>CM032888.1:27756401-28181401 GCA_019176425.1 Megalops atlanticus | reverse complement strand
GCACGTGGCACCCCGAGGCACTGTCCAAACGCACAGAAACCGAAACGCTCCAGCCTTCCAGCTTCCTCCAAAGGTTAAACGGACCACCACCAACAACAACAACTACAAGTAAAAACAATTCAAAGTGCTTTCCGATCTTTCAGCCTGTCACTAACGTGAGTGAGGCAGCTCTCAGTACAAGGCCCCCCTACAGACAGTCCGCCCTCTAGGGGGGCCATTCTAATTGCAGATTTTATATGACTCTAAACTACTACTTCCTTCTTTATCCACCAGCCACTGTAGTCCATAGCTGCCCTTGTGGTGAGATACACGCAAGTCACACCACAAGAGCTGCATGCAGTAGAGAATAGCCAGCAACACATCAGCAATACAGCCTGAAGTACTGCTGCTGTACAAGCATACAATGAGCACTGTTCTTAAATTGTGCATTATGCTTAAAATAGGATCATATTGGTAAACAGCACCTCATGTCCCACCCTGACATGATACCAAATAATGATCTATCAGAACCACATAACACCACACTAACACACACATAACTTTATTGCACTTCATATAACATATACCCATGTCAGGCTGACCAAGGGTATGGGGGTGAGGAGGTACCAGGAGATATGTTAAGGTTGTGCACTAGTCTGATCAGGTGAGACTTGAGTCAAGGTTGGAATTTTGCTACTGACTGGAGAGTTTGGATGGTTGCAGGCAGCTCATTCTACCACTAGGGGGCCAGTGGGGAAGAGATAAATTTGGGATGTGTAGCATCCATGGGGAGCGACTGGTAGCTGACTGGTAGGTGACTGAGGTTGCTCAACAAAGGCCTCAAGCATATGTGTAGTGTGTGACAATAGCAGAGAAGAGCTTTTTCCTTGACCACCTGGTAGATCAGGGGCTTTGAACATGAGTGTGGTAGGTTGGCACCTGGGTCTTTGAATCTGAGTGTGGTCGGTTAGCGCCAGGATCTCTGAATTTGAATGCAGTAAGTTGGGCCCAGGGTGTTTGAATGTGAATGCGGTAGGTTAGCACTGGGGTATCTGAATATGAATGCACTGCCTCTATAGCTCCCGCCCCTCCTCCGATCTGAGACTTGCTTTGTAAGACCGGCACGCACAGCAGTGTCCACAACGCTCCTTCACACACTTTGTTCTCACTCCCATCTACTCCCTGGCCACAGACACTGCTGTGAAGAATACTACATTTGTGAGAGATGACTGCACAGCACCAGGAGATACCGACCCTGGAATATTCATTGCTGCTGAACCTTTGCTAGAACTCAATACGGGATTTCACTTGCAGGCACAAATGGGAATATACAGCAAAGTGAAACACATGAAGTTCATTTCTACCAATCCCTGAAGCAAAAAACAGAAGCCTCATATGACAGACTTTGCCGGGTTACAAGCCCCACAAAACAACCCAAAGTCACACACATGTACACTGGACTGACTGCAACCTAACCTAGGCCCTAGAGCAGTGTAGTCATTGAGCGAGTTAGTGAGCTTGTGGGTATGTTGGTTCGAAGGTGAGTGTGTGGATATAGGTGAGAGGGTTTTGTAGTGTGCAGTTTTTTCACGTTTCAGGTAAAAGTGTGAGAGAGCGAGAGCAGGTAAATGTGTGAGAAGTTAGATCAGGTAAGTGGGTGAAAGAGTGAGAGGTAAGTAGGCTATATGAGTGTGTGAGGGTGAGTGCTAGTAAATAGGTGAGAGGTTACGTCAGTATTGCGACAGGGGGTCAGAGTGAGCAGAGGTGAGTATGTGAGAGGTTAGATCAGGTTATTGTGTGAAAGGGTCAGCGTGAGCGCAGACCAGCCAGCGAGACAGTAAAGGTGTGAGAGGGGAGAGCAGGTGACGGGGTGGGGAGGGGGGTGAGCTCTTACGCTAATCCCGCTGTGGGCGAAGCCCCGGCGGAATCGGGCAGGCTTCAGGTGGGGGTACTCCTCCGTGCTGGTCACCTTGATGCCCCACACTTTCTTCCAGGCCTCGTACAGCTGCACGTGCACCGGGTACACCCCCGAGTGGTGGGGGGCCACGGCGTAGCCCATGTTGGTGGGAATCCCGTGCTCCTGGAGGGGGGGGGGAGAACGCACATGAACAAACAGCCACAGCCCCCCTCCGGGAATCACAAACACACAATCAGCCCCTCCAGCTGGACCGTTATTATCAGCGTCTGCACCCTTCAGTGAAGGTATGCAATTACGACACTCAGCAATTTCTCTCATCAAAACATCCATCTGAGCTTTACGCTCCGTTATTAACTCCTAGTCACTGCGTCAAAATATGCTGACGTTCTGACCCAAGAGCAGAGGTGTCGAATTCCTCGGTTCCTGGAAAGGCTGATGTGTATGTTAATTCTCACTGCAACTATTATCTGCTAGTACTTTCGTATTTACACCAAACAGCATGCAGTACACAGATATCCCTATTCATCTACTCCACTTGGTTAATAGGCAAGAACACGAGCCAGCATATACTTTGGTCTTCCAGTACTGCCCACAGCCTATTACCAAAACTGACAGACAGTAGCGGTTCTGGGTTAAAATTTCTCCACCAAGTGATGCTGAAGTGTGACAATGTCCCACACTCCTGTGGAACCGTTTCTCTGTTACGTCGCCCCCCAGTGGCCACCCGCACTCACCGCGGCAAACCTGCGGTTGAGCAGCATCTGTTCCGCCAGCACGGTCTGGTTGTGGAAGAGGTGGGGCTGCATGTGGCTCCACATGTGAGGGAACCACCAGAACTCCTTCACATAGGACAGCAGCAGGTCGTCACCCAGGTCCTCCTCGTCTGTGCCTGTGGGGGGGCAAGACACCAGCGGGGTCAACTGGAGCATGCGTGTTCAGATACCCATACAGAAACTGAACCACATGAATGAGTACACAAACGCCAGGCCAAGATGCACAGCCATTCACGCATGCCACTTGTGTTCGCTGCTAAATCATTGTGATTATTATTATTCATTAACTTCTTAGCTTTTGGGCGATTTTAACATGTACTTCACTTACACAGCTGACAGTTCACTGAGGTATCTCAGGTTGAAAATGGACCTCAAGGGAAACCATCTGGGGCCCACTTAGGAATCAACCATATAACCATCAGGTCACCAGCTGCATTACACTGCAGCCTGTGCCCTGCCGAGCTATGTGCACATTATACAATAATCATTGCGCTAATCACACACGGAACACCTCCCTTTCCGACACACTGCTTCCCCCTTACCTGCATGGAAGAACTTTCCGGAAAACCCCAGGTTAAAGGTGAAGTTGGGGACGTGGGTGCGGAGGCTGTTCTGAGTCTCCAGCAAGGCCTGAAGACCAAAGAGAGAAGATGATCACTGAGGGCTCACACACACACACACACACACACACACACACACACACACACACACACACACACACGCTCTCTCTACATCTTGCAGCAAAACATGAAAAACACGTCTTCCCCGCACACTAGCTTCATTACTTAGCGTGTATTCTGTTTGAAAAGCCCTTTTTTATCTCCTCTGATTTGTTTGTTTATTTCATTTGATCTCCTCGTCGGGGTCCAAACGCTCCGCTCGCTCTCCCGCCTTGTCAAAGCGGGACTCGCGTCTCACGCTCCGGCTCACAGCTGTCAGCATGACAGCTTTGATTGGCGTTCACTTTTAATCCCACCGCACATCTAACATCTAATATCTGCGTATTAAAAATCAAAAGAGGGAAGAAGCGGAAAAAAAAAAAACAAACAAGGTTCCACGCGCTTAAAATATTCATGCCCTCAGCTCTTTTGAGTGTCAGTCCCCAAAACTTAAGAAAGAAAGAAAAAAAAAACTAGAACTGTCAAGTTTGAAGCATCTTTGCTTTAAACAATTCAGGCCTCTGGTGTCTTAAACAATTTCAGCTGAAAATGCTGACAGACAGAAGCAGCTGGTACAGACAGATGTTGATCAATACAGGTCCTGCAGGGAAAGTTTGGCTTGCTGCTTTACTTAACTGCAGGTTTAGAAAAAAAAAAACAGGAGTTTTCCCACAGGAGAGCTTGGCATCTCAGAGCAGGGCTGGAAGCCTTCCAGGACCACACGCAGGCGCGGATTTTGTGATACTGCTGCAGGCTGTGACAACTTGTTTCCGCTTAGCAGGGACAGACACACCTGTAAGGGGTCCCACCTGTAACTCCGTATCTCTGGGTACCTGTCTCCTACCATGCCCGCGCACCTACAGAACTATGCTGCAGCATGCTCGTCATCGCTGTCAGAGCTCTTTTCTGTGAGATGAAAGACTGTTTCGTCAAGCCGGTGTGTGCGTGCTGGTGTGTGTGTGTATGCGTGTCTGCGCGTTTGTGCTTGTGTGCGTTCGTCAGCATGCGAGTCGCTCAAAGGCAGTCAGCACCTTGACATCAGGAACCTTCATGCGGGTGCCCTCCTTGCCCACGAAGATGTCGTCGATGTCCACCAGCAGGTAGCGGTCGAGGGAGAGCGAGAGGCGCTTGGCGGTGAGGAAGGACACGGCGTCCACGAAGACCAGCTTGTGCAGCCAGAAGTTGAGGTTGTTCCCGAAGAGGACGCGCTGGATGCCGTCGTGCAGGCCCAGGTCCTGCACCACGGAGGTGTGCAGCGCAGCGCTCACCCCCAGCTGCGGGATGCTCTCCGCCGACTTGGTCTTGGCCAGCAGCACCGGCTCGTAGGTGGAGTGGTTGGACTGGAAGACGGTCCAGTCGTCGCCCGGCAACGGGCCGCGGTCCACCTCCCGGGCCCGCGTGATGAAGAGGAGCGGGGACTTGGGGTTGACGCTGCAGTCCTTCAGCCCCAGGTTCGAGTGCAGGAAGAGGGGGAAGCCCTTCAGCTGGGCACTCAGAAGGCTGTTCTCATTGGCCTGCAAACGGGAAGAGAGGAAATGATGTCATCAAGGAAAAGCCGGCAACTCACTCACCAACTAACGAGTTAACTGAGGAATCAGCAGGAGAAACTTGATTTCTTGCTATGGAACGAACCAGAAATTCACGTACAAGAGGATTAGGTAGGAAGCCATTAACTCCCAGCTCATATTTAATGTGCACTCACTGACAAAAGTGGATCCATTTATTTGTTCTTATTTTGAGTATGTGCACATAATGGAATTCTAAAACACTCCGTGGTCTCTTCGTGCAGCATCTGAACTCGAGAACTGCACTTACTTCACAACACTTTTGAGAGAGCACTGTTGACCAGCACTTTAAAATAGAATAGTGAAAATCGTCGACAATTCCGTCCAAGACTTGTTTTACATCACTCATAGGTTTGCCACTAATTATGTGCTTGTGGTCTGTATTATCAATTCAAATCGCCTTCCAAAACCTCCTTTCTTTTCAACACTTTTCTTACCAATGGCCGGCCCTCACACAGCGCTGAAAACGCCTGACATTTGGGAGAGCCAGCCACAAACAGTCCCCTGCTGTCCCTGCTCCAGATTTAATTGCTAATTTATAGCGGTTTAGCAACATTCCCCCTTTGTGGTGCCAGCCGTGCCTCAAATGGAACACTGTTCCGGCCGAGGCGGCGCTTCTGGTCTCTCAAGAGCAGCGAACCTGACCACTGCATCTCTTCTGTCTCTTTGTGCTGTCCCTGTGTGTGTGTGTGTGTGTGTGTGTGTGTGTGTGTGTGTGTGTGTGTGTGTGTGTGTGTGAGAAAGAGAGAGAGAGAGACAAACTCTCCCGGTGGTAAAAATAGAGGCTGGAGCAGTGAAGGACAGAAGAGAAAAAGGAAGCTCATTGTGTGTTTTCGTATGGGCAGAGCCGGGCTTTCAGAGCTGAGATAGAGGCTCGCTTTCTTGCGAGTGGCGTGAGATGCAGGCATTCCTCCCCTTTAGACAGAGCTGTCCTTCATCTCCCTTCAGGAAACTGACACAGCATTGGGCTCAGATGATCCGTTTCCCAAGGCAACGATGGGCGGAGCAGAGCAGGGCAAATGCAGTTAGGAAACTTTTACTTTTACTGTGGACCTGCCGAAACCTTCCCCCGCCCCCCACCCCCCACAAACCTCCCACTCTGTCACACACCAAAAAAAGATTCCTGAAACAATAAGTCATTTGGCTAAAGGGCACAGGCTGACTACATTTGCCTAAGCGTTCTGAGTAATCAGGTTCGGTGAATCCCCACCTCCTCTCCTCTGATTGGCTGCTTTAAACCAGAGGGGGCGCCCAATACGGCAGGGCCTCTGAGTCCTGGCTGTGGAGGGCCACAGTCTCTGCAGACTTCCGTTCCAGCCAGTTACACAACTTATTCAACTTCTCATTGACTGTCTTGAGTGAATCCATATCGCTGTCCTCCCCCAAGTGTGAGAGTGCTAAGCCTTAGAAGACAGCTGGAAAATCTTCTGGGCGACAGCCCTTTGGGGCAGCAACCACCTATTCCAAACAAAGGCTGTTACACTTTCATCACTTTTCCCTCTTACATGTCTGGACTGTTCCACATAATCCGAGAAGAAAGGGTTAAACGCCCTTTTTTTCCATGAAACCCTCTGACAGCGTCACATCCACCCATCCTCCCATTTCAGCCGCTACCGTCGGAGCAGTTTGGGAGGGGCGGTTTCTTCACCCCCCTCCGTAGCGATGCCGTAATCCCAGGAGAGTGGGATTAGAGTGTGGCCCTGAGTTAGGGGGGGGTTAATGAGGCCGGGGCCTAACGACACAGGCAGAGCAAAGACTCCGAATCCTCCAGGTCGCCCTGAGAGCAATTACACACGAGAGTCGCATCGGAATCAGAGACATGCGGGAGGGGGAGATGAGAGTTTATTCCAGTCACACATGAGAATCAAGGAAAGCGGGGGGCACAGAGATGCGAGTTTATTCCAATTATACACAAGAATCACATCGGAATCAGAGACTGCAGGAGGGGGAATGCAAGTTTGTTCCAATTACGCAGGAGCGTTGACACGGGGGCTGCGCGCGAGGACTAGCGGGGAAGGCGAGGCAGGCCTGAGCAGGTCGGTGCGTGCGTGCGTAATTACAGCGAAAGCGGCACTCTCAGGCCCCCGCCGCTCACGCTCTGTGCGCTTTCTCATTCACTCAGGAATGAGGCTGGGACGTGCGGCGGGTCCCCACGCAAGCCCGGGCATGACCGCAGACTGGAAATGAGCTACGCTGCCGAGGGAGGGGAAAACGAGAGCGTATACACCGCGGCAGTGTGGCAGGGTGGTAAGGTGCAGGGCTCGTAACCGAAAGGTTGCTGGTTCGATTCCCCCGCTAGGGCGCTGCTGCTGCACCCTTGGGCAAAGTACTTAACCCAGAGTTGCCTGAGTAAATATCCAGCTGTTTAAATGGGTAACATGGAAAAACTCTAACCTATGTACGTTACTCTGGACAAAAGCATCTACTAAAAGACAACATTGAAATGAAATTGAACCCAGTGGCCAGGCGGTCACCATGTGAGCACGCACAGCCTGACTGGGTTCAGCCACATGCCTTGGGGCCTGCTATCACCTGCTACAGCCTGGCCTGGACTCAGAGCCACCAGGGCGTGAGAGAGCGCAGCGGAGAAGCACCACACAAACAACAGCATGGGTCAATGTACGGTTGACGGGGGAGCATGGAAGTCTTTAGTTAAACCTGGCATCCCGTGTTGTTTAATTTGCTGCGTGCAATTGAGTCCTTGTCTCCGCTACGGAGCGGGACAGTGGGTGTGTTGCTAGGGATGGAATTCCTTCAGGGCCTGTATTCATAGAAACTGTTAAAAATAGCACAGCTCTTAGAAGTTTACACGCTCAACTGTTAAGTACAAGAATCAGTTACAATCTAATGCATACAGCCTTTTAGATTTGGGGATGGTCAAAGGTAAAAAAATGAGACTTGGAAAGCATGCAGACCTGCTCATATGGGCTTATTTTCACATTGCCTTCAGCATGTTATTGTTCATAGCACCTTGTCTGCAATATATTTAGATGGCTCATTTTTAGCAGGGACAGTAAATAAGTATTGATGTGCCTGTCATCAACTTCACAGGACATGAGACAATGTAGGTGTACATGTATGCATGCACAGCTATCCCCATTAATGAGAGACATTTAGTTCTACTGTTGCTACTAGCCTTACAGATGACTGGACATAGCTGCTCACTGCAGAAGCACGCTTACCGATTGGCCAGAAAAGCAAATGGGAACAAAGACTTACTGGACTGTGAATGGGGAATTTTCAAATGAACAATTCAAAAATTTTAACTAAACTGATAGAAAGGTAGAATAATCGCACCTCACAGGGGGAGAAAAGTGACATCTTGCCAGTTTAAACAGTCTAACTATTGCAGATGAGTGAGAATCTCCCTGCCTCCTCCAACTAACTGCACAGGGACCTGCCCCGAGTCCTCCTCCCCCCCCCGTGTCCCTCACCTTGAAGAAGCCGATGATGCCCACGCCGTACTCCACGCAGTACTTGTCGAGCAGCTCGCGGTTCCAGGCATCCAGGTTGACGTACTTGAGGATGTTCTCGTAGATGACCAGGGCGAAGCGGCCGCGGTCCTTGTCGGTGAGGGTGGGCATGTCGCCCTTGCCAGGCGAGATCTCGGTGCGGTAGCGGAAGTGGCTGGACTCCAGGATGGCCACGATCTCCTGGCCCAGCTGGGAGTAGAGGCTCTCCACGAACACCAGCACCACGGGGTCGGTCCGCGCCGCGTCGGCGGGTCGCGCCGTCTTCAGCGGGAGCAGCCGCGAGGGCGTGACCTTGGGGTCGTCGCAGTCCGCCGAGGCCCCCTCCGCCCCGGCGCCCGCCGCCGGCTCCAGCTCCCGCTTGACGCCGTACAGGAAGTAGGCGGAGATGAAGACGCTCACCATGCAGAAGACGAAGAGCAGCAGCAGGCTTGTCTGGAGGGTGAGCTGGCGGAAGAGCCGCCTCAGACGCCCGCAGCCCAGCATGGTCCGCCCTTCCCCCCCGAACGGGCCCCCGCCCGCCGAAAAGAGCTGGGAACGACGCCCCCCCCACCCGGGTCCCGATCCAAGCAGGGGCCGCGCAAACAGCAGCAGCAACGACTTTCGAATAAACAATAAAAAAAAGGAAAAAGGGCTTAAAGGCTGCCTCTCCCACGTGGCATACTCCTCATGTCACCATGGCAGAGAGTTAGTGGGCGTGGCATTGGCAGGGGAAACCATCAGTCTCTGCAGCTCCCCGGGCTCCACAAGGTGAGGGGAAGTGTGTCTCCACTCCGCCCCAAAGCCAGCCCCAGCCCCGCCCCCTGCCCACCCCCACCCCCCCCTTTTTTTTTTTAAGTTCTCAATTTGGGGCGATCTCTGGGGACAGGTGGCGGTAGCGGCTGGACGGGGTGGGCCCGGGGGTCTCGGAGGACGTTAGAAGGGCGAGTGGACGTGGTTTCGTCCCGGCCGATCATCCCCGGAGCATTCTGGTGGCCGATTCCCGACGACCTGGAAGACAGAGGAGGAAGAAGAAATACCGGTAAACGCTCAAGCCCCGTAATAAAACTCCTTCTGTTTTAAACAACCTCTTCCCAGTGTTCACAGCCCCTCTGGCCTGAGGGGCTGAGGGTGACCAGCGAGCGAATCCAGCTGGATAAAGACAGGAGTCTGCTTTTTTCACCTGGCGCTGACCTACACTGTCAAACCAAAACTGCCTGTGGCAGACACGCACACCGCTGGCACACTGAGAGGAGAGAGGCCGGCAGCGGCTCCATCCAAAGACTCACTCTCACGGCTCTCACGCGTAATCACCCTTTTGGACTTTCCCTCCAATTTCCCTCCAATTTCCCATGGCTCTTTCAACCTAATGAGTTCTTTTTTTTGCGGTAAAGTCAGATGGATAAATCCAGTGCACGTATCAGAGTGTGGAACAGCATGGTGAAAGTTCTGCTGTCCCGGAATACAAAGAGCCCATGTGGACATGCTTCCAAAGGCAGTGCGGCTAGATTACATGATAACGGTGACTGCCTACATCGATCCGGGAAGCCTTTAAATAATGATCTTCGTACTCCCCCATTAACTTCAAAGGTACAAAATCTTTAAATCTTTCATCTCTGAAGGTAAAGCTCCACAGACAAGAGTGGGAGAGGAGAAAAAGAAGAGGCTAGATAATGACCCCTGACAAATCAAACCTTGGCTAGATTTTGGATAAAGGAGGGGGGGGAACAGCAGTTGGACAGAGCATTTAGCCACTTGAGACGGGCAAACAAACAAATACACAAACAAGCCTCAGCACAAAGAGCACTCTGTCTCCAATGTACACCAAAGCCAACAGCAAAACCAAACAGCAGAGATTTCTCGTCACAATTCTGACGAAACTGTGCTATGCTCTCAGTGACATAACAGAAGGAATCAAGCCAGACATTGTATACATACCATCTGCATTTTTAGAAAAGAAATTGGACCGGCGCTGCTGTTCTGTTAGGATTCTGTCAGCCAGTGTGTCGGACTGGTGCGAGTCAAAGAGCCAATCAGAACAGAGCAAGCTGTATCTGCAACCTCCACTGGCACCTCAGACTGGCTAAGCTCAGAACGGGTGAGACCGGCAAACACAGTAACGGTCCCTCCGCAAACAATCAATTAGTGATGACCGTGCTCACATGGTCATTCGGATAAATGTGGCCCTTAAGCATTTCAACTAATTAAACATTGATCCAATTATGTAATCAAAGATTAGGATAAAGGAAAGTAGGGGGGGAAGAAAAAAAAAAAAAAACACAACAGCAGCCAGGTTTTTCCAAAACAAACACCAACAACAAGCTGTGCTCATTTTCTATCTGAGAATAAAGCATGTTCCTGCTAATTGTGGGATTTAGACTCATTATAACTGCAGTCATTAGCGCGGCTGCCTTATCTCCGCGGCGCCGGCTCCCTGTCGGAACGGTCCTCCGCGTGGCCCCAGCACAGCGGCGCGGCGTCTCCGCAGGTGGGCGGACTCCGCAGGGAGAGGGCAGGTCGGGATGAAAAGCGGGCGACAAGCTAGCACACGTCAGAGAGGAGGGACAGAAGTTCATTTTTTTAAAGCATTCAATACAGGAGTTAAGGGAGGGAGAGAGGAAGGGAGGGGGGGGAGAGACGCAGAGGGAGAATGTGGATTTAAGGTGAAAACCGGCAAGACAGATGAAGAATCAAAGCAAGACGAAGCAATCCGCAGCCTCAGACTATACCTGTGAGAGGGAGGGGTGTGGGATCGGGGAGGCAGGGATCAGGAAGGAGAGGATGGGTGGGTGAGGGGGTTTAAAAAAAAAAAAAAATCATTGGATCGCTTCAAAGGAATGGAATTCGGCGCATGAAATCCGACACCGCCCCAGGTCTCTGGTAGACACGCCGTTCACCCTGTGCTACCCCTCCTGTCCCCGACGGCTGAGCACTGGGGACAGAGCCAGAGCCGAATTCACCGGGGACTGTGTTACTCTCCCAGCGCGTACCCCCCCCTCAGAGCCACCCACACTGCCTGTCACTCTCCTCCAACGGAGCCCGAAGGTGAGCTTTTCAATGCTTACTAATGAACCATGTCTCAGCCTTCCACCAGGCCACCAAACAAAGCGATCTGCTGAGATGAATCAAGTTAAGCTCTGCTCTCTCAGTGAGGTGGACCCTCTCACAGCTCAAGGTTTGGCAATAGCAGATTATTTACAAAGGCACAAAAAAATCATTTTGATGTTTACACAGAATGTCACTTTACATACACAAATGGAAACTGGCATGTCCTTTCACACGTACAAAGGAAGATTTCCGTTACCAGATCTTCACAATCTATTGAAGAAAATCACAAGGCCCACCTCTGTTCATTAGAGAATGAAAGGAGAGGAGCCATGAGGTGGAGGAAATATCTCCTCCGTGTCCAACAGCTGGAAGAACGGACCTGCCTCACCATGTGATCATGGGGGACCATCTCAGGAATGCATGAATGCGTTCACCTCAAACAATCTGGCTCAAGCAACGTGAACCTTGGTCCCATTTAATGACTTATCGATTTTCAGGACCAAAAAAAAAAAAATTGGAGACAACTCCAATGTCATATTTGCCAGATGAAATGGAACACCATCCCCAATGAATTGAAAGCAGGAGAAAATGGAGGCTGCTCTGAGGACTTGAGTTAGGGGGAGAGGAGAAAGCAGCAATGCGCTCACCACCGTCTGATTAATACTTCTGCATAACAGTAAAATGTCACACCCAAAATGCTTTCTTTAGCTGTCATCACTTTAAAAGCTGACTTCCATTTTCCCCGAAAAGCAACTTTAGGAGGCTGCTCTACTCTGTGTAAACAGAGAGGACATGGAAAGGACAAAGCGAGGAGAAAGGAAAAAAAAAAAAAAAAGGTCTGCAGGCGTGTGGAGAAGGTATCGCAGGAGGATAGCATTTAACTGCGCTGCTGAAGATCACTCCTCGCTGCCCTTCCTCAGCGAGGGGCGTTTCGCTCATGAGACTGAATAGCAAAACAAGATTAGCGACTGCGTGATGGCCGCTCTCCTCTGAAAGGAGAGGCTGAGCTCCTCACGGGAAAGAAAAACTTCTGTGGCGTGTAATTGTTCGAGGACAGGAAGGAAAGCTGTTTTTTTGGCAGGTTACAGGTGCGAAGCAGGCCGACTCATGTTGATTCCCGGGCGCTTTTGAAAGGACATCAAACAACCGGCCCGTAATCGCTGTTTCCGCTTATAATAGGGGAGCATCTTTTCTCTGTGGAGACAGGAAGGCAAACGGAGAGCGGGAAGGTTTGGGTTACGCCAGGAAGCCCTCCCTGCTTTGGTCTACCGGCTCGCGAGTGTTGCTTTTGTGCTGGCCTGAGATGTGCTATGGCAACAGTTCACAAAAATGCTGAGGAGAGAAAGCATTATTCATCCGGGGGGACTACTGGAAGCAATACGCTGGTATTAGGATTTGAATGTTCTGGCACTAGAATCCCCTAGAGCTCCCTGCCTTCCTCCAGGTGCACACAGGAACAATTTTTTGGCAGGAGAGCCACGTCCCCGTGCAGCCTACCTGTGGGACATCGTACCTCTTTCTGTAAAACACGCTTCATAAAACCCACTCGCATACACAATCCTTACATCTTCAACAAACTGACCAGCGTAACAATCTATTTATGATCTGTCAATACCAGCCTGAAACTTACGTAGTCACCCCTGCTCTTGCTGCCACAGCCCAGCGACCTGCACAAAAGGGACCTTAATCACAGCACTCCAGGTTGAAGTCCTTGTGCGTCAGTAATTAATTCAACCAATTAGCCCTTTCATTGAAAGAGAGAGAGACAGAGAGAGAGAGGGCTTCTGTGAAAAGCAGGAATGTAGTGGTACGTGAGGACACCGTGAGTTGGCAGGGCCGCGGGCCGCGCAAACAGGAAATCAAGTGGGACCATCCCGGGCCTCAGACCCCCCCCGACTCCATGGGGTTGACCTCCAGATGTAATCACAAAAGGCTTACACAAAAATCACTTAAAAAGTTAAACTAGATCAACGGGGCTTTTATTGAGTACTGAGGCCAGAGGCCCCGGAGTCAAGGCCACGATGGAACCTTTGTAGTGAGGTCAGGGAAGGGGGGGGGGTGTTGCGCTGCCGCACGGTCCTCACCAATTGGAATGGGGATGAAGGTTCAAAGATATCCCAGTCTCCAGAGGTTGCTTACTCTCCGTCTACCCTTAATCCTTCCCCCTTTATTTGTATTCTCTTAAAAGAAAAGCCCTGCCTCAAACAAAAATCAATGCTGGAGTGTTGAGAAAAAGAGAAAAGCCCCTTGCCTGCGGTGAATGAGACCTGACTGAATATTAACAGCGTTTAGGCAAATTTTTAAAAGGGGGAAATATCTGACCCTGACCTTTGTTTCAATACTACAGCCATTGTGCATATTTGTGCAGCATTCTAGGACACAGGATAAACTCATCTACAAACTACTGGTATGTTTCACTGTGAGCTGGAAACTCCTCATCCAGTTACTGGAATTTAATCTTCGATCCTTTTAATATTTAATATTCATACAATGTTTTTAAAACCACATTGTGTTCTGCTGTGTTCTGCTGTGATACTATTTTACTATTAAGGTCACAATATGTAAAATTACATTTAACACACTATACTTAAGACTATGCAGAAAAAAAAAAAAAAGAAAAGACTCGATGCAAAATACGATGCATCTAGCCTGTGCCACTGGCATAAGTGGAGACAGTGTTCTGACAGATGGATGCATACACTCTAGGGCTGCTATGAAACACTCTAGGGCAGCTATGAAACTGTAGTTGCAGCTAGTTTGTCTTTGGTGAATCGATGCCGGTGCCGAGGGCTTCCTACGAGATGCTTAGTCCTGGCACAGAGCAGGAGGGAAGACGCTGCACTGTGTCCTGTGTATCCGCAGCGCTGCACGGCCCCCTACGTGCACTGCGGTTACATGAAGGCTGTGTTACACCTGCCTAACACCCCCCTTCCGGGTCAGCGCGTCCAACATGGACGTCAGCAGGAGTTCAAGTCCAGAGGACTTAAGACCGCACCGCGCTGCGATTCCCTGCTCACTGCGACGGACATTGTTCACGGGGTCGTGAGGACGCGGTCCTCGGTTCGTCCGAGTTCCTCCTCGCTCATGCATGAAGGGGGAAGCAGTCTGGGGATAATGTGCATCCGATAGCCACCCTTTCCCGCCTCTCACTCTCCCGCTGCTCTCTACCAGGATCCTCAGAGAAGCCATCTGTGTCTCCAGGAAATCTGCCATTAGGAGTCAGGAATGAGTTAAAACTACTTACTGCTGGAGAGGACAAGCAAGGGGTTAGCAAGGTTAAATTAATATACTCTTCTCCTACTCTTAACTCAATTTATCCTTCACTGAAAACAAACAAAAACAAGAAATATAGGGCAAAAATGACTTTTCTTGTTCTTACTGTTAACTTATCGTTCACTGAAAATAAACAAAAACAACGAATAGAGGGCAAAAAGGACTCTTACACACTTCTTTTCTTGTAAGCAACTTATGAAAATGGACTACATGACAGAAAAAAAGAAGGAGACATCTGTTTTTCAGACAGAGGAAGAGAGAGGCCGCAGACTCTTTCCTTTCCTTGTTCAGCACAAACCCTGTAAATGAACTCAGAGCGCCAGGGCATCAGCTGTGGAACTGAGATGAAGACGCGGCTCAGGGTGCAAACGTGCACCATAACTCATGCGCTCCTAAGCCAGGGACTACAAGTGCTGTGAAAAATGATACACAGCCGAGGAAAAAAAAAAGAAAACGGATTTGCACTGGAAGGACATGTATTGTTCAGTGGTGCTGTTCTCGTGTCGGTAGGGCGCTTTCTATAAATAAAAGCTATTGGAAACCGTAAGGTTAACACAGCACTGAGCATTCTGTACTTGCCAGCGTGTTGACAGTAATAAATGATGTCCCTCCACATTTTCGCGAGCGCCTTAGCAACTACACGCTCTCCATGGTAACACCATAGTAACAGCTCTTTTCGTGGCAACTACCTGACATTACTCAGTAAGGAATGAAGAACCATACAGAGTTTGTGGGACGGTGTGAATGTTGGGTTTGTTTGTTCTGCAAAAAGGCTGAGCAGTAAGTCTTCATCCCTAGTCGAGTTTTTAGTAGGGAAAGACTATATTTTTGCAGTCATGTAGCTACACTTGGCAGATATAGGACCGCAACTTGTCCTGATGTATGCCATTTGAAGCAGCCAGGCTCTCCAAATGTTAATGTGGTTGTTCTGCGAGTACACTACAGGACCAACGCTTCTGCGACTCTGCAAGGCAACCTTTGTCAACACTTGGCCGAGGTGCAAACCCACAGTCTTTCCATGTCAGAGTGGACTCTCCCACCGCAAGAGAACCAGCAATCTACAAAGAAGCATTTAGAATATGTTCATTTAGTGAACTTTTATAACCACTGGCACTCTTCTTTCAGGCATGGGTAACATACTGTAATTCTGTCTTCTGTAAACTTCAAACGAGACAAAAATGTGCTCCATCTAGTCTCGTGAGCAGTGTTTACACCGATCGCAAAATTCTGTTACTTGTGGCGAGCCCTTGGAAAACCAGTCCTTAAATGCCTGTCTGGTCTACCGCTAAGGTCACGGATGTCAGTTTACAAAACTGAGATCACGCCATGGCTGCCTCATTGATTCCCCACACTACAGCGGTAAGCCGCCGATAGTGTTTTAAAGGACACGCGGAGCCAAAGACATGAAAGTAAACACAGCAAACTGACAGAGACCTGCTTAAAGCCCCTGCGTTGCTGTTCCTTGCCTTATCTGTCCTGGGCTGGCTGTTTGGATTCCACTGCAGGTTAAATCTGTGGGACCACGAGGCATAGCGTGTCACATCAGCTACAGAGGATCTTCCCATCAGCAAATGCAAGCACTTGCTGTTTGTTTTATGTGTAGTATCGGGATGTGTTTTGGATTCTGTGAACTAGTGACTGTGATGTATGGTAGTATACTTGGCTTCCCTTGTCTAGTCAAGTTGCACAAGTTAACTTGTGGTAGGGCTTGAATAGTGTTATGCTCACACTCACTGGTTTGGGAGTGTTGTTAGCCTGGTCTGACACTGTTGCTCATTCAATTTGAACAGATACACCTCTGTTCTTTTGTGCTGGAAGTCACTGTGGATAAAAGCATCTGCTAAATGAATATAATATAATGTAATGTAATGCAACCACAGCTAACCTTCTGTGCCTTATGATGTCATATGAATATTACTCAGCAAGTCTTTGTGATTCATATTTCCGATGACACCTTGAAATTCCCAATATTCTGTTGGACTGCGCTTTCACAATGGAAAAAAAAAAAAAAAAAACACCAAAAGGTGAGCACAATGCTACAGTGCGCTGTGCACTGAAGCGAACTGGGTGATAATAGCAAAGATAAGAAGATTAAACCCTAAAATCTCTCAGGTTCAAAACCGTATCCTTCTTCCATAACTGTTGGTAATTAGAGCTAATCACACCGCAATTACTGCATATAGCATTGGCAGCTGCAGCTGTTTGAGTTATTTTTCACAGCCTCCTTTTATTTGGCAATTTAATTTATTTACATCATGACATAGCACTTCTCCCCTGCCCCAAACAGAAAAATAAGGGCAGCTAGCTTTAGCTACATAAACTGAAATGATGCTTTACAGCAGCGAGGCACAAAACCAATACAACATAAACAAGAAAACATGCACACCGGATAAACCAGTGCAGATTTCATAATCCACGTACATTTGTAACAATAATAAATTGATATGGGTTACATGTATATGCCGCCTTTCAAGCATCTCGACCTGCTTTCCAATGATGGGAGGTATGACTCACTTCGACCGCCACCCATTTGTAGCAACCGACTCAGCGATGCATGGCAACAGCTAGGCCTGCAGGATTCTAGAATTAGAACCCGGAATGCTCAGTTGCAGAGATACCGAACGGTCTGACAGAGCTGCTCTCCCAGACACACCTCCCGACAGCCATCCAACGGGCGCGAGAGGGCGGTAACTGCACGGCCTTCCCCGGGGGGCCCGTGAGACAGACGGACAGGGAGCGTAAGACGCAGAGCACAGACTCTGCGCAATCTGGAGGTCGCGGAGGTGTAATCCCAAATCCATAATCCTGTTTATCGGGGCTGGACCAAATGTGCAACCCGCTGTCGGTCGTGTTCAGCTGAGCCAGCTCATCGTTAAATCCACGACACTGACCTGTGGCAACCAGCATGGGAATGACACGGCCCGGGCTATCAGTGACCCGCTGGCCAGCGATGGACAGCTACACACTCATGTCCTACAGTGGCTGGTCTCACCTCAGCATGCTACTTGCTATACAGAGCCTGTCTATCTGCCTCTCTCGTAGTTCATACCACCTTGAGTTTAGCCGTTACCAATCATGTTCAAATGACTGATATCTCCATTCCTTCTTGCTCTTAACGTCTCCTTGCTGTATGTACGTATAGTATGTATCTTCATTGTAAGCTGCTCTAGGTAAAAGCGCCTGCAAAACGAATCAATCCAAACACCACCGCATTACCAGAACTGTTTCCCGTTTCCCCGTTGCAGCACAGACACACGCCCCTCCCGTCCTGTCCCCCCCCCCTCGGGGCTCCATCAGCAGCCTGCACAAGGCCCCAGGAGACGCGGCAGTCGGGACTCCAGCCGGCGATGCGTCTGCCGCCCAGTCAGCCGGCCTTCTGTCCGCCTTCACAGCATCTCTCTGTTCTCCACGCGTTCTGTTCCGAAGCGGCCTACTTACTTTTTTCCACCAGAAAAATAAATTAATGAATTAGATTAAAATCTGGTGACAAACACCCGCGCCCGGGCCAGCACGCGCTTCAAGGCCCCGCTAAGGTCCCACGCGAGTGACTGGAGATCTGAGGCTCGCAAACACCCCCCACCGCGCCCTCCCTCGAACCCACCCACCCCGGCACATGGAACAATGACGGAAGCCAACTTGGCAAGAGACAAACCCAGGTGTGAGGCAATCCACAGAAGAGGGCCGCGGTCCAATCGGAGGTGAGTGTTCCCCCGCTCCGGGTGCGCCATAATGGAGTCTCGCTGTGTGTTTAATGGAAGACTCCGGGAAGTCCCATCCATGGGGGCCTTCCTCCCTAATCCTCCCGCCCTCCCCGCACCCTTCACCGCACGCTCTCTCTCCATACAGCCACCCAGAGGGGAAGGGGATTATGTACGGCTCAGCTCAGACAGGGGGGGCGCTGCTGGAAAAGCCAAGGGTGAGTGTCTGGCTTTTCAGAGATAAGGGCCCCGCTTGCTCCCTCAGGGTAAGTACCCCCCTATCCCAAAGCCTGAGCTGAACCCACGCAGAGGGGGGTCCGGTCCTCAACATATTGGGCTCACACGGAGCCTTATGGAGCACAGCCACAGGGGTTGCGGGTTTTAATCAGGAGCAGCAGGCAAATATTGTGGTAAGGGAGCTGGAATGGTAACCGGGGGCTTGCAGGTTTGAATGCAAGCTGTGTCAGTGTTCTTTTGCACTCGAACACTGCACTTACAGCCTGTAGCGTGTCAGTAAATATCCAGCTGTAGAAGGGGATGATTTTATCTGATATGCACGCTGCGATCAGGCAAGCAAGGCAAGGTGTCCTGGAGAGAGAATCAACTGCTAAGCTAACAACCAGAGGGAAAAAAAAAAAAAAAAGCACAAAAAGGTAACAGGATCTCATAAGAGGATGCGCACTAAACCTGGGCATTCATTTCAGATTTCACCTCATTAGTCAATTAGCTAATTAATCAGCCTAATCCTCTTGTTAGGGCCGCGTAAGATAAGCAGTCCGAGCGCTGATGTCAAAGCCTTTTTTTTCCCCCAGTTTGCACAGGGCCACAGGAGCGCCGGAGACGGAGAGCAGGGAGGAAGCCTGGGCGGCGTCTCACTTCCTGTGGTGTGAGAGGGATGCAAATGAGCCTTTATCAGCTTTGCACCGCGGCTCAGACGCGGGGAGGCGTAATCAGTGAGAAAGGCCTCTGTGCGCTGCGAGCCTCAGATCTCCAGTCACTCGCGCGCCGGGGGATTGTCAGCCCGGATTAGCGGGCCGCAGGATGCCTGCGACAGCAGGTTCGGGCCAAAAAACGAAGGAGACTCCTTCCCCCACCACCCCACCCCCCCTCGTCTTCTGTCTCTCACTCTCTCCATCTGAAAAGCCACATCCTGCATGAAATGACAAACCGCTTTTGGCTGCACATTAAAGAAAAACAACGGCAACGACGACGACCAAAAAAAAAAAAAAAAAAAGAACAAATTGGGAGGATGTGACAGACGAGTGGGGAAAAGAAGTTGCGTTTCCCACACCGTGGAGCAAGGGAAGGAGGGGGTCTGTTCTGCAGCCTGCCTCAGAGCGAGCGTCCGTCACGTCAAGAACGCTGACCGAATTTCAAATTCCATTTCACGCGTCCGCAGCGCAGCGCGTGATTAAGAGCTTAGGAAGTGAAACATGGAGGCGGTCTCCTCACTGCTCCGCCCCCACAAAACCCCCTGGCCCAATCAGGATGGAGAGCAGCATCCTTTAAGCCGAACGGCAAATATTTACATTAGTTTCCGTTCCATGCATTGATTTCACGCGTGCGAAGGACACAGGAGTCAGACGAGATTTAGTTCAAGTTCCATTAGAAGTGCCTCTCCCTCCCCCCTCTCCCGCCCCCGCCCCCCCAAAGCCCGGTCTCATTGCAGTCGCTGCATTATGCTCCCACTCTGGCTTTGGTGCCCCGAAGGCAGAGACAATTACTTAGGAGCCTGAATGGGTTTCACGAGGGTAAACATTTACCTCAGTGCGTCCGATTTCTTTTTCCTCCCCCACCAACGATTCAGTTCACCGTCTGATTCTGGGGGGCACAATCCCGCCTCCCGCCTAATTGAAATGATTGAAACAATGTCTCCCAGCTATTTTGCCATCGATCGGGGGGGGGGGGCTGTGAAACTATGGAGCTCTAGTCTACCTTCTTTCTTTCTCTCCCTGAAGATAAAGAGCAAGATCGTGATAGCACCAGCAGATTCCTCAAGTCAGAGAGAATGCAAGATGACAGGCAACTGTATATGAGTGTGTGGTTTTGGGGGTAATAGTTAACAGTTACTGCATTTTAGGGGTTAAAGTCTCCGGTAGTTTGAGGTTAAAGTTTACATTAATGATTAAAGTGCTGGGTTTGTTCAGCTCCCATATGGGTTACCACCATTGAGCAAGTCAGCTGAAACACTGTAAACACTGTGGACAATAAAATAATGCAACATTCACTAGAATATGAAAATGAAAATACATACATCTACGCAATCTATCAACATCCCTTGCGATAATTAGGCATACACTGCAAAAAAAAAAAAAATAACACACCAAAGGAAGCCTGCTCTCAGGGGACGTCTCTGTAATGGGGTCTCCCCGCCTCCTTGGCCCTCCCCGAGAACGGCACCGTCCCAGGGGGGCGCCGTCTCCGGGAGAGATGAGCGCCGCGGCCGGACCCGTCGTGACTCGCGCCGGTAAGACTGAGAGCGCTCGTTAGGACGGCGCGGCAGAAGCAGGAACACCTGCATCCCAGCGGCTCCTAATTGGGCTGCGTGTTTCAGGACCAGCTCTGCCTATTTATAGCACCTTTCTTAGGGCTAGGCTTCAGCAGGTGGAAAACAATACCCCGGCACTTGTGCAACGGAGAGTCTATCCAGCGTTCCTGCTTGTCAGGCCACTGCAAGAACTGAAAAATGGCTCCACTAACGCCAGTCCCCATTTCAGTTCATTGAGCTACGTCCTTAAGCTTTGGGACATGAACTTAAGACAAAGCCATTTTAAATGTCAATGCGAGAGAGGGATAGGTTACTTTCCTTTTATAGGGGTGCTCACTTGCAGCCAAAAAAAGAATAAACTATGAAATATGAATATAAAATGACTTTCCTGGCCCTCTGCTAGAATAGCATAGCATTATTCCGCATTTAAGGCTGGATTACTTATGAAAGGCACTGAGGTTAAGTGCAAGGGTACAAGGACACAGTGCTCCTATCATACCCTACCAGTAAGCTCCACACCGCTGCCCCAGATACAGCAGCAGAAATATCCCTATCCTCTCTCTTCTACCTCCTCTAATTATAGAGAACAAACGGGGCAGGGAATATTTTTAGGAGGGAGATTTGCGTTATCAAACTCTCCTGCCCCCATGCCTTCCCGGACCCCGCTTTCAATGTCTGTGCCTCCAGCATGGCCAACACCCCCAAGCAATATTTCCATTTGGTTCTGTACAAAACACTGCCCCTCCCTCACCCCTCAGGGTAAAGGTTTATTTCGCCTGGGCTTATTGGCTTAATAGTTAGCTCTCTCCTGTGGGGATGCACGTTTTTCATCGCCCTCCCATGTAAGCATAGGAGTGGTCAAAATGCTTCAGCTAAGAACAAATTCATCTCCTTCTCTCGAAGGATGCACTCACCAAACCATCCTTCCATTCAAAAGCAGTTTGGTGAGTGATGCACAGCATGAGGGATCGCTTTGAGACCACTAGCTGTTCTGGGGCAAGGGAGAGAGAAGGGGCAAGAGCGAGACCCCAAAAAGGGCACTGCCCCACCCTGGCAGCGGATTCCACAGCTGCGCTTCAGCTGAGTGGGTGCTTGGGTGAGGCGGGTAGCCCATTAACGCAGATGAAGTGGTTGAGCTGATATTAGGAGTAAAATAAACCCCCGAACTGAAAGCTCTCTATCTGCCACATCGATCTGCTCCAGCTACATAAATAGCAACCACTTAATGGGGTGTTTTTTTTTTTCCTTCCCGAAAAGCCATTGGCAAGCTATCCCTTTTATTGCCCTCCGATCGCATTAGCCCGGGACCGGGCTGGGCGGCTCGTTCCCGGGCGCAGGTGTGAGTGTTTGTGCCGCACCCTCATCGGGGGCTGAGCGGATGACCGCTTCAGCCTCTCTCATGGACGTTCCGAGAAGACGGCTCTCACGAGACGGGCCGGAGGGTCGGATTTTCTCAGCTCCATATCCTTCCGCCTCACGGCCAGAGAAACAGTTGGAAGATGCCAATGGGATTATCTGCCTTTTTACTGGGCCCGACCCATAAGCCACGGCTTAGCGAGGGGTCATTTCCAGCTTTCAGAAATGTGTAAATAACAGCTCTAATTTCAAAACCAGACATCACGGGGAGCACATTACCCAGAAAAAAACTATAGACACACATACACTCCTCACTGCCTATGAACACAGTCCCGGACAAAGCACCTGGACACCTGGTGCTTGGTGTGTTCTCACCTTTCCTCTGCTCCAGGTAGCTTCAATAATACATACATCTTAACACCGGGACGGCCATGAACGCATGCCACCTATCCCCTGGTGAGCTAACCTGGTGTTGAAATATTACAGGGAGGCAAGTTGCAGCCACAGACATCATTTATCCTCCGGGTCATTTTCCTCCCAACATGCACTTTGGCCTTGAAGTAGGACACGGCACAGTGGCGTGCAACACTTTCACATAGACACCATCAGACACCCGCAACCCTCCCTAATGCTACACAGGGACCCAGCGGCAATACAGAGCAGTTATTAGGGAACTGTGTTATATTTAGAGTGAGCGGATGGAACCCTGGGCAGCCCTCTACCATAGTGTGGTTGAGCCACTGTATAAAATAAAATGACAGGATTATTTCCCTTGATAGAAGGTAGATATGTTACATCAGAGGATATGGAAAAAAAGTGCTCAATGCTTATCCACACTTAACTTTTGAGGCTGTTCCATTCAGAGTGTGAAATTAATTTCGGAAATAAAGTGTCTGGATGGGCATCCCATTTGCACACACATTTGGCAGCTTTAAAAAACTGGCTACCAGACAGTACCTCAAGGTGCCTTTGAAGAGGAATCCCTACAAATATACAGCTTTTCTTCTGCTCTCCCTTGTCCAAAGTTTTTTTCTGGTCCTAGGAAAGAAGGTAAACACAGGGCGGCTCCTAAGCTTTTGCAGTGGGGAAAGTTGGAAAAGGATGACTTCCGATACAGGACACCTGACTCAAAACACCATAAAAACTCCACAAACACAACAAGATAAATCAAAACAGCACCTCAATACAGTAGAGGTGGAAAAATTCTAGAAGGTAAAAATTTGAAAAGCATACTTCTTTTCCCTCTCCCCTCGGCGTGAAATAAATTCTCTCCCAGTGAAATATTTCCAGCTATATGATTAGAAAGCATGTGTGTCGGTGTGGCAAACAGGAACACTGTGGGAAGACTCCGACAGCCCTTGATATATCTGTCATATTCTGTTTGCCCTGCAGCAGTGGAAAAAAGCAAAGTGACAGGTTTATGAGTTAAAAATTAAAAGGAAAGCCTGCAGCAATACATTACATTGGTGCACACAAAGAATTGGGGGGGGGAGAAAGGGGCGGGGGCGAGTTTACTCAACTGGATTTTAAAGGAAACAAATAGGTCAAGCCGTCCCGAAGATTTATCACTGCGACAACCAATAAAGGGAGACAAGCGGTCGCGGCCATTGATCTTTTTGGGGGGCGAAACCTTGTCTTCATATAAATCGATGCTAATGTGGTAGCAGTGTACTCCGGTTGGAACAAAACCCGGAAGACTGTATTAGGCCGCTGCCTGAAAACGTGTACACACACGGGTCTGTGTGTGTGCGTGTGTGTGTGTATGAGAACAAGCAGTGTACTCCGGTTGGTAGAACACCTGGAAGACTATATTAGGCCAATACCTGAAAACGCGGACGTGTGTGTGTGTGTGTGTGTGCGCGCACCATTCTGGATTGAGGAATCATGAGGTGACAGCAGTGCCCTGGGTGAATGGTTCCTGATGGCCTTTTGGGGACATGTGAGACGCTGTGACCTGCTGCCAGTCCTGTCATTCCAGCATTAGTGCTGGACCATCACCCCCCAATCCACTGCCACCAGAGAGGACAGGTGACGCACCACTGATACATTCACAATCCCTGAGTCCGAGTCCGGAACGGGTCCTCCCATATCCCACAGCGCATCGCTGGAGGAGGACTGGGAGTCTGTATTATCACGTTTATTGCAGACAAGGACATTCACCGGAGCAGTAAAGTTTACAGAACTGGCCCTCGCTATGCCTGTTTACAGGAGCAGCGGCCAGGGAAATGAAGGAATAATGGCGGTCGGCTCCACAGAGAGGTGGCTACACCTCACCTGGTTGTTCCCTGTGATCAGTCCAGGCCTTGGAGAACATGCTAATCTGTTTTTAATTGGACAGCTCACTGTCACTGGGAAGCCAAACCTCACCCTGGGTACGGGAGGGTAGTGGAGTGAGAGGATGGGGAGATATAAAACAAAACAGGCAGCGTGGCTGCCTAACACAAGCCTTCCCTAATTACGCACCCGCTGCACACCCGCTGAGAGATCGACAGCTCCCAGCATCCCCTTCTTCGCCTCCTTCCTGTGATCAGGTGACGTGGAGCAGCGCTGATTCCGTCATCTCTCTCGTGCTCGCTCTCATCCTTGCCAAACGCACTCAGTGCAAATGCTGTCCACCCCAGGGCCAGGGAGGGGGTGAATCAGGCCAGCGGGTGGCCATGCGGCTCTCCTGGGTACTGCAGTGAGGTTACACAACATCACTACATGGGCATCGCATACATTCCTCCTAATCTGGCCATAACGCATGCATACTGAGTGATCACAGGATACCAGGCACCGATGGTGCTCTGTATTCCACAACCGCTCTGCTACAGCCTTCCTGGCCGACTCGTCCCGCTTCACAATGTAGTAGCAACCCAAATGAAGTGCGCTGAACTGTTTCACGACAGAGAACTCCTGTCAATTCTCAAGGTACGTTCTGTAGTGAGATTACAGTGCCAAGGAGCTCCCAAGTAACTCAGTAGTAAAGGCACTCACTTTGACCACAAGCTGAGCTCTACAGACCAGGTTCAATCCCAGCTGAAGATGACTCAGATCCCCCCAGAGCCACAAACAACTGGTTTTGTCCCACCGGGGATAGGGGCAGGTATGTCAGCAGGCGGTGCTCATCTCACCCTCATGCTCATCTCATCACCCTCCTCACCCCTGCCCTGCCTCCCTGCACGCCAGGCGGGACCTTTTCGGGACCCGAAAGCGCGAGAGGCGGCAACAGCAGAGCCGCGCTTTCCGCATTCACAGCGAGAAACACCCCGGAGCGCCGGTGACATTTAACAAAGAGCCCGGTGTTGATTACTGCCACGCTTTTACCGAACGCGCGGGGAATATGTAACGGTGCAAGATTTACGATGGCCTGTCTCCTGGAATCAGAGCTAACGTTGCTCTTAAGAAATCCTGCTGGGCCCTGCAGCAAGCTTCAGAATTTAGATAATATTCTCCACAAAACAGTAATATTTTATGTACATAAATACAAAATACACATACACACATACACACAATGCGTGTGTATAAGCATTTATATAATGTTCCTCATAATACAGACACACACAGGGCACACATACTCAGGTGTATGTACACATGAGCACAAACACATGTGCCTTTTTTACACGTTTAAATTAACCATGAAACATAATGCAATATCAGCTGATGTTCAGACTTGCCAGCAGGCAGCTCTCCGAGTCTAAGTACTCACAGCACAGAGTCTGTTTGTGACGCGCTTCTAGCATGTTCCCACACTGAAATCAAGAGGCCCAGAATCAGCACATTATACCCCCACTGAGTTTCTCTTACTTTTCCCATTCTTGTTTGGACGAGGGAAAAAAAAAAAAAAAAAAAACCAGGCCGGCTGATTATATTCTGATGAATTCAGCAAAAACACGCATTCCCGTGGGAATCGTGCATGAAGGAGGAATAGCTGAGTGGTTAGACACTCCGCCTGTGTCAGTTTGATGTGGGTAGTGAAACAAGAGCAAGATTTTCCACCAGCGTAAGAGACAGCCATCTCAGAGCAGCCACCGGCGTGCTCCGCCCCGGCCCCGGCCCCGGCCCCGGCCCCAGCCCAGAGGCATGTGGCGTGTGGCTACAGCGCGTGGAGCTGGGTTAGCCGGCAGCTCTGAAAAACTTTGCTGGCCAGAAAACACAGTCACCTCTCCAGTTTCAGAAAGGATGGTTTTTAACCCCGCAACATAATAAAATAAAAAAAATTAGAAATACAACAGAGCTGTCTGTGCCATCTGGCATATCCCTATACCCATAAGAGAGCTGCTCAATAAGGGATCGAAAACCCAGCAGCCTGAGGACTCTCCCATGTCAGCCAATAATGCACACAGCCAACAGAAGCATCTTCACTACCATATTTTGGGGGGGGGGATGCAGGGAAAAAGGGACAGAGGCATGGGTACAGAGAGTGGCACAGGGAGATAGAGGAGAGGGGGACAGTGGAAACAGGGAGCAGAGAGGGGCAAAGAGAGAGGGGCAGAGAGAGAGGGGCAGAGAGAGAGGGGGAGAGAAAGAGAGAGGAGAAGGGAAGGGAGATAGTGGAAATAATAGAGCAGCCTTCAACGGTGTGGAACAGCTTTGTGACAGTGGCCGGGGGGGGGGAGTAAAGCAGACAGAGGTCATACATGCCCTCAGTGCAAGGAGAACTGCCCCCACATCCTGCAGACTTATAAATACAAAAATAGTTAGAGCTACAGATATATCTTTATTTACTCAGGCAATATTTCATCATTTATTTAGTCTATTTTTATTTATTCATTCAGTCACTTTCTTCTCACGCGCTCACTTGCAGGCGCTGTCAATCAAACCCCGAGCGTGGCATCGGGTCCCTCTGGTGGGGGTGGGGCGATTGGGAGAACGTGTGAAGCGCTGCCCAGCTACGCTTAGCTCCTCCGTGCAGAGACGGGGCGAGTCGAATCGATGCAATTACACGGAACATCGCAACAATTGCCGATCGTGTCCGCGGTCACGCAACAGTATGTCTCCAGATTATGTTTAATTTCAGGTTGAGTGATTTACGCAGCGCTCCAGAGAGATTAATTTACCCGATTGATTTGTTTTGTGTATTTTTCACGGAGTCTTTTATTTTATATTTTTTTGTCAGGTGTGGTCCTCTGCAGCACCTCTCTGTAATGACTCTGCCTGCACTGTCACGCTGTCTGATTTTTTTTTTTTGTGGGCAAACAAAAAAATAATAGCTACAGATGCGAAGGTAGCCCCAACACTCCAATGGAACGGCAAGCTGGCGAGGCACTGGGGGACAGATTTATTCCCTCTAATATACTGTACAAGTAAGCAAGATTTTCCATTAAAAGAACAGTGAACCCCATCTGGCAATGTTAAAGAGCTGGAGCCCAGGAATTGCACAAATTACATTTCCACTGGAAAGACGGCAGAAAAGCTATTATAGCTGCAAGCCCTACAGGGAGGCTGAGGGGGGGGGGCACTCTGACAGATATACCTGCAGCACCCCCCCCACTTCTCCATGACACACACACACACACACACACACACACACACACACACACACACACACACACACACACACACACACACACACACACACACACAGTCCAGCCATCAGAATGACAACCACTATAATAAACTTGCCTGCTGAACCAAGCAGACAGCAGCACTTTCCTTATTGGTGGAGAAGCTGGATCAGGTGGAAGAGGGTGTGGCAGGTCCTATCTACAGTCCAAGTTTAGCTCTTAAGGGAGGGGGGGGGGTAATACTTCACCCTTTAAAAACTACCAATCTACCAAACTACTCACAACTCCTTCCAACCATCATGACACACAACAGACCCGTAAGGCACCTGAAGTCCCAGTCGTATCCAGCTCAGGTTTTGGGGGGGGGGTGCAGGGCTTTCTCTGTACCCCGCGGTTACGATCGTTCCCGCCGAGCCCCCGTCTGACCGTCAAATTTAAAAGTTTCCTATTGGAAGCGAGCGGCAGCGGGGGCCTCTGCGCACCCCTGAGCGAGGAACTTTATCCGAGCCGCTCAAGTGGAAAGCCAGCTGTGCCACAGCGAGCTCCCCGCCGGCCTGAGAGAGAGCGAGGAGCACAGGCCCTGGAAGTCCCCCCGGACACGGGCATCTGCTAACTCGATAAATAATCTAATGCGAGCGGAGAGCCGGCCCAGGCTGGCCACTCCTGCCACGGCCTCCTGTCACACGGGCATAAAAGCTGAAGATCCCATCTGTGCTGACGAAACCCAGGAGATGCGTTAACTCCATCGCACCCCAAATGCATACTAAAAAAAAACCTGTTTGAATTCCTGGTCACGTGTTAGTGCGTTTACCTGCAGGGTAAACTGAGTACACATGGAATGGTGGCTCTTTTTTTTGAATGAATGAATCTGAAGTCTCTGCTGAAGTTGGACATGCCCCCGTTTCCCCAGTCGTGTGATGCACTGAGTGGGTCGACCAATCAGCACGAGGCCCCACGTTACCGCCACGGAGAGCCCGCTGCACGATCTCGCAAAGGGCCCGACAAGGACCTCTTACGGCACGAAGCTCCACACTCCAGTCTGTAAAAAGACCTTTAAGGAAAAAAAATCACAGCAATCCCTCTCCTCAGAGATAACAAATAACTGCTGCACTTTTTTCCTCCCCCCCTAAAAAAACCAAATCATTTCTCTCCTTCCTTTCAGAGACTGTCCTTCATTTTTAATAACATGTTTGGGATTGGACGGCTGCCATCAGCTGCTCCTCGCAGAGAGAGCAGCATCCTTTATATTTCCGGCATTTCTCACCGCCAGCTCAGCCAAAGGTTCATCTAACGCGATCGGTTTGAGGCTTTTCCTCTCTATTTATTTTTTTTAAACCCCCCCCTCGCAGTTTTCAGAATGCCGAGGATTCCTTAAGACAACAAGCCATTATGAACAAGGTTCAGGCGACTGAGCGATTCGTATAATTGAGTTGAACAGCAGCTGGAGAGAGAATGGTAATGCGTCTCGGCTATGCGCAGAGAGAGGCAGACAGAAAATTTCCACTCTTGGTCCCAACCCTGGTTCCGCGAGGGACGGCTCTCCCCTTTCTTTTTCAGGAAAAGCTGCACTCCGGTCCCTTCGGTTTTCAGGAAGGGACGGGAGATCACCGGTGAGATATTCGTGCCGTGAACACAGCCGCCTCCACCGGGTCTGGGCTGGGGTGCTGAGGATCAACTGATGCAATAAAATCCATCCCTCCCAGTTCTGTGTTTATCCATGTGCGGAACGCGGGATCACAGCGTCCGACATGTGGGATCAATCTGGAGATGTCTGGGTGTCGTTTGGGAGAGTAAAGCTAAAGCAGATCTGCATCTGGCTCTGTCAGAGAAGCCCAAGTCAGCACCTCCTTCTGCGTGCGGTCAGGCCTGTGCGCGGATACCGCTGAGGAGAGCACCCCACACTCCTCAAACAGGTGTCTACAGCTGGGGAAAATAAGCCACTGCCAGGACAGGAAAGCAATAAACTGCAGTACAACCATAAAGCCGGCATAAGGGGAAACGGAGACCAACAGGACCAATGACTGATGATGATGGGTTACTGCTTTGAGGAGCTCAGTGTTCAAACCGGGCGGGGGGCTTTTTAACAACAAATCATACTGAGGTTTCCATTACAGCAACGTGACGATGAGATAATTATTTAATGTTTACGTCGGTCGGTCTACACTTTCGCAATTCAGTGCCTTGTCAGTGCTTGAAAAATAGCTCTGTGTTCCACAGTACCCTGGAGTTGAGGGAACATGGCTCTGGACAAGGATTCAGACCACTGTTAGCTTTACCTGTGTATTGTGTGGATCATTTTCAGGTGTCAGGGAATGGAGGTAAGAGATGCCACTTATAAATGGGCAAATAAATAAACATATCAATATGAAAGAGACTTTGACTGCCAGCCATTCTTGTAAAAAAAAAAAAAAACCTTTCTGGGCAATTAAGTGAAGACGCTTTAAAGTAACGTCACTGTTCTCTCCCTCTTCTGTTCTTGGTAAGGGTTTCGGTTCTCAGAAAATGTGATTTGCGTTTAGAGAGAGCAAACAAAAACCTACTGCAATTTTATCACACATAGAGCTATGTACCATTCCTGGAAAAATGTCAATAGCCAGTCAATTTCCCGATATGCACGTACAGGCTGGCCATAAAGTCCTAATCTATGTGGTTGAAAGACAGAACTCTTTAAAAATGCAAGTATAAATATTTCAGTTTCAGGTGTAACCCCAGAGGTTCATTCCTGGACATGTGACACAAATATTGTACTTCTGTGCTGAAATAAAGATGTTTTCACAGAAATAGATTGGGACTTTATGGCTGCCCACTATAACTCATTACCTGGTTGTCAAAGACACAAAATCTATCCATCACTTAAAAAGTGCTGCTCTGTGATTTCAACTGACACAGAAGATGAAGACTGCATTTTCAATGAATGAACAGAGCTAATAAAAACCATCAAGGGTTAATATAAAATAACCTGCAGACTTTATGAGAGCCATAAATAATTCCGAGCGAGGGGTAGGTAACCTATCGCTGGTGCAGAGTTGACACAGAAGCATGCTCATAGATATTTATAAACGGCGTACCAATGTAGGTATTTATAAATCTGTACATTTGCGCCCGTGTGATAAACCTTTGTTCTCGGTGAAAAGCAGGCGGAGCGGTTTGGAGTGTCTCTGTCGCTGTGTATGTAAGAATCTTTATGAGAGTGTCACAGCAGCCTTGGCTATCACAACAGTCCCTGCTGCACTGTTGCCCAATCCCTGTCCTGATATGACAATGACAATAATGTAATGTAATGCTGTCCCTCAAACTGGTCACTTCCGAGCGCTGAAGGGTCACTGGCCCACGGGCCCAGCCCCCAGATACTGTGCTGTTTGGAAGCCGTCTCTGGCCGATTTACTTTAGCCTTTAGCAGGCTTGGTTCCCTGGCGAGTGGTGGGGGAGAAAGAGACAAAGCTGCTGAAATTCGCACAGGATCTCCTCCTCTTCTTCGACTTCAGCTCCCACATGGACATCCTGAGGGCTGAAGCAGGCGGCTGTGTGTGTGTGTGTGTGAGACAGCTGGGGACGAGGCCTTGGAGAACATGCCACAGCTACAGACTCTGGGTAACAGACACGGCAGGAACAGGGAAGGTGGAAAGAGGGGGAAACTGATGTTGTTTTCCACAGTAAACCTTATCGCCCCCCCGAAACGTGCAGCCGTGCTGCTCGTGCCGTGACCGCAGCTGTGGCTGCAGCAAATGGTCAACCGTAAAGCCATAAACCAAATTTAACCAATTTCCTCCTCGGATCTGCTACATGGCCATTTGTACGCATGTTCAGGAGGCTTATTCTTTTCCCTGCTTTAACAGCTGTCAGGACATGTAGTGACCTGTTCTCAGCAAGGGGGGGGGGGTTGCTGGAGGAAGAGAGCTACTTGAAGTATGCGTTCACTGACCCTGACTAACACTTCCCATAACTGAGGAAGGCTTATTACACCAAAGCCGCCCGCATTCCACAAGAGCACACAGGCCCCGGATCAGTTCACCTTCCTGCTGGCCCGTGTGACAAACCGTTCACACGTAATGCGGCGCCATACCTCCCCTGCCTAATTTATCCCTCTAGCACAAACAATTATGTGCGGTGTTTGCGGATGTTACCGCAGGTAATTACACAGAGCTGCTAATTAGCACCCATGGTCCTCTCTTTTTTCCTGCTGCGATCGCAAATTAGGCCAAGATGCTGAGGCGTGAAGACTCCCGGGTGAGACACCAACCGCTGCAGCTGTGAGCTAGGTGCTTTACCTTGGTTGTGCTGGTAACATAAAACTAAGACACCTTGCATAAAGCAAGAGCGTCACAGTAAAATTATTACCGTACTTCTATGGTAGAGGGAGAGTGGCTGAAACGGCAAGGCAGTCCAAATGGATACAGCCCTCCCCACCCTTATTAGGGTGTCATCATGATTTCTCTCACTCCTCCTTCCAGCCACCCAAGGTGGGCTTCCAATGGTCTGGCTGTTAGCATGCAGGCATGCACCCACGCACAGACACCTCTCTTTCTCTCTCTCTGCATTTCCTGCTGGTTTAGAGGACTGACAAATATGGGGCCAATTCCCCTCATACTGCCCATCCCCCACCCAGACTGGAACATGAAGCAATGCACCTGAACGTACACACTGACAGGCAAGGCCTGCAAGAGGCAACACAGGGAGAATCTGTGTGCCAACATTTCACCTACATATAGAGCAGAGCCTAGGATGACATTTGGAACAGTGTGATTAATATGTCCAAAATGTGGAATTAAGCCACAAAGGTGCTGTAGAAATAGACCTGTCACAGTCTATCCAGCAGCCCAAAGTACCGCACGTAACATGGAAACTAATGCCAAACGGGGTTAAAAAACAAAGTGGTGAAATATTCATTTCGGCCAAACAAAAATAGAGGAGAGAGAGAGGGAGGGGGGGCTAAGAAACCATGACACGTCTTGCTCTTGCATTAATAATTCAATTCTGCCTTTTGAATTGTTTCAATAATACATGAATGTTTAAAAAGCACCTCCACCGCCCCACCAGCTTCCTGCCTGGGAAAACAAAATAATGAAATAAAATAGACAGTAGAAGTGTAGAGAGGAGGCCCATAAGCTGCTTGCCGACTTGAGCTGTCATTAAGATATGAAATATTCAGTCGCTATGTAATCCCGCAACGGAGGGTTAACCAAGCAGAGGCCAACAGTCCCAGACTTGCATTATTCAAAAACCCTATCCAGTGGATGTTTGCCCTGATCTAACTTTTGGGATAGAGAGGGAGAGAGAGAGAAGGAACTTCAGTAGCTGAATCACCTGAGGTGACTCAGCAGGGGGGGCTATGGAGGCCCCCTTCAGGAGAAACAGCCCCACCTCACACCCTCAGGACTCGCATCTGATCTCACCACCAGCTTCAGAGAGGAAGATATCAAAACACCCCCACCCCAAGGCAGAGACTGAAATTTAAAGGGAAAGAATTTCAAGACAGAGGTTCAAGAAGCACTGAGAACACGCTGGACCAAAACTCCAGAAAAGACAAGTGCAACAGCGGCTCGGCTTTCCCTTTCAAATCGGATGTGTTGAGGACTTTCACACTCTTTGTTTCACTTCCCCAGGAATGTCTGAAAAAATGTGTCCCCCTCCCTCCCTCCCTCCCTGCCCTGATAACAGCTCTCAGGGAAAAACAAAACTCAGCACAACATGAGTCACTCTGTGCCCATCTCATGACTCCACAAATAGTCTTTGCTATATTTCAACACGTCGATATTTCATCATCATCACCTTCCCGTTTCCAATCTCCTTCCACAAATACTTGCCACTGCAGCTCATTTAATTCCAAAATGATGGGTGCTTCCAAGTTTGTTTATAGGCCTTGAGAATAAACAGACTATTTATCTAGTTAGCCTGAGCCTGGCTTTTCAAGAGCAGCCAGTATAGAGCACGCCCTGCTCCTCAGAGGGAGCCTGATTCAGACATCAGACCTGATTGGTTGTGAGAGTCTGACAGAGGGCAGGGCCATAGGTAGAGACAGAGAAGCCCCGCCTCCCTCCAACTCACCTCAGCCCCGCATTTTGTCTAATGAACGCGGCCTAATTCTCCTGCACTGGGAGGGAGATGTCTCAAGGAGGTGCCCCTCCCAAAACTTGTCAGCACGAGATCAGAGACTAATCCGCTCCTCTGTCCTCCGTCTAGAAACATGTGACGTCGGAGGGGGAGAGGATGCGCTCTCACACCTCCTCTTCTCTGTCGCCATGAGCTGGTGGGACTGGGGGTTGGGCTTCCTCACACGGGGGGTGTTCATTTCGTCCCCCTCCTCTGTCACCGTGACAGCACCACAGCAGGTAAGAATTCCCGCAAGCTGCCAGTGTGGTACAAGGAAACAACTTCCGCCCCCACGCAGATGTTCCCAACGCTGACACAAAGCACACGCACACGACTGCATGTAGACATGTATGAGGCAGAGGGATTCTGGGAGATCGCTCTGGGTTAAGTCTGCCTCAAAAGACAAGAATAACTAAACGTACCTTCACTCTCATGGAGCACGCAAGCCTCTTACTCAAACAGACGGTTAAAAAAAAAAAAAAAAACCGCCAGCAAAAGGTAAATGGGGTCTGTAAGGTCCCTACCTTCTGTCAACTGGGCAGTTTCCGTTGGGGCTCCCCCTGCTGGTTGCCAATCAGAGTGCAGTGGTATTCCTCAGAATGTTGAGTAAAGTTCAAACCATTTCACAAGGCCAGTCCGCGCCAGGGGAAACCGGGTCGTCTGTTTTCTTGATATGTTGAAAGACACTCCTGCAAAGAAACCAGGGGAAATGGATTATTTCAGGCAGCTAATCAATAAAGAAAAATGTTCTAAAACAGTGCCTGACTGGGTGAGGACTATATGGAGAGGTCTACCCAACCCCAGACATTTTAACCAAACACTCATATATCCTTTTTCAACCCATCTATAGTTCTGCACCCAACTAATAACACATAATGCATTTCAAACCCTATGTATAAAATATGTCAAACTGGCAGAAGTGTACATGAAAAAGGAATTCTGGGTGAGAATATACTTAATGGAGTAAAACATACATTAACTTTATCTAAATGACCCTTATTTAATTAGCGTGAAAGATTGATCCGGGAGAAGCAGCCATTATCTGGCGGTGCCATCGCCCAAGAGGCATTCAATCACCCGAATGGGTCTCGCTCAGATAGGACCCAGCGGCGGGGGGCAGGCCCGGTTCAGTTCCGCCGAGGGCCCATTTTTCACTGTCAGTCTCGCTGGCACGGTGCTGTGCTTTACTGATGCACAGACGCCAAGGAAACACTACTTCCTTAATGGAGTGCGGGTGTGGGTTTGAGCACATGCTGGCCTTTTGTTTGTTGGCCGGGGTTGGGCAGGGGGGGGCATGATGCTTCTCTGACTGCATCCAGAGACACATGGCGCTGTAAATCCCAGCATGCCTTGGTGCTGCACGTGCCACCTCTCTCCTGCAACACGGTGTCAGCCAGGACCCTGGCTGTGGTCACACCTTTTTTTTTTTTTTTTTTTTTTGTAATCATTCATTCACGTGGGACAAATGGCTCTGAGCAAGCGCTCCCTCGAGTCTCCAACAGAAGGCCGGGCAGCGAGAGCGGACACCACAGCCTACAGGAGGCGTCTGCAGCGCAGCCCGGGTTAAACATTCCCACGGGCGTGGCCCACATAACAAAACAGGAGCGGGAAAAGTCCCTCCGGGTATCAGTGCGGTGTAACAGCCCTGACTACTGGCCTCTGGCCTTGACAGATAGCAACACAACAAACACAGACAAGGGGGAAGAAAGGCCTCTTTCAGCACACACAATGAGAGAAGCTTTACAGAGAAGCCCTGTGATGGAGGCAGGGACACAAGGCCTGGGCCCGGCCGACCGCATTTCACAAGAGGCCACCTTGCCCCTCCAGCACCTGGCACCCTGCATGCCTCGGGGCCGGAACTTTCCGCTATATATCCCCCAAGGTGACACCGCCGACAACCCTCCGGGCCCTGCGAAGAGCAGCCCAATCCTGCAGAGGGAAGGAGGCACGGGGGAGGGAGTGTGTTGGGGGGCAGGGGCGGCAGCTGTTGAGGTGTGCCCCCTTCACCTCGGCCAGCTGTCACTCGGAGGCTGTGAAAACACGCGGTGATAGAGGTGAACGGGAGGGGGACAGCCGACAACGATGGGGGGGACAGGTGACAGAACAGGAAGTAAATGTGGAGTGTGTGCACTTTTGTCTTTTAGTCCTCTGCATTGTTGTATTAAAGTGTAAATCAGACAGTCAAAGGGGAGATCCTGAGATCTAAATAAAGGAGAGCCTTCACAGCAACCTTAGCATCTGATTTAATATGGAGGAATAAGTGCGCATTAGCCTGAGGCTGATGTTACCTAGCTAGCTAACATCTCGGCTAGCTAAAGACAAAAATCCAATAACTGAAAAAGAAACTATTAAGGGTAATGTCACATGGGACATGCATGAGTTATGAGCGCAGATTTCTACCTGCTACTTCCTGTGGGACAAGTAAAGGGAGTGGTGCTACTGGCACAGAGGCATGTGTGTAAGCATCCATGGGGTCTTTAGTCATAAGATCCAAGGTGTGTGGGATTTAAATATGATCCACATTTACTTAAACCAGAAGTCCTTTGAGTTTAATTTGTTAAAAACTACTAGAAAAAAAATGGGGAAAAATAAACAAAAAAAAGGTGCTACTAACATATGAACGCTGCGCAGTTCCTGCGTTTCTCGGGGGCAAGGAAGCTGCTCCATTTTCCAGTTTCATTTTGCAAAACACAGGTGTTCATTTCATGCCTACTTTAGCAAGAGCGCCTTGAGAGAGCCTGGGCCAGTGATTTATAACTGTCTGCTGAGGGGTTTGGACAGTGTCACCGCCACTGGAACAGGGTGGGAGGGGTTCAGTCCCCTCCGTGAGACCGTGGTGGGGGGGTTGGGGGTGTTTTGGAGGTGGCGCCAGCGTCCGCACTCTGGGCCCCAAACAAATGTGTGCCGACCCAGCAAATGTTTTTGAAAGCAACTGAGCGAGGAAAGCGGTCACTTAACTCTGCATTCCTCCGGGACCGAGGGTGCATAAATACATTAAAAGTTTTAATTAAAGCTTACAGAAAAGCCAGCCATTTTCAAGAACGTCTCTGTGTGAGCAAAAAAGGTACTGTCTTCAGGAGTTAAACATCTGGTCAAATCACCACGCTTCCTAATGTTACATATTCAAAGAGTCCAGTCTCAAAGATGCAGAAAGTCATTCCCCATAATGCAAAAGGGATTTTTCATCCTTGTATCGTGAAATTACGTGGTTCAGAAAATGACTTCAGAACCAGCCGACCAAACGAAGGCAGACTCCTTCGTTTTCTGCACACATTTCCGAAAAAACGAGAGCGCTTCACAATCTGTTTGGAGCGTGATCATCTCAGAAATTGATTCGAGCGATTCTGAAGCCTTACTTCAGAGATGCCCCAGTTTTTTTTCCCCTCCACTTTCTTCACGTTATTGCCTTCTTATCCTTGCCAGATTGTTTTTTACTCTTCTCAGACAGTGTGAAACTGTCTAGTTTGTCTGAGCGCAGTTTTATCGGAGCGAGGCAGCCCTGCCAGTTTACTGTGCCAAAACACGCATCCAAACTTGGACATGCAAGCATGGCACTGCAGAAAGCTCTGCACACGACATCACAAGCCCTCGCTTTCACACCCAGTCAGGACTTTGCACATCATCATACACACACACACACACACACACACACACACACAGACACAGACACAGACACAGACACAGACACGCACACACGCAGTCGTGCACAATTAACATGAAAGATAGCAAAGAGGATCATTTTAAACCAGAACAATAACGCAGTTAAAACCCATGGGTTTGCCAACAAATGTTTTCACTGTACATATGGCCGCCACGCTGAAGGACACGTCTGAATGTACAAAAGCAAAATGTTCCACTCCAGAAGAGTGGCTTTCCGTGCTAATGAAAACCCGCCTGAGAGCTCACACAAGTGCCGCTTCTTCAGAACGGGTGCAGGGACAGAGAGAGTGATGGAAAATAGGGAGGAGTGGAGGGAAAAAAAAAAAAAAAGCTTTGGCTAATTTAACACCTTGTCACATAGGCGTTCGTCTCAGACCTCCTTACCCATGCAGAATCTCGGAGAAAGAAAAAATCCCCCTAAGCCCCTGAGAAGCCGGCAGCCAGCAGCCGGCCCGCGCTGCAATCACGCAGAGGTTTTCCCAGCGGTCTGGACGTGTCTGTGGCTCCGGGAGCCTCGGCAGGACAAGCTCAGAGCGCCGCGCGCTTCAGCGGAGAGCGACACGACCCCGACCAGCTCCGGCGTGCATCACGGCCCGCAGCAAAGGCCCTGAACATTCCGGAGCTCTGCCGCTCTGTGACATCACGCCTCCCGAGACCGTTCCACCTCCTCCAATCACACACCTGGCTGCAGTTCCTAAACCCCAGCCTTACGCGGGCCTGCCGAGCCCAGCGACACCCATGCGTGCAGCCGAGATAAGCGCGCACAGATGGCCCCTAATAGCCTGGAGCGGCCGGGTATGCACTTCTCTCGTGCTTCTCCAACCCGCAAACGATCCAAACGATCCAATCCTTTCACCGAAATGCGCAGTGCCTGCTGCCTGCTGAGCGGGCAGGCAAACCGGGTGCGCCGCCCGCTGCTTGCGATTGCTTAGCCTTCGCGCACACTTATCTCAGTTTAGAGCACAGCTCTCACCTCCAGAACACCATCAGGCTTGATACACAGCAGAAGTGAAGAGGCACTGGCACATCTAAACACTTAAACATAATGCAACAAGGAAAATCTAACTGCAACATGTTTCATTCTGTAACAGCCTATGATAGTTCAGGTCCTAGGGGACTCCCGTGTACTCTTTTTGTTCCTGCTGTACTCTTCATTGCCTAGAATTGACGAGCTGTTAACTGAATATCGATCGGGATTTTGCCATATCTTGTTATCTGGCACAAGCCGGGTGTGAAAGTAATACTTTGCCGAAGGTTCACAAAGATAAATTCAGGTATTTCATCACCTCATTTTTGTGCAATACTGATTAGAAATTCCACTTAATTACAGCTCAGTTTTGCTTAGTTTGTTTTTCAATGAATTCATTGTTTGAGGGCCGTATCATAATTAATTGAACATCTAATTAATCGTAATCAAGTGCAGTGCTAATCTGTATTGCTAATTTGCTTAGGCTAAGTCACAGAAAACCTGCGGAGACCAGGTTGCGGAATCAGGGAAAAGGCACTAAGCCTCAGGAAGGTCTCAGTTTGGAGGAGAGAGGGGGGGTTAGGGAGGAGTTCAACGAGGAAGCAGACATTGGGGAACAACGTCGCAACAACATCATTTCACCACATTTTGATATGTTTCCCCGTTCCAATCCTCAGATGTTTGAAAAGTTGCGAGCTGTTAGTGAAGGCGTGCGGCTCCGAGTCCCTCCGGAAAGTGTAAACATTTCAGGAGGCATAATGTTTTCATGAGATGCGTGCTGTTTCATTATCGTTACCTCTGCCTGGGATCAAAGATGAAGAAAACACCTGGATACGCAGACTGAGAAAAGCCAGTCGCACCGAGACAAAACACATTCTCACTTTTTTCTAATTTCCTCGGCTGCGCGAAATTGTTTGCCTTGACACTCTCAAACAAACCAAAGCTGACGGAGACAGCCAGAATTTCAGCGACAGTTCCAAAGTTTCAGTTCATGTTGCCTAATACAAAAGGCCTTGTAGCAGGTCTTAGCAGATTGGCAAGCTTAACGGCATCACATTTTTAGAAAGATCCGTTTCGGAAAGCAAAGTAAAAAAACGCTTAAACTTAACAGTGGGCCCGCAGACAAAGACAAAACTCATCATAGCTCATGTTCTTACATGTTGGAATACGTTTGTATGTGTGTAGCTTGAAAAGATTGAGACCTTAAATATATACATGCAGGCGCACACGCACACACACACATACAAACACACACAGAATAAATGAGTATGCTACAGCTGAGGCAGAACAGATCTCATCTTTGGAATCTTAAGTCCCAGAAGCCAACAAGCACACATCCTGTAGTCTAATTACATACTACAGCACAAACGCGGAAGCCAAGCCGCTTGAGAGACACAAAGCAACATGGCCACTACGGGCAGCAACAGTCTTCGGGGAAAGGGAGGGGTGGAAACGGGCCAGGGCGTGTGATTGGACCATGGTCCTCGACCTGGTTGTGCAGAGCAAACTGCACGTACAGCGACCTCACAAACACACCAACAAACAGCCAGGAAACTGCAGACTCAGCAGTGCCGGTCCAATCGACCCAATGGATCCGGCGGAGAGGTGGGCCCGCCAGAACAAAAAACGAACAGCAGACAGATAAGCTTTCTAGGCTTATCACTGGAAATCAGGAAAAAAAAGTGATAAAGAGCTTGCCAAATTAAGATTGCAGAGGCCTGCATAAATCCAGTGCCAACTCCAACCACTTATTTAAGTCACTGTAGAATACAGAGAGCTAGAACAAAGGAGTTTACCAAGCAGAGTAAATAGTCCCAGTTCTCCCTGTTCCTAAAGAGACAGCATGGTTTCTCTCACGGCAACATGGTGAAGGTAACTGGATGGTAAATGGATGTGAGGTGCAGCTTTGAAAGCAGAGGGAAGATTGAGAGAAGGTCTGAGAAAACAGCAAAAGGCAGAGTTCAGTTTGCATTTATTAATCACTCCGCTTTTGTAATGCAAATGCTTCGATGTAAAAACAACCCCCGAGGAAACTTCAGCGGGAAAAAGGACACACTTCTATCTCGGAGCAGTCGCTGAAAATTTCCAAGGACTTTGCCCATGAGAGAACCCACGAGAGACGTGCCAAGAATTCGCTTTGAAGAGCTGGGGCCCGAGCAGGAGAAACATGTTTCTTGTAAATATGCATAATTTCTGATGCACAGCAACCGAGGAGAATTCAGGATAATTGCTGATAACTGGTCCAAGCTAATCTAAAAGGGAACATCAAAAAAAGTGTTTAGGCGAAAGCGTCAAGTTTAAGCAGCGCTCACCAAATTTCACCCAGCCAGTGGGATATGTGAGAGAGCTCCATCCCGTCTTTACCACCTCAACCCAAAACAGTCCACATTCATGGGGGTATAAACCTTCTACCAGCAGAAATACACAAATAAAACAAGACCAGTTTCTGGAGGGCAAAACTGTATCAAAATCATCTCCTATTTTACAGTTTTAGATAAAGGCTTTCTTCTGTTTTTTTTTTTTTATTGACTTGAATCTGTAAACACCATTTTTGTACAGATCATATAACATGAAACGGGCATCAGTTTTATTTTGTTTCGTAATGAGTGCCAATTCACGACCGCACAAGTCATTTTCTCAGATCTGTTTTAAATGGCTGCACACATTCTCTGTGCATTCATCCATTAAATCACCTTTACTTTTGCATCTTATACACCAAGATCTGCCGCAGAGCATCTGTATTTTGTACACTGTCTACACTTGCCAAAATCCAACCCCACAACACAGGCAATGTTTTATGCAACCTGGTATTCACAATATATAGCACATATGCCCACCGCATCCCCTGGTATGCATGTGTTCATTAAATTTTAACATAACAAGAAGGAGTGCGTACGATTAAGGCCGCAACTCTTTCTCAGTTGTCCGTAACTTTGAGTAAAATGCACACCAGTGTAATGAAATAGTACAGTAATGATAATGATCTTACTTACTGTAAGAGCCTTAACCGTAATAAGTACGAGGTATATCATGTGACTGGTGTTTATAACTATCATGCCTTTGTACTGAAAAGATCTCAGAAAGTATGATCTGCCATCTAGGCCAGAACGTTTAACTGAGAATGAATTTGCGTCTTGGTATCAGATCTCCCGGAGAGAATGAAGAGATTGAGGAGGAGACGCGTCTGTTAATTACAGATGAAAAGGTAGGAAAGAGGGCAGCTGAGAGCACACGGCACCTGCAGCATCGGCATCTCACAACCCCTGCAGCGGTCTCCCTCCAGAGCACGGGTATCAGGTACTGTCACACACACACACGCACGCACACACACACGCACACACGCATGCACACACACACACACACACACACACACACATATACACGCACACACACACACACACACACACACACACACACACACACACACACACACACACACCACACACATACACATCTCTCACACACACCACACTCACCTCACACACACACCACACTCACACACACACACACCACACACACACGCACACACACACACACACGCACACACGCACACACACCGTTGTCGGATACAGACACACACATACACACCTCTCTCACATACACACACACACACACACCGTTGTCAGATACAGACATACACATTCAGACACACACACACACACACACACACACACACACACACACACACACACACACACACACACAGACGGAGCTTCCTTCCAACAGAGATACTGCCATTGTCCTGTGCTAATCAAGGGAACTATCATTGACGTGTGACCTCCGACCCCAGCTCACTATCGGCGCCAGGACACAGAAAGTGGCTAAAAACATTTCATTTGCCTAATAGTGTCCAAGTCCACTTTTAAAGGAGGGCATTAATGTGGAGGGAAATGTTTTTACTACACAGTGACCCCGATGAACCCAAACCGCAGAAGAAAAACAAACCAGAGACACAGCTCTACAGCAGGTTCATTACAAGGGTCATTACAATCACTTCTAGGGGTTCAGATTTTCATCAATGATTTCAACCTCTTCTGAAACAACCCCAAGGTAACATTTAAAAGTGCTTACTTTCCGTGAAATGTAATTAAAATTATCAGGTGCCACTGCGAATGGAATTTATTGATATTAATTACTATTCCTTCTATAACGTTTTGAAATGGCAGATAAAATGGCTGTAAAAATGAATGGCTTATTATACATTTCCCTAAGACTGCCTGGGTTTTTTTAAATATATTTTTGATGGATCATCACATGCACAAATAAGCCTTTTAAAACTACCACACTCTGCTGAAATATTCTGTGTGAGAATCAATATAGCCTATTACTGCAAAAATGTACAGGACACCTCCAGTGGATCAAACTATTCAACTGAATGTGTTCAGAATTTAATAATCAGACACACTTAGCAATGCACATACTCATAATATGAAAGAAAATAAATAAAATTGTACAGTTATTAAAATATTAATGTAATATTCTCTATGCCTTGAAACCCACATCCTGGTATTTTATGATTGTATTTAAAAATCTGCTATTTACAAATCTCAGGCACAACCGTTTACCATAAGACATATTTTTAACACTTCTCAGAAACTGTCTTCACAGGGTCAGCACTGCCCAGTAATTGTTCCTTTACCTTTCCAGTGATTCACACTCCATATTACACCTGATAAGAGAGCATATCACCTGATTTATGAGCTGTCAGTCAGCTTGGCCTCACAGAAGTTATCAGCTCCCCAAAAAAGCCCACAGCTGTTCCGCTTTACATAGGACCACAGATGATAAGAGGATCGTTTACAGCTATGTTTTGGCAAAGCACACAATGTCTGATGCACACGTACAGATACACACAGACAGAAAGAGACAGGGAGACACACACACACAGATTGAGACACACACACAAATGCACACACAAACCCAGACATATAAACTACCTCCAATAAGAGAGCCAGTTCTGTCCCAGATCCTCCGCCTCTCCCCCTGTGGCGGTTCCACAGAACATTAACCGAGCCCCGCCAGAGTTCACTGATAACAGACACCTGGGAGGCTGGGAGTATCAGTCCCTGCATGCTTCCAAAGGTCACCTACGCAGGGAGGAGGCAGCCACTAGCAGCTCACGACACACAGAGGAGCAGGGACACAGGTCAGGAGCCGTCATTAAAACTGGACTTTGACACTGAGCGACTCTGCGCCTAGCCTCAGATCAAGGCACCCTGGCTGGACACACTTTGAAGGTCTAGCAACGAGCTGAACTCCCCGTTCAGTGCACCAGCGGAGGCCCCGGTGGCGAGACCTCCCAGAGGAGACGCCTCCACTCTCCTCACCGCCTCCGAATGGCAAACAGGTCCAGCACGGTACATGAATACATCAATAATGAGGTTCGCCAGTTGTAAACAAACACGTCCCCCCCAACGGGGCCAAATTTGCCCGACCTCGCTCACAGGAACGCCGCGGGTCGCCTGCGCGCGGCTCCCCCTACGCCGGCATTAACCTTGCCGAAGCGAGAGTGCCGAATGGTAGAATAATGCCAAGGCCCTGTGGGGGGCGAGATAGAGAGAGAGAGAGAAAAAGGGAGCCCTCGCTCGTATTCAAATGACCCCGGCTCTCATTAGCATATAACTAGCTGTTCTGAGCCGCACCGGCGGTGCCGGTAGAACAGGCAGCGATTGTCTGTGGCTGGCCCCGCGTATCCCAGCAGCCACTGCATGATGAATGGGCCTCCCTGTGACCCCGCCCGACCCCAGCCTCTGGGCTGCGCGTTTCTGTAAGATCATTATGTAATGGTACAGTACAAACGGCCCGGGAACAGCACGACGTATCCATCAAAGAGGCCATGTATTATTTAAGAAGGTGGGCAGCGCTTTTTTTTTTTTTTCTTTACGAGGGTGTTCATTACAACAAGCATGTGCAATAAATACACACGCAGCGCACAGTGAAGGCATTTTCAAAGGACGCCGTGAAACGCAGGGGACCATTAGGAGCGAGATGGCTGGCTTGCTCCGCGAGGGCAATTCTGCGCACCAAAGCCCCGCAAAACACAGACAATAAAAACACTCAGAAGTAACAATGGTGTGAATCACCTCACAAGGAGGGAAGTGTGTGTGTGTGTGTGTGTGTGTGTGTGTGTGTGTGTGTGTGTGCGTGCGTGCGTGCGCGTGCGTGCGTGTGTTTTCCACTGGAGAGCCCTGAGGGTACAGACAGTAATACAGGGAAAATGGCTTATTCCTCCGTGTGCACGCTCTCTCTCCCTCTCCTCCCTCCTTTCCTCGGTGCAGACACCGAGCGTAGAGGGAGAGGGGAGCCGAAATTACATTCGCAGCACCAAGTCGAGCCATATGGAGCTGCCAGAGGGAAGGGGAAAGGAATACAGGATGGAAAAATAAAAAAATAAATAAAAATGAGATTAAAAAAAAATAACAAAACATTGCCTTTGGGATCAGACTCACTTTGTCCCTCCAGCACAGGAACCAGGCAGAGAGTGGTGACGAGCGGCAGAGAAAATCTGGAGCGAGTCCGATTCAGGGGACGCAGAGGAATACGGAGTAACTGATCGGGCCTCGGACTGAACCGACGCGTCCCCCCCGGAGACACGCGGCTCCGTAAATAATTCTGCATCGTTAATTAGCGGGAAGTGAAATATAAAAGACGACAAGGCGTACTCAACAGGGGATTACCTATTGCAGCAACCATACAGGAAAGGAGGAGAAATTATGCATGCGGTAACACAAAATCAACTCCCACAACCACCGAGACACACACACACACACACACACACACACACACACACACCACACACACACACAGTTCATCAACAGAGATAAAAAACACCGGAGGGGCCTGGTGGGTTTTGCCAACTCCAGAGCAGAACTGAGGATCTGAGGTGGTACAGAGTCGGATGTGATTAATGACACCGAATGCTGTTACGAGTTTGGGGACATCCGTGTGCTTTTCGGGGTTGTAGAGAGTTCTACAAGGCATTACATCACCCTAACTATGGGTGGGGTAAAAGGGGGGAAGGGGGCGGCATATTTCTGGGCTGACGCATGAGAGGGGAGGTCGTAACTTGACACCACGGCACACAAGGGTGACATCATCAAGAGGGTGACCTCTGGGGCATGAGGGTAGGAGGGCCCCCTCAAAAGCGGCCCGGGGGTTGAATTACGGCCTTCGCCCTTTTTTACCCCCACCCCCCCCCAAAACATTTGTCACATCTCTAATGACACAGAGAGTGCTAGAGAGGGAACAACAGTTAGTGCAATAAAAACACTGGAAACACAAACACTGCCGGGCCCAGGAGTGCTGCAAATTGCTGTTTCGAAACCCCATCACCTGAAATATTCAAGAAGAGGAACGAACAGCCCTGACACCTGCCGATGTTACTCTGCAGAGAAGCCTGGAACAGAACATTTCTCTGTCTGAAGCAACATGCTTTTCTCCCCATTCTGTATAGCCCCCCACCAAAAAAAACAAAACAAAAACGATCGCCTCTGCACGGTGTGACAACCTTTTATTTTTGGGTGCTCTCCTTCCCCCCTTCCCCTGATATAATGTTCTCACCAGTAAGAGGCACAGTGTGAAAGCCACTTTCCTATTCCTCAGAAAATACCAAAACAGAAGAATGAAACAAGTTTATTGTTCACAGAGACTAGCGCAGCAAAACCGTGCATAATTCAACTCAACTAAGCAAGGCACCTCTGCAACAAAGCCAAAGGGCCCCGCAAGCCTTCTTAATGGACCCTAATTAAATAAACAGATTCAAGCTGCAGCTCACAAGAGCAGCCACCATCCACTCCCTGTAAATAAAGTCCGATGCATCCTCGCTCTGTTGGCTGATCATTAGGTATGGAAGCCTTGTTTTTTCCTCACCCCCAACCCGCCGGAGTTGAGCGGTTTCTTTCCACGCATTCAGCGCAAGGTAATTTTCAATTTCCATCTCGATAGAGGTTTTAATTTACTGCGCGGCCGACGCTGCATACCAATCCGCGCGCCCCCTCCTGAGTTACAGCGCAGGCAGCCGAGTGTGCAGCACACCTGCTGAGACCGGCAGACAGGGTCACCGCTGCGGGGACGGGAGAAGACGGGGAGCGGGACGGAGAGAGAGAGACGGGAGAGAGGCGAGAGACGAGAGCGGCGGAGGAGCACGGAGCGAAAGAGGAAAGAGGAGCGTGGTGGGTGGTGACGGAGAAGAGAGGGGCGAAAGAGAACGCGAGCAGAGACAGAGAGGGAGAGGACAGCAGGGTCCTTTGAATGCTGCGCTGTTTTCCACACGTGGAAAACTTTCCCCCGTTTCTTTTGGTTGGCTCGCTCTTTAATTTGAACAGAAGGGATGAAGAGAAAATTATACAGAGAGTGCAAGCAAGGGACAGAGAGAAAGGGAGAGGGAGAGAGAGAGCAACAGAAGAGCAGAGAGTGAGGGACAGAGAAAGAGGGAGAGAGAACAAGAGAGAAATACAGAGCAAGGAATGGAGAGAGGGAGAGAGGGAGAGAGCAAGAGAAAAAAGGCAAGGGACAGAGAGAAGGAGTGAAACAGAGAAAGGGAGAGAGAGGGAGAACAAAAAGAGAGTACAGAGAGGAAGAAGGTGAGAGAGCGAGAGAGAGAGAGCGAGAGAGGGAGAGCGCAGACTCCATGTAACACAGTGATTCTCATACACTCATAACATCACCAGGCCAAAATTAGGCTACATCACCCACTGGGATGCATAAAGCAAACGAGCGCTGCTGGACCCTAAAAGGATATGATACCATGGCAGATCACCTCTAAACAGAGAGGAACATTTGATCATAAAAAATATTTTTGACCGTAAAATGTCAATGGCGGCAGCAGTGTAGCATAGTGGTTAAGGCGCACGACTCATAACCCACCCCCACAAAAAAATTTTGCCGGTTCGATTCCCCACTGGAGTGCTGCTGCTGTACCCTTAGACCCGGTACATAACCCACAATTGCCACAGTAAATATCCAGCTGTATAAATGGACAACATTGTAAAAAAACTGTAACTGATGTAAGCCGCTCTGGATAATGCCAATCATGTAAATGTAATGTCAATGACTATGGGCTAGCAACAGACTGGCCACCACAGGCCAACCTGTGGTGGCCAGTCTGTTGCTAGCCCATAGTCATTGAGAAGACAGAGAAGACTTCATTACAAACCAACAGACATGTGCTTCCCAAAACATAACACGTGTATCCACAGCGTCTAGTCTTACAGGCCAGATTACCCAACATCCTTGGAGAGGAGCAAACTTGGGAAGTGCTGGCAGCCTGCTACAGCCTGAAGTACCATGAGTGATAAAATTATCTCACTCACACTGGAACCACTTCACATTTCCAATATATGCTTGCTTATTTTTATGTTACTCTGTTTTTATTATCTTTCTTTTCCACTAATAACTGCAATTCTGATCATTATTAGCATTTATCACTGCATTATTGTGCTTATTGCATCATTAATGCTCCTTTTGTTTGCTAAGTACATGTTTGGCCAACATGAACATGTGCTTGTTACGGCAATGAAGCAATATGAACTGAACAGAGAGCAAGCGTTCGACAGAGGAGGTAGAGCAAGCAAGAAACGGTGGAGAGAGAGAGAGAGAGAGAGAGAGAGAGAGAGAGAGGAAGAGGAAGAGAAGTAGCTTTGAAGGACTGTGGCTCATTAGGCAGTGAAAAACAACCCCTGCCCCTGCCTGCAACAACACCAGACCACCCTTCCACCTGCATTTCATTAACTGGAGATTTCTCTCCACTTATCACCTCTGAAGGGGTCTAGCCTGCTCACCACAGGCCACTTCAGAGGCTCCGCCCAGACTCAAACCACGGCGCCGTTCCCTCTCCCTCACCTCCCTTCAGCGGTTCCTCGCGGTTTGCGTACCGGTCGGCCACGCCCACCCCCTCCGCCCGACAGGGGCAGGAAGCAGATGGTGACTGGCTGATAATGAGCCACACATTTACCCCTAGCACCGGACCATGTTGCGTTATTCAGTTAAACGGTTCTGCATGCCTTGGACAACTGTTATGGTGTTTCAATAATAGTTTGAAAAAAAAAAAAAGACTGTTTTTCAGTAAGAGCCCTGCATTAAAGCTCAAAGCATCCACCATCTTGACACTTGGCTTCACTATGAAGTATTAGCTCCTTCCCCAATGACAGCCAAACCTAGCACCTGAAGCCTGTACAGGCTTGGCATCATGAGAGACTACAGAGGGGTGCAATTGCAATCCACGAGGGGGGCACAAAAAGTCATAAATACTATGGAAACATCAGGATATAAAGAGACAACTGGGGGTGTGCTGAAGTCCATCTGGGGGTGCAGTGCACCCCTAAGCACCCCCATAGCACCAGGCCTGAGCCTGTAAGTTGCTGATGCATTTCTACTTAAGGCTAAAAGCAGGCTCTTTATGTGCAAGAATAAAACTATATTACCCCCAGGGCGATGATACCTTTCCCTGGACTTAGGGTGGAAATACACCATACACACTGATCACATACAGAAATGTACTACACAAGATGTACAAGCACTAAAAAATGTGAGCATAAAACAACAATGATATTCTTAGCTAGCATAGTGCAAAAACCCTAAAAACCCAACACAATTTTGGTACACAGAAGACACTCAGGCTCTGATAGACGTTTGGTCCGATTCCAAACTACAGAAACAGCTGGACCGCATTGTTTAGAATGACAGTGTATACAAAGCCATTGCCAGGGAGCATGACGAGATGGATACAAATCTCAACTCGAAACAAGTAATTGGGGAAAACAAATAAACAGGCTAAAAGAGCAGCACGAGTCTGTAGCTGCTGACAATCAGAAGACTGTCGCCACTCCGTGGTGACGTCACGCGGCGGACTTACAGATGCCGTAAGCCCGAACTGGAACCACAGCGTGGACTCACGAGGTGCCGCTTAAGGGCCTTTTGTCGAGTTCCTGAGCTTAAGCCCCGGGCCTTAAATTCCCTGGCGGAGGAACGGTTATTGAAAACAGGTAGAGTTCATTTCGCTTCCCACATCCGTGCTTCAGATGCCACGAGAAAACCCGCATAAGCCAAACAAACCCCTTCAAAATTGGATTTATCTAGCTGACAGCACATGGTTGTAACAGGTAAAGAGCATCCTCTGCACTTAAACAGTGCATTCTCTTGTGTTAGCCAGAATCGCTAGTGTGTTAGCCCCTTCGGAGAGACTACAGTAGCAGTTAAAAGTCTGGACACAACCTTTATTCTTTATTTTTGCTATTTTACAAATTTTAGAATAATAAAGACATCAAAACTATGAAATAACAAAAATGGAATTATGATCAAAAGTGACCAAAAAAGTGATAAACAAATCAAAACTCTTGGATCAAAATGTCTCTGAATGCATGTTTCCCGTTATCTTAATCAGGCGTGTCCAAACTTTTGACTGCTGCTGTAACTGTGTGTGTGCAGCAGATGGGGAGCTCAGGCAGTACTGCCCAGCTGCCTGCTGAGAAATTCCTGCTCAGACTGTTCTGATGTTCTGCACTTAACTTAAGAGTATGCTAATCAGCACTGTGGCATAAGCGGTAAGGGCTCGTAACAGAGGTTGCTAGTTCGATTCCCCACTGGGCCTCTGCTGCTGTACCCTTGGGCGAACTACTTAACCCAGAATTGCCTCAGTAAACATCCAACTATGTAAATGGACAGCATGTAAAAATTGGAACCTATGTAAGTCGCTTTGCGTAAGATAAGATGCTAAATGAGAACAATGTCATGTAGTATGTATATACCAGGGCCAAGTGGCTAGGATTTCAACAGGACCAGATGCATAATACTATTGGCGTTAATTATAACACAATCACAGGGAGCCCACCGCATTGCACAGATATACTCACACACAGCAGATAGCGGGATTCACTGCAATGTCATTCCACCGCCGGACCAGACAAAGTCACCTGCACAGTCCCTGGCCAAAAGCTCACCTCTGTGTGTCCCCTGTCTGCACAAACCGCACTGTCTCACAATGACAGATCACTGCCGTCTGTGGGAACTCCCCTAAGGGGACGGGAAGGGGGGACCTTCTGATTGCTGACAATGTTATTAAAAAAAGACTACGGGGAATACGGGCACCGGCCTGACCAGCAGGCCAAGCACAGAGCCGGGACACCGTGTTTTATCCAGCAAAGAGCCCTCTGGATTACGACTGCACAGCACAATATATCAAAGACTTCTTTTGAAATTATAATGCAATGCTACGGAGGGAATGCTGTTCCATACCAAAGAGAGAACGAGGAAATATGAAAACATCAGCAACATAGCTGAATTAATAAATGAGAATGTGTGCAGAAAACACAAACGGGAAAAGAAAAACAAGAGCAATCCTGGGACCGGCAGAAACAGAAATCGGGCACAGTCAGGACGCCTGTGGTGCAGTCAGAGTCTGTGCTGCAGTTAGGCTCACGGCTGTGCAGCCCCCACTATAGGGCATAGCTGACAGCGCCCCGCCCCACCCCTGTCCCCGCCACCCTCCCCCTCCTCATATGGGCAGGGGTGTGAACTGAGTGCTCCATTTTCCCTTCGCCCCCACAGCACGGGACGCCGGGCCAAGTCTGCGACCTCAGGCGAACCCGTGCCAGGCCAAGGTCGTGAATACCGCGGTGCGCTCCGCTGGCACCGGGCGAGACATGTGGCCCGCAGGTCGCCCGGCTGACCGCAGACCACCGGGCGACGGGGCATTCAGCTAACCGAGGCCCGTGCCAAGGACGAGGGGGGGGAAAAAAATAAATAAATACATTCTCCATGCCAGAGTGCAGTTGCTTTTCAAAATCCTGCCCATCTGTCTGTGAGAGCACTGACTGCGGCTGCAACTACTGTCGTCAGTCGCTCAGGAGCTCATCGAACGACATCAAACCGCCGCAGCAATAACGCTCAGACGCCCGGGCGGGGGGCAGGGGTGAGCAGTTTACCGTGTGGGCTGAACTCATAAGGCCTCGCGGATTCGGAGCGGGGAGAACTATACGGGTCCCTGCGGAGCTGACGAGATTCTGATACACAGAGAATGAAAACCAGAGTTTAAATCTCACATCTGAGAAGGTCACTGAGACACACTCAACCTCGTGCCACCGGAGCAACACTGGGCTTATGCTTCGCTGTGAACTCTGCCTCACACTGCAGCTGCTATGGCAGTTAAACAGACCTCCAGTAAAAATGAACTGTGTAACAGAGGAGAAGAGGCTGACTGTCTCAGTGCTCTCAGCCACAGTCTGGACTCTAGACTCTCGGTCACCACTCACAGAGAGGAGTGCCCCCTCCCCTGAAATGTGAGACTGACATTCAGAGAAAGAGAGGGGCGCCAGGCCCCCTTCTCCCCGCCCCCCTGTCTTCTGCTGACAGAGGGAGTCAGGCTCCTTTAAGAGTGGCCGGCCCACCCTCCCTTAACAGCCCCGCCGATTAGATTTCAGAAAACAAGCAGGGACCAGACAACTGGGTAAACAGGCCGGAGTCCACCTGTTCCCCGCCCACCCCCACGCCGCAGGGGCTCCTGGGAAGTGGCTGCTCACCTCTCTGACCTGGCACACCGGCCTGGCCTCTTGTGTTGAGCCCAGAGAGGGGTGTGAGGTCCTTCTCCTCTCGACGACCCTTGACCGAAACCCCTCAACCACAAACAAAGCCCGGTCATAAAACCCACAGCAAAGCCCACACACTAAGCACGTTCAATAGACCCACTCGCTAAAGTAAGACGCGAACTCCGCATATTAAACCTGCATGCAAACCCCACAACTTGCATGCAAAATTCACATGCAAATACAGACCTCCCAGCAAAGCCCAGAACCTAAACCTGCACACGTGCGCATGCGCGCACACACACACACACACACACACACACACACAAGGCAGCCTGTGACACTGTGACACACCCTTGACTGATACATAGGAGGGTGGCCCCCTGCAGTAGCCCAATTCCCCACACTTTACCACCAGCTTCATTCCCCGCCGGCTCACTTTAACCTACATTCTGCTGTGAACACGTGTGCTCATTCTGCACTGACCGCACACACTCATTCTGTAGTGTGGGCATGGATTCTGCTGTGACCGTGTGCGCTCATTCTGCAGTGATGATGAATGCTCATTCTGCACTGACCGCACATGCTCATTCTGCACTGACCAAAGGATCTCATTTTGCAATGACCACAGGAGTTCATTCTGTAGTGAGGCACATGCTCATTCTGCAGGGACCACTAGTGCCTATTCTGCAATGACCATAGAAGCTCATTCTGCTGTGACTGCGAGTTCTCACGCTCCACTGACCGCACGCACTCATCCTGCAGTGACCGTACACGCTCATTCTCCACTGACCGCACGAGCTCATTCTGAAGAGACCGCACACGCTCATTCTCCACTGACTGCACACGCTCATCCTACAGTGACCGCACATGCTCATTCTCCACTGACCGCAAGCGCTCATTCTCCACCGACCGCACGCGCTCGTGCTGCAGTAGCCACTGCGTGCGGAGGAGCCGGGCCCGGCCCGACAGGTCTGCGAGGGCCGGGTGCTGATGCAGAGCCGAAGTGACAGCTCTCTGTGGCCCAGAGCTCCGGGAGGAGGCGAGAGACGGGGGCCCGGCCTGCGCTGGCAGTGGCACCCGCAAAGAAGACAAATCGCCATGCGGCCCCCGAGTTTGGCACGCCACTCGCGCAGATTAATTACTCTCCCCTCTGTGAGTAACGGAATGAAAGCTTGGAGGGAGAAGAGAAGGAGAGAGACAGAGAGAGAGAGAGAGGGGGAGACAGAAAGGGCTGGCAGCGCATGAAGCCAGCCCAGGAGCGGGCCGGTCAGGCCAGGGGTATTATCCAAGCCTGTTCTGTGGGCACTGGCGGAGAGGAGCCAATGGGATAAACTCCAGCACACCTCTCTCACCCCTCCCAACAGCACGGCTGGGGCCCCCGCTAACACACAGAGGGCGATCACAAATGGGTCAAACGATTGGTTAGCAGACTGAAGCCTTCCACCCCCCAGCCAACCAAAATCCCCCCCTCTCTTCTTCTTTTGCCCTTTCTACTGCAAGCATTTAATAGTTCTGGGCACACTTTATACCAAGGGCCTATTTATACTGCTAAGAAAACAGTTCACAAAAACAGTGCTACCTATTAATTAAATCTCATTTACTCTAGAAAGTAATTAGCAAACAGACTCTGAACAGCTAGTTAATGGGTAACACATTTCCAATTTTAGAAATTATTGTTTTAATGTATTTTTTTCTTGTTCAGATTTGCTGTTTTGAATTAATGTTAGGTTCTAGCATTTTCATCTCGAGTTAAATCCAATTTAGCCACCTGCTGAGGGGAAGTCACATGTCAAAAAGTATAAATCTTGCTTACCTACTCGGCACATAATTACCAATTTACAACCCACTTGCAATTTATAATCCGTTTTAAAAAAAAGGTAGATTACCAAATAGTAATATTTTTACTAAATATCTCCTAACAACATGAAGGCAGAATGCGAGAGTAAAATATTACCATAGTTTTTAATGCAAAACCAAGCCATTACATTCAATTCAACACAAATATATTTTGTGTTCAACCACGAAAGCAGACCCCCCCCCAACTCCCCCCGCCTAGGAGGGCGGCCTATGAGCAGGTGGGCCACTCACCCACAGATAAACACGCCAGCAGGGCTGACGCTGCAGAAGATGGCCTTTCAGTCAAGATTACGCGCTGATCTCCCTCTCTTTCTCAGACTTAATGGATATTAGATGAGTGCAGCATGATCTTAATAAACCCTTCTGCCAACGTGGGCTTAAGGAAAAAGCTTTTCAAAAAGATAACGTTTCCACCATATTACGGACCTAAACTCTCGGCCATAAAACATATTAAAAGATTACCCGCTCCAAAACAGCTGCTTCTGATTTTTTTGCAAAGGCGACCTTATACAGATTACGTCCGCGCGAGAGGAATCCTGCATCTTAGTCGTCACCGTGCATCGCCGAAAGACATTAAAGTCAGCTTAAGGGAGCATTTCTGATACATATCGGAGCATAATTATAATTGCGCATTTAATATGCAAGACTTCTGACCATAACTGATAACGGTGGAAAAATAACAACGTAAAAAAGACAACTTCTTAACATTTAAAATGGGCCTAATACCTGTTAAATTAACCGTTGAACTTGATAATACACTTAATAATAGCTCTGCCTTAATGGCAATAAATCAACAGCCTCATGAATAACTGCACAGCCATTACTTCCATGGGAACGATGAGGCCGGCTCAATGTCAGCATACCCCTCAGTGACTTACTACTTCTAGTTTTGGGTTCATGAAAGCAGATCACACACAGCTTTTGCTCTCCCCAACCCCCGCTTCGATCAGCTTAAATTGTGTGACTTTTACACACTTTTTTTGGTTCCTTCGGTCTCTGGGGATAAATTCCACTGCTCTGTATTAGGCCTTGAACATCGATTTTCTTTCACCCCTTCAGATCCGTCATACTGGTACGTTCTCAAGTTGTCAACTTGAGAGCTCGCTGTCAGCAGGCCGCTGTAACCCCCCAGCTAGCCACCCCCGGCCAGGCCCTCTCCCACATGCACTGTCTGCTCTTCACACCGCCAGACACCGTGCCCCCAGGGGGCCGCCAGTAATGAGCCAAACGCTGCAGGTAAACAGGCCTCTAAGAATCACACTGGAGACTGTGCACAGGACTCTTAAGGTCTGTACGGACACGCAAGCATGCATGCATGCACACACACACACACACACACACACACACACACACACACACACACACACACACACACACACACACACACACACAGAGGAGGAGCAGCAGAGGCTCTTCCTCAGGCTCTGCTGTGACTATCCCCACTTCCACTGGGAGACCCCCCCTAACTATACCCACTTAAACTGGGGAGACCCCCTGTGACTATACCCACTTCCACTTGGGGGACCCCCCTGTAACTACTACCACTTCCACTTCCACTTGGGGGGCCCCCCTGTCACTATCTCCACCTCCACTGGGGGCCCCCCTCTAACTACACCCACTTCAGCTGGGGGACCCCCTGGTGACTGTTCCACCATTTGACTTCAGTATGGCGTGGAGTAAAGCACGTGACAGCTCTTTCCCTCTCCGTTTCTCCACAAACTCTCTCTCTCTCTCTCAGACTCTCTCTCTGCACATTCCCTGTCCGGTCCTGTGGGCACGGTGCGGTCTCGGCCCAGGCAGACTGTTCTGGGCCGAGTCACACAACACAGTCCCACTGAACGTAAGCACCTAATGACAAACACAGGGCTCTTTCACATGGGTTTCAATGAAAGACAAGGACAAATCCTGGAGTTTCAGTGGTTAAAGGGGAGGGAGAGGGGGAATGAACCTCCCCTCCAAAAGAATTACACCTTTAGTCCTAATCATATCTTCATGGAAAAGCAGCCACTGCCCTGAGATCAGAGCTACTGTAACGACCTCATCAACACAAACTAAGCTGAGCGGAGTAAAATAAAGCGCCAAGGTTGTTTCCGAGCGCCCCTTCATCTCCGTCCATCTGCGCACCGTCAGCGAGGCGAGGAAGACCGCCGTCACGCCAGACGACCTTCGCTTCATCTCGGACTGCTCCCGCCCCGGGCGAGCCGAAGGGCCGGCGGCGCTCTCTCTCCGCCCGCCCGCCTGCCCGGCGCTAACCACGGGGAAGCTGCGCTTGGCAGGACGCCTCCGCCAGACAATCACAGCCTCCTGACAGAGGCGCCCGAGTGGCACTTTTCACGCAATAACACTTTTCATTACTGACAAGCAATTAATTTATGTCAGCGTTTTATGTCAAGCAGTCAAAGCACCCTCTACTCCAGGCATAAATCAAACAAGGGGCCCAACAAAGCCTAACTGAGCCGAGGAGCTCCCTACCACATTCCGGACTTAAAGCTCCCTACCACATTCCGCAACCGCTGAATTTTAACCACCTGCAATGAATGTCCCACAAAGGTGCCGCCATTTCACGTGTCATTACCTTATCAATTGAGAAACTTATATATGTTTGTCAATTTGACAGTCTACAAAGCAGTGGTTTCATAGCGGCATTCACCTTTTTTTTCTTTTCCTATAAGAAAGAAACTTTACGATACAGTCAAATTTAAAAAAAAAAAAATTAAAAATAAATATGTAGGTCCATATATTGTTTTGCCAATGTAGGACAGAACCAAGGCTGGGGAATCTGATGGAGTGGTCACAAAGTGATGCATTACAGGAGATGACAAAAAAAATCAATACCTATTTGTGATCAATTTGTACATTTTCTTGATACTACTCCCCAGTTGCATCAAGGTATCCTTCCGAGAGCCTGTTCAAATAAAACCATTGATCTTCTGTCACAACACCACCGCCGCTGATGAGGTCATGTTTTGAAAATCACTTGTTAAATAGTAAATTCCGGGTCCAATTTGAAACTAAATAGCGCCATTAACGGCAGTGCTCCAGTGTTCCAGCCCTGCCTTAATGAGGGAGTGGTGCCCGAGGGTGCGTTGAAAACATTGAGGCGAACTCCATTAAGGGCCCCGCAGTTTGTTTTTAACCCATAAATAACATAGCAGCCCCTAATTTCACATCTCAATCATATATAACCTTCAGTGGAATAGCTGCGGAGAAAACACTGATCACACCCCTTTTAATAAAACTTCAGCTACCATCAATAAATCAGTCCATCTGCCTCATCGCCGATCCTTTTTTTTTCCCCCCAGAATATTTTTTTTCCTTAATCACTCAAAACAATACTTTCAAACACTTGGCCTAACTCCTCTAATCCCACCACACCCCCCTTTTCCTATGACTCCGCCTCCAGCTCCAGCTCCAGCACAAAAAGCTCTTTCAATTCCTCAGCCCCTGTTAGAGAACAATCAATGGCATCTCGTTTTACAGAGGGTGAGATGCATGGCAGTGTGGTGTGGCCCAGCTGAAAGGGCCCGGGAACAATGGAGGATTTCTCCCGAGTATCGGGTTCCGGCCCCGGGCGGCCTGCGCACAGAGGCGGCACCCTCGCCGGCGCGGCCCCGATCCGGAGAAACGAGCCGCCCTTCAAATTCGAGGACACCACCCTGCTCTCGAACGGAAAAACCCGCAGCGGAGGCGTCGAGGGAGGCTGGCTACTGGAAAGCACTTAGGCCCCTGCACCGTGGGGTGTTTTTTTTGGGGTGGAGCTGGAGGTGATGGTGAGGGGGGGGGCACAGCAGACCTCCCACCGCACACCTTCCCCTGCTGCATGTTCATGTTTCAATGTCACAGGTGAAACACTACCAACCATTTAAGACAGTTTTAAGGCCTCACCACCACTGGCTGTTTAAGGGTCTGAGGCAAAGTTGTGCTGAGCCATCCACAAAAAAACACGCAGAGGAGAGGAACTCACCACGGTTACAGGAAGGACTTCTTTTACCTCCACTGCCCTGTTTTTATCACATTATTCTCCGTGATCTTACTCCCATCTCATTTCTAGCCCAGTTTGTTCTGCGGCAGACGAGCCTGTTGGCAAAGCTCACTGTGGCAAAACACTTGCTGCATTAAAAAAAAAAAAAAAAAAAAAGAAATCTATGGGAAGGGAGGGAAAAAAAAGAAACTATTACCTGCACCACAAACACAATTTTCAGCTTTGCGGAAGCTCGCACACAGACACATACCCCTGCACCCACCATCCGCCAGCAAACAGACCTCTCTCTCGGTGTCTGGTCTTTCCAATTCACCCCTCCACAGATTAATGAAGCTTTCTGCTTGCCTTATTAAATGGTACCATATCCATTACTCTTCTCCCGGTTCGATGTTATTGATTGGCGTTTCACCAGGCAAAGAGGGCTCTGTATTGCCAGGGGGTTTGCAGAAAGCAGGAAAGAGAGAGAAGGAGGGAAAAGGGACAGTGCTAGTGCTAGGAGGGCGCACTGAGCACAAGTTTCCATAGCGATGACACGGCGGCACCTCCGCCCCTGCGTGGCGGCCGGGGGTTTACAGAGGTACCCCGCACCCAAATTCACAGGTCCGAACCAGTCAAACACGCCCCCTCCAACCTCCCGGGAGTGAGGTGGAAGCACGTGCAGGACTGTCTGCTATCCCCCAATTAGGTCATAATACTCGCAAACCCTTCAAGGACTTTCCGCTCCTCCTCTCCCTCTCTCTCACTCGCTCACTCGCTCTCCCCCCTTCTCTTAAACAGGCTCACTGGGTTTATTGCTGGAATTAATGAGACAAACCTGAAGCGGAGTTATGAATTCTCAATGATGCCGCCTCAAGGTGAGCCGGGCTCCTGCTTCCCGACATCCGTTCCGAGCTGCAACAATGCACCCAGGATCAGCTCGTCCAGCCCCACATCCTAAAGCCACCCATTAGGTGATTAAAGCAGAAAACTGATCCAGGGTCAGTCCTCAAGGGGAGAATCTGCCTCCGCCCAGATGAATCACTTCCCGGGTCAATTCCCATGAGGCCCGAAGGAGAGAGAACCAGTCCGACACACGAGACATCTGCCTCCAGAGTCCCAAGCAAGGAGGTTTCAATTATATATATAGCATGTTACGCAACATGAGATCAGCAATTTTTTAAAATGCATTCCATCTGATCAAATGCAGATTTTGATCCCCTCCTCTGACAATCAGGGAATAGATACTAGTATCTAGATAAGCCCTGCAACCAGAAGCTGGACTTGGGCGCATTATGCATTCCATTTCAATTCTAATAATGACAACGGTAATAACACATTACAACAATGAATGACCCCCCCAACATCTCCCTGTCAGCAACCACCTACACATACCAAACAATTCCCCAGGTCACAGTCAAACGCATCTAATGTATTGCCTTCAAAAAAAAAATCAAAAATCATACTTGAACACTGCATAAAAAACAGGGGCTGGGATGTTTGTGGTGTTCAATCTGCCTAAGTGCCAGGGACAGATTCTGGGCCAATCTGGCCCGGGGCGGAGCGGAGAAGACGGTCCACGTAGCAGCCTCACAGGGGTTAGAGGGCCTGCGGGTTGGACAGCTGCCTGTGTTCAGTGTGTGTGCGCAGGCTCTCACAGTGTGCTCTCATTCCCCGAGCCACCAGCGCGGCAAGTTTCAGGGCGTGCCACCACTCAGGACTGTTGGCCCCAACGCCACGCCGACGGCCCCAACGCCACGCTAAGGACCCACGAGAACACCTCACGATACCTTACTTTATCGTCATTTAGCAGACACTTGCATAGGTTACAGTTTTTACAGTTTATCCATTTATACAGCTGGATATTTACTGAGCCAATTCCGGGTTAAGCACCTTGCCCAAGGGTGCAGCAGCAGCGCCCCAGCAGGGAATTGAACCAGCAACCTTTCAGTCATGAGCCCGGTTCCTTATCGCTATGCTACACTGCCGCCCCCACCCTGCCACCTTTTGAGGAATTTTTGCAAAGGTCTTTGCACTGTGGTTTTGGTCTGGTCTGGTTCAGGCCACCCCTTTCCCAGCATGCATTGCAAATCTGGCAGACGCACACAGGAGGAACCCCACCGCGAGAGCGCCTGGGTAGGAGCTGCATCTCTCCTTCCGCTTCTTTCTGACTGACGGACTTTCGCTGACGTCACTCTGCCCTCCGACGCTCTGCAAAATCAATCCAGGGTGACGTACAGGGTGCCGGGGACGGGCAGGGGGCTGAACATTTGGTGAAGTGAAGGCGATCCTGGCCAATTCGGCATCCATAAAAGGGCTCTTATGCCTCTGGTCTGAACGAGACACAGCAAAGGCCACCCCCGCATGTATGAAATATTCCCCAGGGCTATGGGTTTCAAATTGGCTCAGCTCAAATGAACGGCTGGGTTCCGTCTGCATTGTTCTATCATCTTAGTTATATCCTACTCTATTGGACTTTATACTGAAAAATATAAAGTCAATATCTGTCCTCCTGGACAATTTACAATTTACAATTAACAATCTGACAACAATGTGATTTCTCTTCTTACCCTCAAGTCTCACCTTCTTCTTTTCTTAAGATGCTAAATCCTCACAATCTAGAGGCGGTATCTGTGTCTACAGCTCGAGGATATAACACATCCTCTGTGTGTAAAGGCTACAGGAATCTCCACACTCCAATTAATGGATATTTTCCAGCGACTCATTCCCAATACCCCATCCACCCAAAAAACCACAACCAGCCCCACCTATCGTCCAGCCTGCCGTTCACAGCACTGATGAACAGAGTTCTTTCTGCAGGAATTCTTCCTGCTTTTCTTTCATTTCACTCTTAAAAGCTAAAATCAAAAATGAATATCAGACCGGAACCACTCCACGTCCAAAATCAATGTTTCCTTCCATGTCTGATACAGACCACCGGGCAGGATGCCTGTCCTGATTACTCTTAAAATAATCAACTTTATCCTTTTCAGCTTTTTTTGTTCTTCCTCTTCTTCCTTCTGTCCTCTTCTTCACCCCTATGCTGTCATGCGCTGAGTATGTTTACTGGAATGTAGCTTGCTACAAAATGGGAAAATCGAAATGTTTTTTTTCCCCCTTTTTTAAAGCAGACTTTGCTTACTAATTGCAAGCTTCATGTGCGGGGTAGACTGTTTTTATACCGAGAACATACACTACAGGAGTCTTTGCATTCATTACGTTTTAGATGAACGTTGCTGACACGTCCTGTTTCCCAACCTAATTAATTTGAAGTATTTTTTTCTGCACAATGCAGACAAAATACCAGGAATTGAACGGGCTCCTGCGAGAAAGGTTTGTTGTGACCGCTCACGGTCTGCAGAGGGAGGGACGCGTCAACTAGCTGTTGTGTTGTGGTCCAAGGTATGGGCTACAATGGCTCTGCCGTCATATAAAACTCCACAAGTTTCGACAAGGTTGGTGCATAAGGATTCAGTAAGAATCGCAATTTAAAAACGTCTCTCATCTTCGGTGACACATTTGTATGTGAAACCCGTCAGCAGGCAATGATATCATTTTCGACACATGAAAACTGAACTGGAGAAACAAAGGTCTTGGAGTTTGAGACCCAGAGTCAAAAGGGCTGTAAAATCTCTACTGAGCTTTTGAATATTTCAAAAGCTGGTCTGTGGACCGCATCAGCCAGAGTCAAAGACAAAAATGAACCCGTACCCTACCCTCTCCATATCGTCACAAAAATATAGTCTTCGCTTAACAATGTTCAGCTCGACGAAGGACAGAAACAGCCCAACAGCTCCCAGCCGTGCTGGAGACGAGCAGGACATAATCTTATACTCGCGAAAACAAGCAATTCAAACATGGCAACAATGAAGCCAGCTAAGATCTGGGCAAATCTACAAAATCTACAGTTAAGTGTTCACTAATGGTCTCTTTCGCCTTGCCCTCTGCTAGAAATAACTGCGTAAATCAGTGACATGAACGCCATATGTGACTAGCTACATAGCAAGGCTACATGTGTTTAAAATCGGCTTCTGAGTGTGATGCTCTTATATCGGAAAAATGAATGTCATTACCTCCGAGGCATGGTCAGGTGAAACGAATATCGTTACATCCCCTTCGACACGGTGGGTTGCCACTTGCGGCAAGACGTGTCAGGGTACGGTCACCAACCCTTCCACCGACCCCGCAACATGCACCGCCGTTTGCTGCGACTTGACAGCTCTCCCCCTTCCAACAGCTACATCAGACACCCGGCGCTTGATTTACGACAGGACCTTTCCGTAATCACTTGCATGCACCCTTTGCCTGTCGGGAGACTCTTATCCGGGATGCGGCTAATGAGGTTCCGCGGTGTATCTTAACCATTCCGGCTGATACGAGCGTCGATTGTACACAACTGATACACCGTACCCAACTCCCCTCAGCCTGGTAGTCGTACTGTATTATCATCCAATTAGCTACTATACTACAGCACAACGGAGGGTAAAAACAAAGACTAGCACCTAAACAGTAAACCTTAATTAAATATAGGCCTACACATTAGTTTCACCTTTGTAAGAAAGCTTAACTTGTAAACCCATGTTTTGCCACCGTTTAAAGCACGTTTTATCTTAAGACAGCATTAAAGAGGAAATGCTTCGAATCAGATACATAATGTTTTGACACGTGCTGATATTTTGCTGAGTTAAAATAATAAGCATGCACGTCAACAAATAAAACACCAAGTACTCCCCCTCCACCTTGGCAAAACTAGCTGCACTGTCATGTGAAACGTTACGCTAAATACATTTTTGTAGCTTGTTAGCCAGCTAAGGATAATGGGAAAGGTGCTTAACCCGTCTATTCTAGATTTGTTAGTTTAAACAAGGAAACTTTTGCTGTTGGATATATAGCCCTACTGCCACGGGCTACAAAACAAGAAACGTTTCTAACAAGCTTCTCTTCTTGTTATTTATATTATTTTTAAACGCGTTTTCCAGTTGACTCACTTTCTTAACGACTTGCTTGTGCTTTGCGCGCTGCCTTTCTTTTCACCGCTTCCCAAACTAAGCGTGCCTTTAACAGTTCTTTCATTAACTAGCTAGGTCTAGCTCTTTCTACCGCGACTCTGCACATATTCAAAGATTCCGTGTGCCGTTAGACTCCATTGAACCCCGACTGGTTCTCCTGTCCGATCACAGCAAGTACACCCCCTTAAAGGAGCCCAGATGAGGGGCTGCCAAAAGCTGATGAGGAACTCCACTCAAATTCCAGGCTTCGTTTTCGCTCCATTAGTGTGTCAGGCCGAACCATACATTCCCCAAGCCTCTCCACTTGGCAAGAGAAAGGGGATAACGCTAGCTCGACTAGCTAGCTACTTATACGCCGTGTTAGCACCGAGTCACGCATTCACAACGGATCTCTACCGAGCAAAAACATTTGCGGTGGTTTGAAAAAAAAATCCGAATCGCTCACTCACCCCTTTGTCTGGGTGTTGGGTCAGTCCCGGCGAAAGGTTCTTCCTCGCCTTACTCTGCGCCCTAGGCTTGTTTTTGGCGGTGGTTGGGGCGATCGGGGCTTCTTGCCTCCTTTTCTTCAATCGGGGCTGGCTGACTGCTCAGCGCAGGTTTGTGTTCAGGGCTGGTGTGGTGAGAGAAATGTGAGAAGCTTCTCTCTTGTTTCTGCCGCACATCGCAGGAATAAAATACAACAATCGCTAGAGGGCGTAAGCGCTGCCACGATATTAACCATTACTGCACCGCACGCAAGAGTTTTTCTTTCTTAACCCCTTCCTGCCTTCTTTTAAGACCTCGTATATGCTCCCGTTTAAAACCCCCCAACAACCCTCTCCTTTCTCGCGTGTTGTAAAACAAAAATATTTGCTTCATTAACTAAAACGGAGCATCTGCTATGAAATTGCTCTTGGAAGCGCCCTTGGGGGGCACACTGGCACGAATTTTCTGAAGGCCTTTTTTAAACAGGGAAAGAGGAAACTCATGGTTTTACGAGAGTAGTAATTTAATTTTTAGAAGATTGCATCAGCGACTAGAATCTTAACTGACAATGTTTGAATTTCATATGAAAGTTCAAGTCATGCTTGAATAATCACTGTGGACATCGAGAGTATAAATGTCTCCTTATCTTAGATAAGCAAGCTGGGGAATGACTATCTCTTGAAAAAAGATTGGATATGGGATGGCCTTGCATTTAATCCCATGTGCTCATCACTTATTTAAAGGCTAAGAGTGGTGTACCATGTGAGCGCACCAGGTTGAATGAAGAGAGAAACAGTAGAACCCTTTTCCCTCTCTCATTGAAACCGGACCCTGCAATCCGAGTCACTTCCTGTCTGTACTGCCGCACCGTCAGGCCGTGAGGGGTTCCGAATTCAATCTGACGCTAATGGGTCCGGGCTCCCAGCTTTGCTGTCTGAAATGACAGTTTCTTGTTTCTCTTTTTTTCCTCCCCCCCTTTCCCAAATAATTTGCAATCCCTGTCAGGATTAAAGTTGCATGCTCTCTGGCCGTGCTGTGCAGCTCCAGCTTACGGGACCTGCTGCCTCCTGCCCCTGCACTTTACACCTTTCCCCAGTTCACAGTCCCATCTCCAATTAATGTCTCTGCTTTTGTCAGTTCACATCAGCGTTAGTTCAGCCGCAATCACATACGCGGATGCACCCCCCTCCCGTGCCCCCTACTCCTCTAATGAGCGCTGCTTGTTGGTAAATGCACATGAATGAATTTAGCATGACCTAGATAACGCTGTATCCATGTCACTCCCGCTACTCCCTATTGCTCCAGGAAATCAAACAGTCCCCCCTACAAAATGAAATCTGATTGCACACAGACTGCAATTTTCTGCAAAAATCACAGTGCATTACAGCTATTTTTTTTTGGTCTGCATCGCTGCAGTGAGTTTGCCTTTGACAGAAAGAGGCATCACATGTCACCGTTCTCTTTGCACATACTCTCATTGGTCCATATGTATCACAGCTGGTGTTTGCACCAATCAGAGGACAAAGACCATTGTGTAAATAGAGGAAAGCAACACGCCTTTTGTCAACCAATTAATGACCACACTTCCTGTGAAAACAGGTGCACTGCTTTTCTTGCCACGGTCAAAGTGTACACTCCTCTGATTGGTAAAGACTCCCTAATATGATCCTTCTGGTCTTATTACAAATAAGCGCAGAACATGGCACAGAGAAGGCTCAGGTGTGTGAGGTAAGGGGAGTGACGCTTCTTTCACAAAAGTCCCCATTGTTCTGAGCCAGGTCTGTGCTGACCTATGCCAAAAGGTCACTGGCAGCTCTTAATGTTTCATAAAACCATTAGCATTGCTGAGCTTCTGTGGTTGAGACATCTGGAGCAGCTGGAAAGTTCTCTGACAAGACAATGGCTGAGTGTTCCTCTCTAATCAATTATGCAATCTGTCTTCTTACTGAGCCATGCTTTACAGAGAGCAATGAGAAAAGCACGCAAGTGCAGTTACCTTACTTTTCCTAATGTACTATCACCTCAATGCTAGGACGACCTTGCGCTGGAAAAGAAAGGGATAAAGCCATAAATGCGTTCCAAGTCTTTAGTTTTTGCTTTCCTCTTATGGGCCCGCCTTCTCAAAAAAAAAAAAAAGAATGCCATGTATGCTAGATGAAATATTAATGATTACTTGAGCTCCTTGCAAACAGCTTTCATACATACCGCCTCCTTCCTCCCACATTACAAATCAATTAATGCAGCCCACAGAGGTATTTAGGCACACGGGCAAGGGATGAAGGGATGGGGCAAAATCTGTTCACCAAATGTTCTGATCTGATTCCCTGCCACAGGTTGTCTGAGAAGTGCCACATGCATCATTTTTTTCTGTTACCCACATCCTTGAGTAACATTCTTCTCCAAGCTGGCAGATAGGATGACTCATTCCTATTGGCAGGTTATTTTTATGAAAAGCTTTTTAGCAGAGACTGTGGGTGAGCTGGGTAGCACTGGAGAGGAGAGAACCTTTTGTGTTCCATCTCTTTTAATGAGAGGTGGCCAGTCGGCTTTTGTTTACAAGCGCAGTGACTTTTAATTGCGTTTCTGGCAGTTTGACCCTTGCACCATAGGCCCTGGTACGAAGACAGACAGTTGGTCCAGGAACTTTGGTCGACTTTCACATCCAATCACCCGAGCTTAAAGCTGTAAGTACCTAAATCCAAAACAGCAACGAACAGTCCAGACACCCAAACAAGGGCCTCCTGCTCCGCGGCGAAATACCCTTTAATTGCCTTTAATTGAAGACCTGAAGCTGTGAATCACCCAGAGAGTGAATCAACCGTTAATGAGAGCAGCATCTTCAGCGTTCGATTTCTACATTCTTCTAGTGGAGGCTTGCGCAGAACTCAGTGTCTCCCACCTATTTCACCTCTGACTGCACGCCTCCCAGTGCCAGCGGCCGGATTAAGACCGAGGGGTGAGGTCCAGGCCGTGACAATGGCAGCCTTGTGACCCAGACCGCCAGATCCAGCGAGCGCAGGGCGCTAGCAAACGTCACGCACCGAGTCACATGTTTCCGAGTCACATGGACGCAGTAATGAGGTGGCGGTGGGATGTCCCGGTTGACGCTGCGAGGGGCCTGTTTTTTTGTCTCCCAACATCGGACACATTCCCCAGTAGCTCGTTAGTGAGCCTTGGTCAGCTGGGAGCTCAAGGGGCAGGCACTGTGATGTGTGCGTCTGTGTCCAGCCGTTTTAGACCAAAAGCTGCGGATTCCATGCACTGATTGACTGAAGCCCGCTGGTCTCAATCAGAGCTTCAGCACAGTAGGGGCCTCTGTGATTATGCCTCTGTGATTTGTCAGTCACGGGCTTTAATCCCACATCGGTCTCTCCTGCTGTGGCATCAGACTAGATAACTTAATGCTGCAAAAAGACTTCCAGCTGTGGAAATGGATAACTGAATATTATAGCAGTTATGCTTTACATGACATTCTGATCATTTCCATGTGGTAGCGTGTTCATATAAATCTAGATTTGACACAAAATGGTTGCAGGATCAATTCTTGGGTAGGATGTCATTGTTTTACCCTTGTGCAAAGTAATTAGTCTAATTGGTTTCATTAGATATCCAGCTGTATACATGGATATACCTAACATGACAGATACTAAGCAGTATAAGAAGTAATGCAGTAAAGCAGTCTATTTCTAAACAGTTTCATTAGATATCCAGCTGTACACATGGATATGTCCAACACAAGGTGTACTTAGTAGTGTAAGAAATAATGCAGACATTTTTCGTTGTCACTGTGTTGTGCATATTGGTTCACATTGTTCAGCACAAGTGAAAGGAAGACACTTGCTCTTTAGGAGAATGCAGAGGAGAGTGGATGATCCTCTGGAAGCCCCATAGCAACACCACTTCCACTCAGACAATTGCGCAGGAGACGAAAGCATCCAGAGAGTGGAGCCAGGGGACATGACTTCACACACTGAGCTGATGAGAATGCCACTCTGTAGCCAAGCGGGGATTTAGGTGATCTGATCCACCATGTTTGAAGTTCTGAGGCACTTGAAGTAACTCATCCATCCGTTCAATTCTGGAAACCCTTCCCAGAAGTAAGAAAGGAGCCAGAGTTTTGCATGGAAACAGAACAAGAGGAGATTAATAAGGAAAAGGGAAAATAAACCATAGAATCTTTTTTTTTATGGGCAGTCAGTGTATTTGTGATGACAGAAGCATGTTGAAATGGGAATTTGCGAAATTCGCCCAGATGAGAGACATGCATTCATAATATTATTTTATGTTGCGTCTCGGCATATCTCCAGCCTCCAGCTCTACTTTTTGAAGTGAAGTAAAGTTTGATATCGTCATCCTGTAAAAAGGGAGGAATGTGAGACACAAAACACTTATGCTACACAAAACATCTGCCAAATCTTTAGGTTCTCACAGGAAGTCTTTAAATAATAACAAAAGAAAATCTAGGTTAGATTTCCTCCTTGACTTCACCCTGTTCTATCAAATTATTTCCTTACATTCAGTCTTCAAAGTGTCACGGCAAAACAAATGAGACGCAACTGTCCGGAGAGTCAGTTGTCATGCATGTTTGTGACGGATCCGCCGCCTCTGAAGTCTAGCGGCGGCGTGGCGAGACATGGAGCAACATCTGCCAGTGGGAGGACGGGAGGCTGCGGAAGACGGGTGACGGGCGGGCAGGGAGCACAGTCGGGCGCCTGGGCGAGTGGTGACAGATGGCCGAGTCATCCACGCACGGCGTCGCCCCGCCGCGCAGACACGGGGTGGGCGGCAGGGGTGGGCGGAGCAGGGCGTCCTCGCGTCGAGCGAGGCCCGATAACAACATAAATATCAGACCGGGCTTCGGCCTCTCGGCTGCCGGGGGAGTGGAGGTGAGCAGAGCCTCCATCTGAGGTCCTCGAGTTTGTTGAGGAGCTTTTTTCTGAAAGTGCCGCCAAACACCATGTGAGAATCAGACTGTGGTGTAACAATCCAAAAGAATCAGATGCACTGTTACATACCTGGAGCGTGAGCGCTGGGTTGTAGGTTGTGAGGTATTCATCAGCAGCTCTTTAGCCTCTTTATGGAGGATTCCTGGTTCCCTGATGGAACGCTGCTATTTCCGAACACATGAGCAAGATGCTTATTCTGGATTGTTGGTCATTGATGGTAATGTGGGGATATGCTCTTGAAAGCCATGTCCGAGAGCTTTTGACTATGCAATTGGCTCCGAGTGTGTGTGTGTGTGTGTGTGTGTGTGTGTGTGCAGGGGGGGGTTGGGGGTGGGGTTGAATAGCAGCCTAGGGGCCTCCACAGGTCAGCCAGTGGACTAGCCCCCCTCTCACACAATCTGTTCCATTCAGTCTGTGTTTAATAAGATCACAGGGTTTGGCCCAATGATTGAGGTTCTGCACCGAGGCCCTCTGTGCCACTGACACTGAGAGGTGTCAAGTGGCAGGAGATAAAAGGCCTTGGTTCACTGCACCTGACAAATCTGTGTTTCAGAGAGTGAGGAGTCCTGACACCTCGCTGCAGGAACACCCCTTCCTTGAACTACGCCTCCATGGCAACGCTTTTATGCTCTGCACAGACATTTCATCTGCATATCTTCATCCAGCAGTTTGCATCGGGTGCGAAGGAACACAGTTTATTTTATATTAATGTTTCTGTGTATTGAACAATTTTAACATAATAATTATTCATGATGTGATATTAAACAAGTCATTTGACATTCTCAGAGTTGATATCAGTAAATGTATGCTCTTTAATTAACATCTGCCATGACTCAGGAAGAAAATAACAGAGTACACTGTAAAATAAATTATGTTGATTTTAAAACGCTGCTTTGCCTTCTTATACAGCATAGATAAATTACTTTGGCACAGGACCAATTTAAAGTGGAATGCAAGGATAAGCTTTGTAAGAACTGACAAACTGCAGAAGTACTTTGAGCAGGATAAATGTTTCAGTACTTAAAGTGCACCAAGGGCTATTCTTATAATTTTCCACAATTTACTTTAGACTGATTATTATGTATATTCATGCATTTCTAGCATTAAATGTGTGTTTTTTTCTGAAAAGTGAAATGAGTTCCATTGTTTTACATACCAAATGCACATACTTACACGTGGCAGCTGTATGTTTGACATATTCTGGCATAACCTTTTGCTTGATTGCCATCCTGCAATGTCAGTGTCTATTTACATCCTTTGAAACAACTGTGAGTTACAAATGCCATCTGAATCATCATGGCAGGTTTTATTTTTTACAAGAATTAATTCATGAAATGTGGAGTGTGGGCCTTGCACAAATAAAAAAATTATCTCAAAGGGATCTTTAAACACAAAGATGTCTTCAGAACACTACAAGAAAGAATCTACAATTTTAAAAGAAACATTTTTATTACAGTATTATTCATTTACAAAAAAGACTCATGAGATTAATTTTCTAAAATGGGTTTTTTGAAGAAATGCTTCCTTACACAACCGCCACGTTATCTAAGGACAATGGTTTTTCGTAGCTATTATACATAACAATTTCATAAAGTGATCTTTAAAAATATTGTGTGCTGGTGCATCACGTTTTCTGAAATATAGTCTTATGTCTTGCCTGACCAAATTGAATACAAGAAAGATCACAGCCAGAAATTACCTCATAAAACCCTAAAACAGTTTCAATTTGCTGCACAAGTGATTGGTACATGGTTACATTTACCAGCCTGTCACACTCTACAGTCTAGGTTAAAGAATTAATTTCCTTTCATTGCCATGTACGGTTGATGCTCTGGCAGCCTGGGAACAGGCCACTTTGTTCCCCTGCAGGTGGAGAGGAGTGAACCTCTTTCTGCACGAGGCAGACCAGAACAGGCAGAATCAATTGATCACCGATGGATGCCGATGATCGTTGGAATCTGCATTGACGGTGCTCTGGGAGGAAGTGTGGGCAGGCAACTGTCAACGGGCGAGGTGAGAGTGCTCAAGTTGTGAGCGCGAGGGTTTCCACCCACGCCACCAACCCCTGTCTGGGGTTTTCCCCTCTTTTTCGGGGAAAGCCGACTCCTGGGGCCTCTTGGCCCTCTCTCTGCTTGCTCTCCGCTGCGGCTCAGTAAACAGTCTCCTCCAGACGCCGGCCTCACTAATCCCTCTTCAGCGTCTCTGGAACGTGCCACGCTGCACCTTTAAATAAACATAGGGGGCTTACGCCTCCATTAGTGTTTATCCCTAATCTTTAACATCCTCAACCTGCTAATTGGTTTTTACTAACAGTGGGGCGAGGGAGTCGGGGGTGGGAGCTAGGCTGCCAATCGCACGCCAAGCAAACCAAGGCAGATCCACTTAAAAGGAGAACTCCAGCCGTAGCGCCAGTATCAGAATTGACGATAATCCGGGGCCTCCCTTTGTAAACGCCTTTTTTTTTCTTCGTATCCCAGCCCACCCCATCCCATCTCCCCTGCCTCCCCTCCCCACCTTCCCATCCTCCCCCTGCCCGGGGCTGGGTTGAACTTGATGCCTGCAGCCTTTTGAATGGACACTGGGAAAACAGAGTTATCATTGTTTGCGCCTATTATGTTGCTGGTCGGTGGATAAACACAAGGCCTTGTTCCCCATAGCCACTAATCCTTCGCCTCAAAGACTTCACAATGAAATTCAGATTTCCTACTGCTGCAGAGTGAAACAGCCTGATGGGGCTCCAGGGCTTTGGCTGAAAGCAAGTTCTACTCCCCTTTCTACTCTTCTTTAATTTCTTTTTTTTTTTTTTTCAGTTTTAAGGTGCTTTATTGATGTGACATAACATGGGCTGCCTAAGCACACACAGAAAGCAGCAACAAACAACAAATACTTGTACAGATAATCTGACAGCTCTCAACCTCAAAAACATAAGGTTAAATGAACAAACAAAATGACAGACATTGCTATTAGTATATTAGCAATCATTATGACGATATTAAGAATGAAATTGATGAGCCTGATCATGTACAAATTGGTTTTATAATCTATCCATCTATCTTTATATCTGCAGCACATATAGCAGATTCTGGGGCTGTGTGACCTTCACCTAGTAAAGGTTTTTTGCCTGAAATTATGACCACATTTGGGAATAATGATTTGATCTGTTTCTTTTGTAGCTTGTCAAAACTTGTCAAATTTCTCTCAACCTCTTCAATCCTGCAGTGTTCTCAATACCTGTTTCCCCCTGGTTTCTTTAGAATAACATTAAGCCCCACGGTCAATACCGCTCTGATGTCCCATGTGGTTCAGTTGTACTAGCTTACTTATACATATTTGCCAATTAATTGTAGTAAAAGCTAAGAAACCCTTCTTCTTCGGCTGTGTTTGTGACAGCATTAGCCGTTATTTTAAACGGTACTCTACCGCCACCTGCTGTACTGGAATGAGACATGGGACATCTACAGAAACTTGTACGTCACAGTCCTATTCCCTATCAGTGTGACCTGATTTTAAACTTTCTTCGCATACTGTAATTCAGGACTTAATTGAACGCATTGAACAAATGTGTGTTTGAAGGTCTATTTCCGTTAATAGAACGATAAAAACATAGGTGTTTATTCAATTTATTTTGATCACATTACCCCTTTAAACTGGTTATAAACCCTTTATGCCCAATTCCTGGGCATGGTAGAATCGCCCTCACCGGCTTAATAGGCTACTCTTAACAGTCATCATAATTCACGTACCTTAATATCTCACAGGCACTGACACATCATTCCTCATACCAATGTAGTTAGTCGACACAGAAATAAACTCAAACTTGCGGATAACTGTCCAACAGGAGAGGAACCATGAGAGAACCACCTCATTTCCATTTTATTGCTTGTCTGATAGATTAGCCCCGTTATCAATGCTTCCGTTTCATTGGTCACTGTCTTACAGGGAAACAGATTTATTTCATTCAAAAAACAAATTAGAACAAATACACCAAAAGGTGCATCTGCTGCTCCGGATGCAACAAAGTTCAACTCCAGACGTACGGTACTTCGGCATAGTTTCTCGGGAGAAAATCTGCAAAGAAAGACTAATCTGTATCGTCTACGCATCAATATTTTCATTGAGTTCATGACATACGTTAGACCATCCATGTGTGTTATTATCAGTGTATCTGTGCAGCGCTGGTCTTCAAGACCTGTGAACAAGTCTGCAAACACATGCGTCATCTATGCTAACCAATCACAGGACGAATACATAACACGTCATTGTCGAATCTTGCGACGCAGGCAGATTGTTGTATTCCGCTGTGAATTCTGGGAGATTTAGTTGAGGATGGCGACTTCGTTAGGAGCGAATACGTACAATAGACAAAACTGGGAAGATGCGGTACGTTTTAAATGAAAAAGTCTTAAATTCTTCGTGGGGTTTACGTGTTTATGTGCTGAAGTTAAATATTAGTTTAAGTCAAAATATCAGAATGTACAGCGTGAAGACATATTTCCGTTTTAAAAAGCATGCCATGAGCCCACTCCAGCCAGATAGATTGTGCTACTCTGTTTTCAGTGCTTACATTGTTAGACAAAGCTAGTTATCGCATTGTTTAAATGTCGTACCTGTGAGAAAAAAAAACTGACTCTAAGTTTGTTACAGGCTGTAAGAATCAATGGAAGACGCACGTTTTTACTCTGGTTATCTTGCTGTCTAACTTCAGTAACAGTATATTTCACAATAAGACATCTAAAATAGCCTCCTGGCTAAGTTACTGAGTTTCACCCTAGTTTACTACCGTTGTGGAGTCATGCGCTTAACTGTCAACGCGTCAAAGTGAGTTTCTTTTGTTATCTAATGTGCAAACTAACAGCAGTGCACCCAACTCGTTAACTAGGATAGACAGCCAGCCGGAAAAATGATTATTGCGGGATAACTAACATCAACTAGTTTGCTTCCCCCACCCTCCACAAAAAGGTTATTTCCTAGGCTTGTTACAGCTTTTGACTTATATTAACGACCTAGCCAGCCAGCTAAGTTCATTTACATTCAAGTTCGTTTACATTACAGCCATTTCTCACACTTGGGTGTAAAAAGGGTCGTAAATTCAGTAGCTACTTAGTTAACACATTTAAATACAGCTTGGTAGCTATCTAACAACCTCCCTGAGTGAATACGTCATGAATTGTTGCATGAATATCCCCACAAGTTGTCATTAATCATTGCATGTCGACATGTGAATAAATTAGTTTACTCGTCAGCGTTAGAGGATTGGTTGAGCTACAAGTGTAGACAGACGACTGTGCGTAGCATCTAACGTTTGTTAAATGCCTTTGCGTGGAGGTCAGTGGCACCACCCACATTGTGCATCGCAGATACGGTGCGCTGTCAGGTTATCTTTTAGGGCAGGGCAGTTGAGCCTTAGCTAACTTTAATGACCTAGTTGGCTACTTTTGTCTTGGTCAAGGAGAAGTTGCCATAGAGAGGTGACCTTCGGGCCACGTGTGATTCTTCTGTGACATTCTGTGATCTCTGCCGCACGCCAGTCCGTTTACTTTGGTTGGCCCCTTTGACCCCATCTTATTTTTCATTGGGCATCAGTGTGAGGATTGGAGAGCCAGGGTACATGAATTTGACTGTGTAGCGTGTTTCCGTGATGAGTGAGGTAGATCATTGCAGTGCTCTTTCAGATAGGGGGTGTGTAACACGAGGAATATGTGGTGAAAATATTTTTAGAGGTGGCCTTTGGATTTTTGACGCTACAAGTATTGTTCTCTTTTTTAGTACCCCATAACACATTTTGATATCAGTTCTATTGACAAATACGGGATTACTTTCCCATACAAATTAAGGATTTCCAATGTAACAAATCCTGGTACAAGAACCAATCGTTTTTGCTTTTCTTTTCTTTGGAAAACCGTTTGCCTTGTGTGCACTGCCAAAAGATGCAACATTAAAAGTCTTTTGGAAGATAAGAGCATGTGCTAAATGGCAAAATGCAAATGCATTTATAGTGGAATCCTTCGTGCGTCATTCAGTGTGGCCCATGCCAGGAGCTCCACTGCCAGTAGGGAGTGGGGCAGGAGGAGTGTATGTTTCCTGCTGACGGGACAGTTTCTTCGCTCATTGGGGGATTCCCTCCCCATGTCTCCCTTTGCAGAGTCACAGCCTTGGCCCACGTACTTCTGCCTTTTATAGCCACGGCACAGGATAGGACCACCAGGTGACAGCGAACACACAGGGGAAACTGCCAGAAGCAGGCAGCTTTGTTCAGCATGGCCCTGCAGACTCGCATGCTGACGTGCCCTCGTACCTAACGCCAGACCAGGCAGCTCATTTCAGTAAGGGCATGCAGAGGACAATTAAATGCAATAAATATTCATACATATTCCCCACACAGAGACAGAGAGAGAGCCAGAACACTGAAAACAAGTGGCCTCTAAGTCATTACACAGAGACGTGCAAACACGTGCAAAACCCGGCATCACTGTCCATCACATAGGGACTCAAAGATGTCCTGTAAATTCACAGCAGAATATCCACACCTAAGTGCATGTGTATATATGGAACAAGCTGTATGCATAAGCTGACAGGGACGTTTTCTTGGTTTGAAGCCACGTGGTTGATACCGATTAAACTTGATGTGGGTGAATAGAAACCTTGTGTTCTCAATTCCCCTGGTAGGTGAGAAACCAAACAGGAGACTGATGAGGCCTAAAAGGTTGTTCGCATGTGTGCGTGTGGAAGAAAGACTCTTCTACATGGCTGTCACTGAAGTACTGAATCCTTTTCCTACAGGATTTTCCCATCTTGTGTCAGACATGTTTGGGTGAGAATCCCTACATTCGGATGGTAAGTAGGTGAAAGTGGAATGCATGTGATGTGATGGAATGGAATGGTTAATGTATTACCCGCCAAGGTGTGGTTTCACTTTGTTTTTCCTATGTGCCAACAGAAATTTAGCATGTAAAATTATGCAAACAGAATAATGTTATGTTTTTCTACTTCTATTTTGTGCTGTAACACAGAGCAGGCTCATGTTTTTTGTTTTTCTTTTTTTAAGACAAAAGAGAAGTATGGAAAGGAATGCAAGGTAAGAGCATACTGTTCCTCATACTCAACTGTGTGTGTGTGCATGCGCGTGTGTGTCTGTCTATGACTTATTTTAAATGGGGGCATTGCTGTGATGAATTAACCTTATCATCGTTAGCTGGCACCACATGCTTCATGCCGGGTAATATAAGTTCACAGTGTCAGCTAAAAAAAATGGGTTGCCATTATTTTGCTCTCTTTACTGTTGGTGTTGTTTTATCATTTTGTACTTAAGAGGTTTACAGTCATTTCAACCCCAAGCAATTAATTGGAGATTAAGGGGGTGCTTTGAGACATATCCTTGTTTGTACTTCACAGACCATTCATAATGAGACACATGCAAGTGTTCTCTGCAGGTTCAGATAACAAGGGTAAAAAAAAATCTTTCAGAATAATTCATTCACCACCCTCAGTGTTTTTTTTTAAGTCGTATAAAATATGCACACACTGTACTGAATCGCAGCAGAACACAGACTTTTGAACAGAACAATAGCACTTTTAAACTGATATTAAAAGATTCTTCCTAGCATTTCATCGTCAAGTAATTGTAATATTTGCCCTTTTGTTAATAATCCACATCAAAAAAAGTCAATGTAACGTTTGATGTCAGACTTTCAGAAACATTTGCAAGAGAAAGATAGTGGTGGGTGTTTTACCATGGGGAAACAGGCTTACAGAATTACATGAAAAAAAATCCGTCTTTAGGCAGAATAAGAACGCCTCATAAGCAAGTCTCACCTCTTTGTAGCTCTGTCTCTTTTGAGATGAAAGGTAGCGTTGTTCTATGAGCAGATAAACCCCAGGGACAGTGTTTGCTGTAATGTAACGAGCAATTAAAAACGCCTCATAAGGGGAATCTTTTAGGATTATGCACGGGACGTTGCACCACATGCTTTCCCCGGGGGGGTTCATTTTAAAACAAATGTGCTGACTTTCTGCAGAAAGTATCATTCACTTTAAAGCTAGGAAGCATGTTAGGTATCGTGATGACTTTCTGCAGAAGGTATCATTAACTTTAAAGCTAGGAAGCATGTTGGGTATCATTTTCCAGTGAGTGGCCCTGGTAACACCCTGTAAGGTGATGTCTGGGGTGCAAGTGTAGCATAAGGAGCAGGACTCGTAACCGAAAGGGTGCTGGTTTGATTCCCCGCTGGGGCACTGTTGCAGTACCCTTGGGCAAGGTACTTAACCCACAATTGCCTCAGTAGATCCAGCTGTATAAATTTATAACATGTAGAAATTGTAATATTAGTAAGTCTTTCCGGATAAGAGCGTCTGCTAAATGACTAATGTAATGTGGTGTCTGGCCGCCCCCCGCAGATCTGTGCCCGGCCCTTCACCGTGTTCCGCTGGTGCCCCGGGGTGCGCATGCGCTTCAAGAAGACGGAGGTCTGCCAGACCTGCAGCAAGATGAAGAACGTCTGCCAGACGTGTCTGCTGGACCTGGAGTATGGTGCGTCCCTCCCGGCTGCCCCCCCCTCGTCTCTGTTCGCGTTGCGTTTTGCAACGATGCGTCAAGCGACAACCTCGTTTCATCCAGAAGTAGCCCTGCGTTACATAAAACTTCAAACATCTTGAAGCCTGACCTTGCTTTGCTTTGATATGCCTTGAAGATAGGCCAGCTGATCGCATCGTTCCAGAACTTACTCACTTAGGACGGGGCATGGCAGTAAAGTGAAGATCACCTTGTCTAAATACCATTAGACACCTTCCATTAGGCTCCTGTGTCAGTGTTGTCAGACTTACTGGAGTCTGTGCAATAAATGCTTTGGGGAGCAAGCCACTTGACTCTTTTGGGAATTGGACAGCTAAAAGTATGGAGGAATTTGGTTTGAAATTAATAGCAAATGTGTGTCCTGTGTGAACACAGATCTACGCAGTTTGGGGTGTTGTGAACCAATCTAAAGTTTCTCTTGCTTTTTATCCCTTTTCATTTGTTTCCTTTAATGAGGGATCAACAGTCAGATATGTAGGTTTTCTTTTTTATGAATGCTTGAAATAGATCTAATCTTTAAGCTCCTAGTTTTTTGCCCGGATGTCTTTTGTCTACCGGTATCCATGGTTACTGTAAAGTCATTCTCCTTGATCGACAGGCTTGCCCATCCAGGTCCGTGACACCGGCATGGCGATCAAAGACGACATGCCGAAATCAGATGTGAATAAGGAATACTACACCCAGAACATGGAGAGAGAGGTAATGCGTTTATGGGCCAGATGGCTGCTTTACCCACAGGGTCACCTTATGCAGGGTTTCTCACATAGCCCTTTTTTATACATTGTCCATTAAGACAGCTGAATATAATTACTGAAGCCGTTCACATTAAGTACCATGTGGATTGCTAGGTCCAGTTTCTTTCCTGCCATGCCACACTGCTGCATTACATTACATTACATTAGTGGCATTTAGCAGATACTCATCCACAGTGTCAAACATAGTTTACCATTTTTACATGATACCCTTTTATACAGCTGGATATTTACAGAGGCAGTTGTTCGTTAAGTACCTTGCCCAAGGGTACAACAGCAGTGCCCCAGTGGGGAATCAAACTGGTCCCCTTTCGGTTATGAGGCGTTCTCCTTACCACTGTGTTACACTGCCCAGATAGATTCTACCCCACTTGGGCTGCCCTTGAGTTTTCTATATGTGGCTAACGACCAGTCAGTATTTTTCCTCACCTCGTTTGGTTTGTAATTGCATTACTGTATTAGCAAGTACCCAAACGGTATTTTTATACCAAGTTCAAATTTCACCTATTTATTCACCCAGCACCCCCATTTCCTAGCCCACCCCCACCTTAAGAAAACTCTCTTAAGAGAGTTTACACAGTACCAGTCAGTGGGGCGACAGCTGCAAGGATTCTGATCCAGGATAAAAATACCCCTGTGAGCCTGGAGTCTGGGTTTTCAGTCTCTTGCTAATGAGCCCTCTGTCTGGCTCAGGTGTACCCAGAAACCACCCTGTTACCGCCCCCTCTGGCGCAGGGTGGTTGTAACACTCCACACTTGGTCAGTCAACACCACTGAAGACAGCACAGATAAAGATGACCAGTCTCATTTTAATTTCGGTATTTCCCCAAATGTCATAGTGTTTAACATGGCTTATATCCCTATGCAGGACAAATTAACACCGCAAGAGGCAGCACAAATGTAGATGACAGCTGTAATTATGACTACTTGTTGACTTACAGTGAGTAGACAAAATAATGGAAACGCCAAACAATATGGAATATTTATTAACTTATAACAGGTTTGGCCACCAACCTGCCTTCAGTACAGTTTCAGTCCTTGTTTGGATGTTGTTATACATGGTTTGAACTGTTTCTAGAGGGATTTTGGAGTATTCTTCAAGAAGGAAAGACTCCTTTTCTTTGAGAGATAAAGGAGGTGGAAATCTGCTCTGCCCTTGATGCTGCAGAACTTCCCATAATGGTTCAGTGATGTTTAGATCTGTTGCGTGGGGAGGCTGAGGAAGGTGATTCTGGCAGCAACCACTCTGGAATCCATTTATTGGTGTGCATGGGGGTGTTGTTGTCTTGGAGGAAAGAGTGTTTGCACCATAAGATGCACCTGGCCGCCATAATTCTACCACGCAGAGTAATTATTGTACCCAGTGTCGCTGACTTATGCACCTGCAGTTTTGGCAACAACTGTTTGACCTCTTTCAAAATCTGTTCGATTCCTCATATAGTTGCAGAGACTCATTTATTAAAGTGTTGATGAAAATGTCTTTTATAGCAGAAACATATTGGCAATTTGTACAGACATTAATATTAAACTCTTATTTGACTCCTTTTTAATTGTGATTTAGTTACTTTAAAGTAGGAGTCCTTTTTTGTTTTGTGTTTCCATTATTTCCTCTACCCCCCTGTGAGAATATCCCACATCTCCCACATGCTGTTTGAATAAGGAAAATAAACACACAGGTATATCAGAACTTTCTCAGAAATGAATGCAATATAACTGAAGCATATAAATAATGGATGTCAGTAAAGATCCTCAACAGTATTACAATGTGTATATATGAATGTAAACCCTGTAATAATATAGCAGATAGTGTCAGGGAGAGATTAGAGACTCAGACAACTGTAGGACTAGCTAAGATATGTGTCACACCAGATACCCTGCAATCTGAGGAATGTAAGCGAGGTGTATTAGTAGCTAAGTACTTGCTACTGTGTTATCTGAAGCACTGACATTCGTATGCAAAGACACCTCTGGCCAGTAGGTGGGATCATTGCTTGGTTAGACGAGGATCAGACTACAGCATTTCTCATTTCGTCGCTCCTCACTGCAGATCCAGAACTCGGACGGGACGCGGCCCGTGGGGCTCTTGGGAAAGGCGCCCAGCTCCAGCGACATGCTGCTGAAATTGGCGCGCACCACGCCCTACTACAAGAGGAACCGCCCCCACATCTGCTCCTTCTGGGTGAAGGGCGAGTGCAAGAGAGGCGAGGAGTGTCCTTACAGGTGAGTAAAAAAAAAAGAAAAAAGTTGCTGCAAGTCAGTTGTCCTCTGGGGTCAGGAGGTCATGGGTTTGAATCCTTGAGCATATATTCTGATGGCTGAGCATACAGCTGGCTGCTCTTTCACCAGTTTGACACACTGTAAGAACATGCTTGACATGGATTTTGTGAAAAAAAGGACAGATCCAGACCTTCAGTTATTTTGCTCATTTTTCTCCCCTTTGTATCTTGCTACATCTGGGAGCCTGACAGTTGAATATGCAGTAGTGGGGCGGTCTACAGCTGTTACTGTTGAACCAGGCGAGTTTATGCACACAGTGTCCAGCCTACCCCTGTGTGCCCTCATTTTGGTCCCTCCCACTTTTGGTTTCAGATGTAGTTCTCCTAAAATTTACCTAGATGGTGCTGTTTCACTGGAAATGTATCTGCATTGCCTCCTCATTGTGGCGGTTAATGTGGATATTTCCTATTACAAATTACTGCCACAGCCATAAACAAGCCCCCTTCTTGATGAGACTGGTGTCTACATTTTAACTAATGGGTTTCCTTCATACTCAGGAGCATGTATTAATCTATTGGTAAGTTTAACGGCATGTATGTGGTCAAAAAAATGGCACGCAAGCCATGTTTCTGCATGGGTGGAAGGTATACTAAGCTTTCTGCCTCCATGACCTGGTAATCCTTGTCTCCATGGCGCAGGCATGAGAAACCCACAGATCCTGACGACCCGCTTGCAGATCAGAACATTAAGGACCGGTACTACGGGATAAATGACCCGGTGGCGGATAAGCTGCTGAAACGGGCCTCCACCATGCCCCGCCTGGACCCGCCCGATGATAAGTCCATCACCACGCTGTACGTGGGAGGACTGGGGGACAACATCACGGAGACGGATCTCAGGTGAGGGACCCAGACACTCCCTGCGGGGGGGAGGGGACAACCTGCTGTAGTCAGCAGTGGTGCGAGTGGCTGGTATTTTACTCACTGCTGATTTAGAAAGATTTATGTTGTATGCATGTTTTTATTTTTGAACAGAAGTCATTGGATTAATGTGACATTCTGTCAAACACGTGTGTGCATGTGTGCGAGATGCCCTGGTGTTATAAGGTGGCTACAACAGCAAACAAAATTTCAAGTCCCCATTGCATTTGAATTTACCAAGAACATATTACACATATTTAAATGTAAGTGCTTTTCTGGGGGGATTTAGTATGGCTCAGACATACATACATATGAACTTTATGTGCCAGCATGTTCTGTGGGTGGAGGCATTCAGTGCTGAGATGAATGGTATAATGCCCTTCATCATGTGCTGTTGTTTTGGGGCGTCCTGCGCAGGAATCACTTCTATCAGTTCGGGGAGATCCGCACCACCACCATCGTCCAGCGACAGCAGTGTGCCTTCATTCAGTTCGCCACTCGCCAGGCGGCTGAGCTCGCTGCCGAAAAGTCCTTCAACAAGCTCATCATCAACGGCCGCAGGCTGACGGTCAAATGGGGAAGGTGAGGTGACTGCACGTCATGCCTGAGCCTCTGTGACAGACAAGTGTCCTATCTCGGGGCGGCAGTGTAACATAGCGGTTAAGGAGCAGGACTTGTGACTGAAAGGCTGCTGGTTCGATTCCTCACTGGGGCACTGCTGCTGTACCCTTGGGCAAGGTACTTAACCCACAGTTGCCTCAGTAAATATCCAGCTGTATAAATGGATAACATTGTAAGGAACGGTAACCTATGTAAGTCGCTTTGGATAAAAGCGTCTGCCAAATGAATAAATGTAATGTAATGTAAATGTAATCTCCATATCTCCAACACCTAATCTCTGCGCTGTCCACTGTTCATCCCCAGAGTAAAAGCTGAGGCGTCAGCCTGGCCTGTTTTCCTTAACTAATACGTTTGTGGAGCAGTGTATGCAGCTGCAATCCTCAATCTTCTCAGTCTGGCGCCCACAGATCTCTGAAGTGTAATGTCTAGACAACAATGCTGGGACTCTCAGAGGGAGTTATGTTCTTACCCAGGTTTAAAGTAATATTTTGTTCTACTGTTCTGTACTAAAACTTTTTTCTCCCATATGTCTGTTATGAACAAACACACATCTACTTTTGAAACCACTCTCTGCGTAGCTAAGACATTAGTCTGCAATGCTTTTTTAGAAAAGCATTTGTCTTTCCAGGTCAGAGATTTCCCCTTTGCACCAGCAAGCTTGCCCTGAAGTGAAATCTTGAAGTCACATAGCTGTCTTAGTTCTGCTGGGTGTGTTACTTTGCATAATGTTTAGCACCCTAATTCTAGCCAGGCATCTATGAGTTGCTTAGGAGAAGTCAGAGAAATGCACTTAAACTCCATTTGGGGTCTACTGTCCTGGTTTACTCTGGGACTGTAGAGTGGAAGAACAGTTGCGGTGTGGCACATAGTGACTGGTGGATTGCATTTGACACTCTTCTGCCTTCTGCAGAGGTTGCCTACAATGAGGCGAGCTTAATTGGAGATTCCCATTCGGGGTGATAAAGGAGGGAAAAAGAAAAAAAAGTGTCACATCAAGATGGCTGTCAGCATATGGATTAATTTATTTGCAATCCTCCCTGCTAGTGGTGCTAATTGTTCATCCAAAAATATATTTAAATTTGTTATGGACTCTGTAGCGCCTAATAAAAGAATTTTTAAATCAAGTTATTACTAATTTTAATCCATAAAGCTTTTGTTAATTATAAACATTATGATAATGGAGCATGGAGTTTTGTTAAGGGAGTGGGGGGGATGTTTAATTAAGCTGGCGATGAGCACAGCGGTATGTCTGTGAGCAGAGGGGCTCAGCCGAGGAGAAAGGAGCGGAAGCTTGTACACAGCCTTTTCCTGTCAAACAAGTCCCCTGAGTGGCTGTGTGTGTGAAGGGTCCTTCGCAGCTGAGCAGTGAAAGTGCGTCACTCTGTCTCAGGTCCCAGGCAGCCAGAGGGAAGGAGAAGGACAAGGACGGGGTGGGAGAGATGGGCATGAAGCTGGAGCCGGTGCCCGGGCTACCAGGAGGTGAGTGCTGTCTGTCTGTCTGTCTGTCTCTGTGTCTGTCTGTTTCTGTCTGTCTGTCTGTCTGTCTGTCTGTCTGTCTGTCTGTCTGTGTCAGTGTGTCTATGTTTTTCTGTGTGTGTGCTTGTGTGTGTGTGTGTGAGTCTGTGTGTGTGTGTGTGTGTGTGTGTGTGTGTGTGTGTGTGTGTGTCTGCGTGCACATGTGTGTCCACTGACTCCTCTGGCCTCTGTCTCAGCTCTGCCCCCGCCCCCCTCATCAGAGGAAGAAGCCCCAGCCAACTACTTCAACCTGGGCCCCAGCACGTCCCCCGCGGTCATGAACATCAGCCTTCCCCCACCGCCCGGCATCACAAACCCTCCTCCCCCAGGTACACCCCTCCATCACGGGCGACACAGCAGACATTATCGACCCAGCCCCAAGCATATAATCAACGTCGACAACAGGGTTTATTTAAAGGTGTGCCCATTGAATTAATGTGGAATGTCCACAGAAAGCCCCTGAATGAGCACTTAGAGTGCAGAATCTGTGGAAATGCAGCTGCAGTGCTTGTTCAGACTGCAGGCTGAGCCCTGCAGCCCAGGTTAGGCAAATTGACTTTGTTCTGTCAGGAGGAGTTGTGGGTATGTTAGCGGGGTACCCTCATCTGTGCTACAGCGCCCTCTAATGGTTCATAAGGGTACCTGCAGAGTCCCTTTGTGACATCAGTGTGGATGCGCCCAATCAGCTTTTGCGCCGCTGTGATGCACTATGGGACTTGCAGTGTGTGAATAACAGCCATGTGCCGTGTCTGAGTGTATCAGAGGTTTGCATTTTCCCTGCAGTTTATTTCCTCAAAGACAAACACCTGGTGGCAGTCAGATACTAACGATTCCATTGTTTCTGCTGTACATTCACCATCACGTACGTTTCATTTCTTCTGCAAGGTTTTGGACCTCCAATGTTCCATTCCATGGGTTCAATGGGTCCTCCACCGCCCCCTCCCATGTCCATGAGAGCTCCCGGCCACATCCACTATCCTTCTCAGGATCCTCAGCGGATGGGCGCCCACGCCAGCCGCCATGGTGGCTCCTAGTCTCACAGCTGCCTTGAGATGCCCAGCAACTGAATGGTCTCAGGAGGCGATCGTGGTGTTGTGAAACAGCTGCTTACATATTTACTTTCATACAAATGCACAGTATTAACCCTTTGTTGGAACAAAAAAGTTGACATAGCATGAAATTGCCATTAATTGTTAAACTGAAACAAAATGCTCAGTGATGCTGCCATATTGAAATGAGGCTTTTGTTACTTACATGAACCAAAAAAGCTGCACAATATTGTCTGCATCACGACTGACATAAAAGGGTTAACGCTCCTTACAAATATCACCCGCGTCCCTCCTCTGCCTGGCACAGCAGCGAGATGGAGGACAGCACTTGTTACAGCCAGCTGTCCTCCACAGAAACGCCTGATTTTAGTAGCCCCACGCCTCCTGTTTCTACCATAAGCTGTAGGTGTTGGTCTGTCGGGGCATTCACTGGTAAACTCAAGCCAAGGAGATGGGGATGTGGGCCAGCCTACAGATGCCTACTTTTTTATTCAGCATTTAGTGCTGACTGGTCAAAGGCAAAGTTGAGGTTTAAAGTGATAAATGGAGGTACCCAAAGCATTGGGATCTGCATAATGTCATGCGTGTTCATTCTGTGATGGGAAGATGGTATTTTTTTCAGTCTTGAGTGCTTAATGTTGAGTGACAGATGTTTGTCATTGCTGCTGTAGAAGGCTGAGTTTTTAATGGAGACCTTACCTTTCTGCGGGACGCTGTTGTCTCTGTTCAGCCAAATCACAGTGCCCTTTGTCTTTAGTATTGAATAAGCAAGTGTTTTGGTTTTGGCTTCCACAGGCCAGCCCTATAAAGAACTGTGTTCCTCACTTACAGTGACTGGCTCTTCTAGGGTAAGGCCAGTACCTTCGTTCTACCTGTAGATGGCGAAATGGCAGTGATAAGGCCAAAGCGGTTGCAGCCTATGAATGGTGTCTGTTGTTTTTCTTTGTCTTGCATAACTTACAACATATGGCCAAAGCATGTTGTGGTTAGATTGCATCTGGCCCTATGTTTTAGGCTATATAAAGCCTATATACGTTGTATACATACAAGTATACATACTTTCAGTTTCATAAATGTAGTATCAGTACTCAGTGCATCTGATCCAGGAAATCATAAGAGCAAAAAGTGAAAACAATGTTTTATTCAGAAAACTTTAAAAGCAGCCTGCAAAGAAAATCTGCATTTTAAACAATACAATTCATACCCTCCTTTTTTGTATTATTTTTGATAAGTCATTCATACTGACAATGTATGTCATGTATTTTTTTGTAAAGTGTGTGTTTCATTCATGTCCACTGTGAACATTAAAAATAGTGCCCATCTTATTGGCTAACAGAAGTTTCATTTATCTTTGAGATTTGAGTTTCATTGTTGCAGTTAGCCAGAATGAAGCTGCATGGCCACTCATTTGAGTAGCATAAAAAGAGAGATGAGCCAAATGCATACTCTTTGTGTAAAGTTCCCGATGAACTTAACAGAATAAAGCATATTGCTAGAATATTCTGTATTCTAATGCTTGAGAAATTCAGACTTGAATTGTGCACTCTTCTGTTGGTTCACCTATAAAGGAAACAGATTTATCAATAATAATAGGTAAAACATTAATATGTTAGAGTTTACATCTATTGGACATGTTGTGTGTTACTGATGTAAATGTGTATGATGGTGTTAATACCTGTTGCTCAGTGTGGGGAACAAAACAGTTGTACATGTTGATAGATGCTGAAATCACATAACTGTTCTCGTAGGCTAGAAAGTTAATATAAGGCACTGCAGACTACTCTTGACATTTGTAGCACAGTCCTTGAGGTGTTGAAGCAGACGTCTCTCTTTTATGAGCATACACACATACATCTGATCTCTTTTAAATGGAATAATCTCTTTGGTTGCCATTCAGTCCTTGATACACATAGGTTACATGGGGGTCATCACGATTGGGAGAAGCAATGGTTCAGTCACTCAGTCTTTGGCAAGGCGGGGGGATAACAGGATTATGGGGCTGCCCATACCCTGCCCCCTCACAGGTCAGTGGACCCGTAAGAGGGGCCTACTCCCCAGCCACGGGGTGCACGATTGAAATTTGGGCGCTTGGACACACGGTTCCAGCTTATTGCCGGCTCAGGCTGAGTGTCTAAGAGTTCAAACCCAGGCACTGGTAGAAACCTCTTCGCTCCTGCATGTCCCCCAAAAGGCGTCGGGACTCTGGGGAAATGAAAGGGTTTTAGGTTATCGCCACAAGATGACCCAAATATACTTCCTTGCTGTAATGTATAATCTATTGTCAGGGCTTGGTCTTTGAAGGCCAGTGTCTGCAGGCTTTATTTTTTTCCAGCCAGGCTCTGAAGCAGTTGATTCAACCAATCTTTATGCTGATTAAACTAACTCAGCTTCCCTCCCCTGGTGTGAGAGGTAGTAGTACACACAGCTGGATAACCTGCTGGACTGTGGTCCTCCGGGACTCCAAATGAGTAGATCTGTTTGATTTAACAGCTGCTGGAATAACACATGAAACAAAGGCCTTCATGCAGAGTTGCCATAATTCAACAGCTGCTTGTTGAGCAGAAGGTGTATTGCCTGAAGACTTTTATTAGAACAAAGTTTTTTTAATGATCTCAAACTCTGGATCTACCCTCTGAGACCCAAGTGTTTCGTAATGCACAGCCATCTTGTAAGTATTAGTGTACATAAATGTACAGATTTATACTATAAAAACTTCAATGACAGGGCATTTAGTCCCACAAGGCTCGTCATTCTGCCTATAAGATAAGATAGCACTTTATTGATCCCCAGGAGGGGAAATTTGGGTGTTACCAGCAGCAGAAAGGACAGGCAAAGAAGTACAGATAACAATATAATAAGAATACAATACAATAAAAAATACAATACAATTAAAATATGTAGTCTAGTGTGCAAGGATCTCTGCTTCCGCCATGACCCTTGGAAAGCTATTCCGTGCATTTCTAACACCGAGTGAAAAAAAGTTCCTGATGTCAATGTGATATTTTTAAACAATAATAAAATAAATTAATACTTTCCACCATCTCTTCTCCTGCTGATAGAACTAATCTGGGAACATCTTATTAAGACGTTGTTTTAAAATTGCCCTTTTAAAAATCTTGACATCCCCTGATTCTGTTCGTGGAGACTAAAGAGATGATGGGCTTTGAGTCTCTCATCTTAGCTTATATATTTCACATGTGGAACCAGTTTTGTTGCCCTTCTCTGTACTTTTTCGAGAACTTCTACATCCTCATAATATGGTGCTCAGAAATGGACTTGGTACATTTGGAGTTATGTGTTAATATAATAAAAGCTTTGTGTCACTCTAACCCTAAACTCATGTCTATATAGTTACAGTGATTTAGGGATGAATTATATGCATACTTTGACAATTTATACCTCCGCTGTTTTTGCTTGAAGAAAATGTCTTGGATAAATTGTTTCCAATGCAATCTGTAGCCTATGTAAATGCACATATCACTCGAAACAGAATGAAATTTTGATGGCTGTACATCAGAGGACTGTTTGAAGAATTTGTTTTTGTCCCTTCAGAAGCCCCAGGCACATTGTATTGAAAGATAAGAACTTCATAATGACTGTAATGCCGACAGTTTAGAACTAAATGGCATAGATAAAAGGTTAATACTTCCCTTCATTGATTTTTATCATCTAAATGCCTGTGAACACTCAGATTAAGAGGGTTTGCAGCTAGAGGTTTTGCCTTTGTCGTCAGTGTCTGACATGTCTCTGTCATGCTGTGCTCTCTGTAATTGGGAAATGTGATCCAGTGAGTGCGCAATCAGTCTTGAGGAGCTGAAAGGCATTTTGAGGCGAGGCGTGTTGCGTTTCCATCTAGAGCTTCAAATAGACTCTGGACATTGATACCGCGTTTCCACAGGCCGAACTGTGTCAAGCCCTACTGGAACCCAGCCAGGCCTGGCTGACGAGCATTGCTTGGTTTTCCATTGCCTTCCCTTGGGTGTAATACATGACGTTACACAGAATATGAATAGAGCGTTCATGCAGTTGAGACACCTATACAGGAGAGAGAGTTTATAGAGTCCTCAAGCTTCTGTTTGGCAAATAATGCATTAGCTAGGTAATACAGTTATCAACAGCTATCACAAACCTTCCACTTATTGCCAGAGTAGACAAGAATTAACCTCCAACACAAACAAACAGTGCAGGGTGACTTAAATGTGCAATTTTCACACCTATATTTTACCGAACGTCTAACAACATCTCCTATGGCATTTGTGTCTTCCAAAATACTTAAGTGCTGATTTATGTGTTTCTACAGAGTCAGCTGACACCCCCTCTGGCCTTCTGATCAGGCCAGCACCTGATAGGTTACTGAGCTTGAGATTAAAGGTTTGAGCCTCCTCAACCTGAAAAAAATACAGGGAAAACCATGTGGAGCTATACCAGGGCTAGAAGGCCCGGTTCCAGCAGGACAGTGGAAAAGGGGCACTGGGCCCAAGAGCTGCATGCCAGGCCCCGGATTGGATGTCCACACGGAGGGCATAGTGGAAATATGAGCCAAGCACCAAGTGGAACTTAGGGGCTGTTTTAGTTACTTTTCAGTTACTAAGTTTGTTTCATTTTTCTAATTCAGCCTCTTTGATGGCTGTTTATTTTAATTTATTCTGATAATCTCTCCTCTCCTCTATTAATACACTCAAGGTCTCCTCGTGTGCCCCATTATTTAAACTTCATGGTCTGAACGTTTGGTCACTCAGTGGAAGTGATCTGAAAGGACTTCGTCTTCACCTGCGTGGCTGGATGGTGTCCAGGAGGGCTGCAATGGATCCTGCAGATTGCCTAACGTTAACAGTTATGCTTATGTCCTGGGAACGGGGGGACCGAGTCGTGCCAGCCAGGGCATACACAGGGGTCGGGGACTCACCTGTTGAAGCACCTGTAATTGGCAGGGTGCAGTCTCTGGGGTGGCTCTGGCAGCTGAACGTTGAGAGTGGCCAGCAGCTCCTCAGACTCGCCAAGAGCTTCCCGCCATGGGGAGCAGTAGGATTTGGGGACCACTGTGACGTTGAACTTCTCCCGAGGGATCTCCTTCAGGGGTCCTGAATAACCTGGGCCGAGAGAGGAGATTGATATCTTAGAAAGGGGTCTCAGCTAATCCAGGCCATGCACTCTTGGGGACATATGCAAACACCCAGTCGTTTGTAGTCATCTACCTGGAGCGAGGACGTTGGGGTTGCCCTTCTTGGCTACTGTCTGTTTCAGGGTTGTCACCAAGCTGTGTTTCCCAGGCGGAGGGACGAACACCTCTGTTCGGACATTCTCCTTGCCTCCCTGCATGTCCTGTGTCACCTGAAACTGGTTCAGGTCTGGGGGCTGCAACAGAATGAATTCCGTCATGGCAATCAGCTGCCAAAGGAGATTTTTTTTCTGGATTTGACAGATTCTTATTGCCCCGCTACATGTCAGTAGAGCAAAGCAATCCCATCAACCACAGTGCGTTGGTTTGTCAGCCATTTCCGCCTTAGGTCGAGTCTGTCTTTTCAGCTCTGTAAGGCACAGACTGATCTCATACAGACAGCTTACGCCCGTATGTCTGGAATCTTTGATTAGACCTTGAGTAATATCTTTTTTTTTTTTTTTTTTGTTTGGAGGGGCTGTGTAACTCTTGTTGGAAATCTGGGCTGTGCAGTTGCAAAGTTCATCAGATCAAGTTCCCAGGGGGGACCGTGTGCAGTAGCTCACCACATACATCATTTGACAGGTTAAGGAAACTTTCTTGTTTTTCTCCCTTGTGCTGGTGTTCCCATCAAATGCACTGCACTTCTCAGCCAGCACCATGACCTTGTCCTCCACCTCTCCTTGCCCTCGCCTGTTCAGAACGGCTGCACAGCGCAAGATGAGATACGACAGCCGGTGTTTCACTGCCTCATCAAAGAACAGACACCATAAATCCTACTAAAAACAAGCTGGTTGCGCAATGAGTTTGGAGGGTGGAGGGAGGAAAAAAACACTTTCACCGCGAATAACAATTACAGGCGTCTTACTAGTCACAAGTATTCCAATAGTCTCCTAGATGCTTGAAAATTGTACCTCTTGGTTGATTATCAGTTTAATCAATCAACCAATCTGATACAGGATGGTAAATTGGAGGTGGATTCAGTGTCTACACCATTTGAAGTGACGTGACCGTTTTGCTTATAAACAGGCAGTTGACTTTTTTTACAACTCTCTTTGAATGGTAGCTTTCTTTAGATTTGTGGATGAGGCAAAATGGCTATCTGGACAACAGGGGTTAAATTAAGCACTGATTTGGAGAATTGAAATGGCTCAAAAAAACTGTAAGGCATCAGCATTCCTCTACAAATGTAGCTTCTGTGCAGCATATGTTGCAGCAACAGATCACATATTCAACAGCATGTTATACCAACATATGTTTTATATATAGCATAGGTAAATATAGTTGTGTTCCTGTTCAAATTAAATTATGGCTATGTAGTGTAGCTAATAGGCTTGACTATTTAAATGAATTGGCTCCACTACGAATAGCGCGCACATAAACAAGCATACTCTGCTAGCAATTTATAACTGCACGCTCAGTTTGGCCACATTTCTGTTTTTGAACATTACATGTATGGAATGCAGCCTTGGGTGGCTGTTTACCAGTCGCCTTGTAAACTTAATTCTGTGCGCATTCATATGTAACTCCCGACTTTGCGTCCACTCAACTCCATTGTTTGTTGCTCCTCCCAGGTGAACTGGGTTATTCATCTCCCTCGGGTGCTGTTATTCAATCACATGGAAGTGTCCGTCCGCATGACCAGGGGCAGCAGTGCGCACGTATCTCCATATCGCTGTTTTAAAATGATAATTCTGTGACAGTGAGCGCACGTAGCCTATACCACTCCATGTGTAATCTCGTGTTTACGGCCGATAACCGGAAACCAAAGTGTCTTACATTGGTGGGCGTGTCTGCCGTGTTCTCCACCGTGTACTTCTCCACTCTCCTCATCCTCTCCTGGAACATGAGCGAGCCCCTGTTTGACGGCAAGTGTAGCTCCTCCACCATGACATCCTTGGGCACGTTGATCTTTTTTCCCAGGTTTAAATGCTCTGACATACACATAAAATATTTAAGGGGAAATGAGAGAAAATCTGTTTTGTGCGCGTACGCACAAACATGCACACGTGCAAAAACAACACAGACGAACGTTTATGAAGATACGGACAGACAGGGCTGGGAGGGAATAATATTAACTTAAACAGAATTTATTCAGAATAGGCGCTGTTACCCTGCCATGAATATAAATATAACAGATGTAAATGTATTGTTATGGGACGAATTATGCCAGAATAATATGAGAATAATATGAGATGATATGCAAACGTCATCTGAATCGTGCATGCAGCCAATGTGTCCTGTAAGTATTAAAGAAATATATCACAGAGACAATCACGTTACGGCTTTAGTCATCGCCTAATTACAGCAGTATTAGCTTTGTGTAAGGCTGAAGTCATTGATGTCAGGTTAAACGTGGAGATGCCCGTTGCTATCGTCTTACTGATAGCTTTTCTCCGTCTGAGGTCTTATTACTGTATTGCGTCGTGTTGTTTTAAGTTTCTTCCACACGTCTTGAAATAGATACACCGTGCCAGTGGTGATACTGAATTCGGGTATTATAGGACGGCAGCTCTAAAATAGCCTCGAGGATGTGTCCAAGGACTTTAAGTTGACTATTGGGCCGTGTTGCGTGGGAAACGAGTTATAAACAGACCCCCTTGGACCCTCCTCTGCTAGGGGGGACCTGCTCGGAGACAGTCGCGTGTTTGTGTGGGGTAATCCGGGAACCGTGGCAGAAATCATCTTGACGTAGCCGTTTAAAATTCCCTGCTGGGTTCACATTCTGCTGAGTTAAGGCCGCCGCGGTCCAAACGCGCATTTGAGTGGGAGAGAGCGGCTGGTATCATCGGAAAAAGTACAAACGAAAAAGACGTGGAATGCCTGTTGAACGATCGAAGCGAATTGCGCCTCTTCTCCATTTCGGACCAAGGATAGGTGACATTGTAAATTCACAACTCAGAAAGTTGTAATTGATCATGGTGTCATACGTGGAAGAAGATATGACAGTAACCGTTGTATAATCTATCAGACTCATATGTTCAAACAAACAAGCAAACAAGTGCATAAAAATAAACCCAGAATCGTCAGAGACATATGCAAAATACAACTTGTACAATATTGATGTTCACGTCGAAGCAGTGCGCGTCCTACCTCCTCTGGCTTCCTTGCTCAAAGTCATGGCCTGCTGTTTCCTTTGCCTCGTCAGGTCATTGTTTGATGTCTGCATCTTCGACTTTACTCTCCAAGGTGTCTGGAAAAAAAGAAAATACCGTCACATGGCGCATAGCAGGACGTTCTCTTCTCGAGATGGCGAGAAGGAAAGAAAGAGTCCCGGACAAACCTAAAACTTAACTATGCTAACCGAGTTTACTTTCAGTTACTTTGGTTACCAAAGGTTTTTGTCTCGCAGACCAAACTTACTTCGCGCAAATCAGGCTTATGTGGCGCAAATTATACTTACTTATCTTGGACGAAAATAGTTACCGGGCTTTGACCAAACAACACTTTGCCAAGCCATTTAAATTTGGATGCAGCCAATCCAGTTACATAATGAAAATCAAAATAGTAATCTCATCATGGCTCTGTATTTGGTTAAACAAATTGCACTACACATTATTATTATTATTATTATCATTATTATTATTATTATTATTATTATTATTATATTTTAAAATATTTATATAAAAAATATATATTTTAAATGATTAAAAAATAATTTTTATAATTGCCAGTGGATGGGGAATGAAGCGATGTATCTAACCAGGCAGCAGTGATATATTCTGCAACAAAACAAGGTAAACTGCAAACTCTTTCAGTTCATAGTATCAGGCCATACAACACAGGAGCATTCAATTGGAAGCTATTGTGGGGAAAAATATATACCATCAATTAACAGTAATGTTAAAATTGTCCCCAGTGTTATTTTTTATTCACTTTCATCAGGCTGTTTGGGCTGCCAGAATTAAGTGGGGGACCATACAGGAGGTATGTCCATCAGAACATGTAAAGCCTTCCTAAATGCTTGTGGCCATTCCATGCTTATACATTGTTGTACTGTTTTGACCAAATTTGCTTTCATGCAGATTTAATTTAGCCTCTTGTCTGGCCCACATATTTCACCAATAGCATTGTTTTTGTGGTAGCAAAATAATGAAAAAAAAAAAAAAAAAACAGGACAAGGGAAACTTTGATAGTGAATATGAATAAGCAACCAGTTGAACATGCTGGGTGCTTTCTTCATATTAATTTTTTAAAATGAAATTATTTATTTAAAAACTGATGCAACCCAACAAAGGGCATAAAAACAAACCTACATGTGTGTCACACTGAAAATAACCCGTCACAGTGGGTCACGACCTCTGTGTCCTTAATAGTAGTAACGTTCCTGATAAAGTGTCAGGTTATATGGTGAGAATTTTACACCTCCTAATAGTACAGGATCATTACTGGATATGTTTATTATCACATAAATAAACATCCCTACGACTCCCCCTGCCTGGAAACACTGGGTGATACTGTTGTGTCATTTGTTTTGTCTGTTTTGTCTTCCGTCTACTATTTTACTCTTTAATACTCCATAATAATACAGTTCTATGTATACATGTGTGTTACCTCATGTGCTTCTGAAAATTTTCTGGGATTTTCACAGATCCGAGAGGAAAATTCTGAGATGAAGTCACAAATAACCATGCAGGATCAATGTAAATAACATCCTTGTAATAAATAAATAAATAAAATAAATAGCATAAAATAGCATAATACCAATAATTTATTATGGCATGGAATGTATTGTGACATATTCATATACGCCCTCTTTTATTTTGGATTTTTGACCTTAATTTCCACTTGTTTGCTTTTCCCATTATGTATCTGCTTTATTTGTGTTTTTTAATGTCAGATAAAATACGTTGAGACAGAGGAGTAAGTCAATCAACGGGAAGAGTAGCAGAGACTTGAACGGATCAGTGACTGTTTTCGGTAAGGTCTCTTTCTCCAAGAACACACACAGTGACATGAGGACAGCAGGTGAGTGTTAGAAGGATACTTGCGCTTCAGCCCTAATGCAGAGGTAAGTTTATGCTACACTCATGTGCAGTTCATCTGTAAGCGTGTTTAGCCGTGCCGGCTACCTGTAGACCTGTACACACTCACAACTAAGCTGGGTTGCTATAGTAGCTATATTAGCTGCCTCTTTGATACTTGCTGTGAGCAGGCATAACTTAAGCCAGCTCGGATATGGCTCAGTATGAGTGTGTACAATTCTGAATTAAGGGGTAAAGGGAACAGAGAAGTCTTATTCGATTTGATACAAATGCGTATCCATACAAGGCCTAAGCGACAAAGCTCCAAACCCTGAGTGATGCAGGCTTACCTGGCTGTCAGGTGAGGGGGGTTCGTATCAGACCGCGTGGTGTCCCTGTCTGGATCAATGACGGGGGGCTCGGTGACACAAACCTGTCTCTCGCACTGAGACTGTGGACATGTGAAGGAAACAGCTGGGATGGATCGGGTGTGGGTTTCTCCTGGTTGGCTTACATCACCGGTCTATTTTAGCGCAGGGCCTGGATTGTGCCACGCAGATGGGGTTAGCAGGCCTGGATTTACGCCGCCGGCCTCCGCATCCCTGATAATAAAAATATGATCCGGTCTGTCGGGAAGCGCGTGCGCCGTCCTGAGAACAGCTGACACCGTCCAGTTTGTGTCACCGAGCTCCCTGTCGCCAAACATGCGGCCGCACCTCAGAGCAACCGGCAGGCATGCCAAGCCCGTACCCGAGTGACAGGTGTCGGGGAAGACACCTGTGCCTGCTGCCACCTGCGTGGCTTTTTTTGTGGAGAGGTCAAGGTGAGGTCACATGGTGGTGATGGTTGGGGGGGTATCGGGGTTGGGGTTAAAGTTAAAAGGTTGGAGGTGGGTTATACACAGGGATTCCTGTGTATAGTTTGCATTTCAGTGGACACCCATCTCATCTCTGTTGTTTTTTTTGGTTTGATTTACAGCTGATCATGTTTACAGTTTTACAGAGTTTTTATACACCCCCTTTGTAAAAAAAAAAGAAAAGAGAGTTTCTTTTTTTACTGACAAGCAAAGACAAACTTTTCAACTGGAGTTTCACTTTTTTAACACTCTGAGCTTTCTCAGAGCTACTTCCCGGGGTGAAGAAAACGACCTTTTTTCAATCACAGCTGAGGAAATTGGCTATTGATTTTTCTCCCTGTTGCAAACAAAGACACTCTCCTTCCTTGATGAAATCCACCATCTTCAAGGAAGCAATCATAGTAATCATGAGGTTTTTCTTTTTTCTTTTCTTTTCCTGTCTTTGTATGTATCTTGCACCAAATCATATACAACAGTATTTTACATGAACATGCCAAATTTCATATGGATTCATCCTTAATGTATTCAACGATAACATAATGTACATTTGATGAGTTTTTGATGTATAAACAATATATTCTCCAGTTTTACATTCATGGTGTTGATGCCAGTCCAAAAATTCCTGCAGCCCAATGATACAGCTATGCAAACAGAACATATCATAAGCCTTATGATAAACTGATTATTATTTGTATTTATTATCTAAGCAAATTTCAGAAGCACATGAAGCTAACACCCCATAATTTTCTCTGATTCCGAGGTAGGGTGAGTATGACTCTGTGCATTATAATTGTGTGATTGTGTGATTCTGTGGATGATTGTTTGCAGTTCACAGGTCAGGGTGATTGGATAAGAATGTTTGATTCTGGTTGTGTGTGTGTGTGTGTGTGTGTGTGTGTGTGTGTGTGTGTGTGTGTGTGTGTGTGTGTGTGTGTGTGTGTGTGTGTGTGTGTGCGCGTGTGTGTGTGTGTGTGTATGTTTGTGTGCGCTTTTGTGGGTTAGGGACATTTTGTTTACCCAGTACCTGAGAGATAACTTACAGGACTGGTTGACAGGAAGGGACTCTTGCCTGAGTGACAGGTGTTCATGAAAGCTGGCCTCTGCGGTCTGTTCCTGTCATGTTAGCCAGGTTCGACTCATGCAGCGGGTCACCAGGTAGTGACACCAGAACAATGCCTGCCGTCAACCACCAAGTGTTTGTGTAAGGGCGGAGGCCTTCTTAAAAAGACCGGACCTTCCACCATCCATTCTTTGCTTCATAGTGTGCCTTGGGCAGGAAGCAACCAGCAGCACTTCAGTTCAGCACAGTCCAGTGTAGAGACTCCCGGAAAGCGCGTGGGTACGTATCATTCTGCCACAAGGAATCGTGGGGCTTTTCCTGTTTCCTGTATCTCTCTCACTTCCTTCTAACCTCTCCTCAAAGGTTTCTTTCGGGCGGTTTCTCCGTCGACTCCCGGGTGTGCTGGGGTACCCTGACCCCCGCCCCGCCCGCCTCCCCCGCGTGAGGAACCCGAGCGGCCGCACGTTCCGCCGGCTGGCGCGTCCGAGCCATGTACGGCCTGCTTTGCGAAAGCCTGCATGACTTCATCAAGGAGTCGTACGGGGACGACGTGTGGAAGCTGGTCCGCGAGCGGGCGGATGTCAGGCTGCACTCCTTCGTCACCCACCAGGTGGGAGGGCTGGTCCGAGTCCCGGCCCATGTGACGGCGCGGGTTCGGGGGGGGCGTCACACCTGTCGTCTGGGAGCTGGTGCTGACAGAGAACAGAGCCCGTCTGGTTTACATGCCCCGGCATTCTGGTTACCTCATTAGCTCTGGATCTGTGTGTGTGTGTGTGTGTGTGTGTGTGTGTGTGAGTGCCTCTGTGTGAGTGAGTGTGTGTTCTGTTTATGTACGCCTGTGTGTATGTGTGTGTGTGAGTGTGTGTGTGATTACCGCATCTGACCCATGGGCACTTGATTTCATTGTTTTTCATGGTGTTTAATGTGTTCTATGTGTTTATTTATGTGTGTGTATGTGTGTGTGTCTGTGTGTTTGTGTGATTAACACATCTGACCCATGGGAGCTTAATTTCATTGTTTTTCATGGTGTTTAATGTGTTCTATGTGTTTATTTATATGTGTGTGTGTGTGTGAGGGAGAGTGTTGGTGTGCACATTTTTAGTGTGTGTGCGTGTGTGAGTGTCTGTCTGTTTATGTGAGTGTATTTGTGTCGGTGCATCAGTGTGTTTGTGTATGTGTTGCACACTCTCAGCTCATGTCTAAGTATATAAGTCTGTGGGTATTTTCTTTGTATTTTTGAATGCATTTTTATAGATACATTAATGTAGGGTGGTCAGTGTATCTGGTAGCCATAGATATTTTGAGCCATGCTTTGTCTCACAGACATAGGCATAAGGCGTGATGTTTAGGCATAATATACATGCATAGTGTCTTTGGTCAGATGGACAGTGTGTATCTGTGAGTGTGCGTCTTCCTACGGAATACTGTGTTTCACAGGTCACACAGATGTGTATCTGTGAGTGTGTGTCCTGGCATGGAATGCTGTATCTGTGTGTCCCGTTTTGAAGCTGTGTGTGTTTACCTGACAGGTATACAGCGAGAGTGTTATTCCCCGCATTGCTAAGGCAGCCAGCGGAGTAACAGGGACACCCTACAATGAGCTGATGAACTCCTGGGGTGTCTACTTCCTGGGCTTTGTGGGGAAGTACGGCTATGACAGGATCCTGAAGGTAGGGGGCGCTGTTCAGAATGTTGTCCATCAATAATATGCTTCAGTCTGTGGAGCTGTGATTTCTGGGTGTGTGTGACAATGTGTTATTGAGTTGGAGTGTCACTGAGTTGCTGGTTTACGTTAGTGTGTTCAAGTTAAATATAAAAAAAAATCAATTTATTGCAGTTGTGTATGCCTCATTGTGTAGAGTTGATGGCTCTGACTGCATGCAGAACTGTGTTCAGTCATTCGGCCTTGGTCTGAATGTGTCAGTGCTTTGTGTGTGAATGTCCTCAGTTGTTGGTTGAGGCAGTAGCAGTGTATTGAGCTGACTCTGTCAGTGAACTCTGGGTCTCTATGTGTCAGTGTGTTGCTATGTTGGTGCTGACCTCTTGACAGTGCGTCAGGGCGGTGAGGTGTTAGTGTTGTCTGAGCTTAGTGCGTTGACTGACTGACTGTGCGCCGCAGGTGCTGGGTCGGCATGTGCGCGACTTCGTGAACGGGCTGGATAACCTCCATGAGTACCTGCGTTTCAGCTACCCCAAAGTTCAGCCCCCTACCTTCTTCTGCCAGGAGGAGTCCGCCACCGGGGTGACCCTCCACTACAGGTCAGCATGATGGGAAGGGGACAAGGAGAGGGATTACACGAGGAGTATACAAACGCTAAAATTATATGCTGTAGTCAGGCCCGATTTACTGCATTTCAGTCACCAAGAAGCTCCAGATAAAAAGTACATAGATGTGCAACAGGGCTTTATTATGCCCAGTCTTTTGTGTTTCAATGAAAGGACATTGGGGTGGAGGGGATTTGACTGAATTGGTTAACATTTTGAAAGGGATTAAGAAAGTGGACGACAGAGTTATGTTAACAGAACCAGAAGACGCATGTGGAATCCGACATTGCCAAAGTAGTTCTTTACACAGGGAATGGTAAATACATGGAAAAAACGCCTGAATTTGTAGTTAAATTGGAAAACCCAGGGTACAAGCAAGAGACTATATTCAAGAGTTTTAGATTAGATTATATGTTGAGCTAAAATTTGTCCTAACTGTCAGTTTTCCTCGTAGTATTGATATATATTCTTCTGTTCTCATATGTGATATAGGTAATACTCAAAGGAAAAGACAAACTGAAAAATAGGGAAGGAGAGGGAGACAGGAGAAAGATTGACTCGAACTGAAGGAAAAAAAACACTCCATCAGAAAGCAAAGCTTCTCTATCTCTCCAATCTCTCTGCCTCCTTCCCGCCTCACCACCTCCTTTCACATTCTGTCTGCCTCTGTGCTCCTCCCCCTCCTGTCTCCCTCCGTTGTGATTGGCTGCAGGAGCAAACGAAAGGGGTACCTGCACTACGCCATGGGCCAGCTGAGGCAGATGGGAAAGCAGTTCTACGACACAGACATCCACGTGGAGGTGCTGTCCGAGCAGCTGGTGGGGGACTACTCCCACGTCACCATGAGGTCAGCGAGGTCACGCAAGCACCCTTTCCGTGGGCTCGGCGTCTGTGGGCCCTTAGCAAATTATAGCGCTGTTTAATTTGTAAAATAAAACAATGATAAGGAGTACCTTATAAGTATACTTAAAACATAAAAACTAGTAGATAATATGTCAATCATTGCGACTTTCACATTTGTACATTTGGAAATACTTTGCAAATTGGTATAGGAATATTGTGTGATATTTGAAATGTGTCATGATTGCGGTATTTTGTATGCATGCTCTGTATTTTGATTTGCCGCAGTACGTATTCTTTGTATTTTAAAGTTCATAGTTTAGCCATGTTGAAATACATTACTTTTTCAGAAGGAATTAAAGATTATTATAGATTGCATCATACAGTTTTAAACCAGCTTAATCCCAGTTTGTGTTGGCAAAGCACTTTGTTCAGGTGCTTTCATCAGAGTGCATCAGCAGTAACCCAAATGGTTTTTCAAACCTGTAACCTTCAGGGCCACAGAAGGTGCTGTAATCATCATTTTGCCCATACTGCGCTCCACTTTCAGGCTCAACTTCGATAACTCCGCTTACCGCTACATTCAGAAGGAGGACGAGGAGGAGCAGGAGATTCTGCCCATCACCAGTGACTTCTTCTTCGAAGTGTTCCCCTTCAACATCGTCTTCAGACAGGTGTGTGTGTGTGTGTGTGTGTGTGTGTGTGTGTGTGTGTGTGTGTGTGTGTGTGTTTGTGTGTTTGTGTGTGTGTGTGTGTTTGAAAGAAAAGAGAGAATGTATTTGTGTGTTTCTGTGTGAAGCCATAAATATCTTCTTACCTTTAATATAACTGTAAAAAAAAAAGCATTGGCAATATTTTCTCATTTCACTTTAGTTCAAGGTATTACTCATTTGTTTATGTGATTTTTAATTCATTGTAAGGGTGTGTATTAGTTCTTAACTTGATCAGACGGGATGAGATGCTTATCATGTGTCTCAGTAAGAGAGGTGTATGTGTGGGTGTTTCTGTAACAGATGGAGAGAAAGCCAGTATATACTGAGTGCTGTGCCTATATTGCAGGACATGGTGGTGCACAACGTCGGCTCTGGATTGGCCACTGTCTTCCCCGACCTGGATGGAAAGAAGATCAACGATGCCTTCCTGCTGGCTCGCCCCCTGGTGGAGTTCACCTGGAACATGGTGAGTAACCTGGGAGGGTGTGCATTGTGAAGGAAGTGTCTTTGGGTGTTGGCCAGACTGTAGGAGTCTTAGTACAGTCAACATCCTACAACTGCATATTGAATAACTGCATAATCCATTTAAGCCGATCCTGTTTTCATTCTACTGACTTTACTTACTCTTGCTAAGTGCATACTTGCTTATGTGCAAAATATCATAACAATGTAACGGTTTATATGCCTCTGTAACTTGATTCACCACAGGCTGTGTACTGTGCACATATTCAAGATAAAGCTTGTGGCCTCTCTGGCATGTATAATAACTCTAGGTTGCACAGTTCTACACTTCATTTTTTACACTGGCAGTGTCTGTAGATGGGTCGATCTTACCTACTGAGGTGAACATTTCCTTGTTTTGTCCTCACAGATCATCTCCCACCCCAACAACCTGTTTGAGATCATGTCCAAAGAGCCTGTGAAGAGGGAGAGGAACCTCCACAACCGCGTCCAGAGTAACGCGCCCTTTCACGGTCACGTGACGGTTTCCCTGTCACATGACTCGCCCCTCGTAGAGCTCGTTAGGGAGGATGTGGGTGCTGATGTGACGGGGCTGAAAGGTGCTCTCTGCTCTTGCAGATTCCGACTACGAGAACGCCAACCGCTCGGCGGACGTGGACGTAGAGCTCATGGCCTTCCAGTCCATCATCGGAGATGATTACAAAGGTCAGTCAGGACCTGGATTGGGGCTACCAAACCCCTGTCCACAGTCCATCTGGACCTGAGAGTCTGTTGTTTCTCCCCTTTTTTGCCTTATTTGTCTTTGTTTCCTGTTTTCATACCTGCATAGTTCTTGACAATATTGACTTATTTCAGCTGAGCACACTTACTAAATTGGTAAATTGAATCGGGCTTCTTAATTTGGTAAATTGGTTTAATTGGCAGGCAAATGTGTTCCTGCAAAATGCATTTTACATGTTACATTGTGCTTGCATAGCAACATTCTTCTCCAGACTGAATAACATAGACCTGGATCAGGCTACTAAATCTCTGTCCAGCTGCTTTTCAGCTCTCTTTTCAGGTTTTCAAGCCAATAAACCTGAAAGTCTGTTGCGCCCTCATTTTTCACCTTTTTCCTCATTTCCTGTTTTCTTATCTGTATAATTTGTGACACTTACTGGACTTGGTCCTGGTATTTGGAAGGCCAGTCCAGCCATCCAACACATATGTTGTTTTTTGCTAAACTTTGCACAGCATTGATTGATCAAGCTTAAATTAAAATTTAATTCGGAAAAATGCATTTTACATGTTACATTACATTACATTGCGTTTCCTTAGCAACATTCTTCTCCAGAGTGACTTACATAGCGAACGTTTTTTATATGCAATCCATTTACACAGCTGGATATGTTGCTAAGACAATTCAGGTTAAGTATCTCACTTAATGGTAGAACAGCGGCTTGCCACTTGGGAGTCAAACCTGCAGCCTTTGGGTTATGAGAACTGTTCTGATTACCTTGGTATCTCACGTCTGTCTGTGGCTGATATGGCAAACACTACTGTTGTATCTGAGAGTACATTCCCTCAACTCAACCCACTTCAACGAATATTAGTCGCATTTCTCAAATGTGGTTCCTAGATATTTTCTAAACGATCGATGACCATTATTATCCTCAAAACTGTGGAGGACAGCTAAATTGTATCTATCAAGATGATGATGAGTTGAAGCGTGTGGTTAAGTGCGTGGCTGGAATGAAACCCTGCAGGCAGTGTAGCTATTGAGTGCCAGGGTCAGTGAGCATCCTCTCAGACACATACCTCTTGAGAATTGTATCAAAGCGCACACTCCGGGTCTGAATTCCTGTGGTGACAAAAAAACATTGTTTGGACTATAACTGAGTTCATGAGTGTATGAGGACGTTTGTATTTATTCATGTGCAGACCAGGTAAAGCAATGACAGTGAGTCCCCCTGCAAAGCAGAGATAAGCCATCACTCCCGGCTCTGCATCTATTCAAGTGTCAGCTGCCACAGGAAAAAGGGCAGACTCTGAGTCTGGGCTTGTGTTCACAAACAGAGACGCACTTCAGCAGAATATCAAAGAGCACAAACCGTGATGAAAGCAGAGTGCTGGTGATTTTTGGAGAGTGTCTGAAGGTCTGTTGGGGTGAGGCCGGAGCGTTGTGATTGGACTGTGCTGCGTTTTAACCCCTCAGATGGAAACAGCGCCAACGCCATGGAGAGCTGGGGAGATGGCAGCCGCTGCCTGAAGCTCAAAGGCCAGATGAGATACATGCCGGAGTGGGAGTCCATCATCTTTCTGGGAACTCCTGTGTAAGACGCATGCACAACACAGCCACGCATATACATATGTGTGCACGGACTGCCTCTCTCAATCCCTGTGATCCTGGCCCTTATGATACATGCACACACACACACACACACACACACACACACACACACACACACACACACACACACACACCCCAAAAATGCACACAGACAGGTGCGTGCACATACACACTAGAAATGCAGACACACACACACTAGAAGTGTACACATGCATGCGCGCACACACACACACACACACACACCAAAAATGCACACAGACAGGTGCGTGCACATACACACTAGAAATGCAGACACACAGACACTAGAAGTGCATACACACACACACACATGTGCGTGCACACACACACACACACACACTAGAAGTGCACACATGCGCGTACACACACACACACACACACACACACACACACACACACACACACACACCAGAAATGTTCATACACACACACACAAACACTCATTATGTCTCTTCCATTCTTTCTGTCATTTCTACAATCTAGTCCTCTCTGGTCACAAAGTCATAGCAAACAAAACAAACAAAAAAAGCAAACAGACCCTGCCATGAACTGTCCCCTCTCACTGTCAGCTCCAGCTGTTGTCACTGTCATGCCTGTGTGCTCTAATGTCTCTTTGTCTTTCCTGCAGACACTCAGTGATCTGACCACTTTGTGCTCTGTGCCAAGCTTTCAAGTTGACAAACACAGAAAGTACAAGGGCACTTAATTTTGTCTCTAAAGCGCAGCGTGTACTTGCATATAAAAATGTGGCTTTGAGTTGTTGACTATTTAAATGGTTTAAAATGTGCACATAATTGTCTACATGGCTTTTTCCTATGCCCGTAACAATTTGCATTGTATTATGGTGCAAATTTAATTTTCATTGACAGAGACTGTACAATACACTCACAAGACTAGAGCAAATTAACATTACATTTGCCTAATGTGATCATGTTCTCATTTCATTCCCGTCTCTGTAACTCGTGATGGTTCAGTTTCTGCACTGACTTTATCTCTCCTGTCCTGTAGGATGGAGAGTCTGAGTGCCATGTTCAAGACTGGCCTGTACATCAATGACCTGAGCATGCACGACTCCAGCCGGGACCTGGTGCTGGCCGGGACACAGCAGTCAGAGGAGCTGAAAAGAGCCCTCATCCAGGTACTGACCTCACTTCCTGTGTGTGACATATACAGACCTCACTTCCTGTGTGTGATATACACAGCCCTCAGTTCCTGTGTGTGATATACACAGACCTCACTTCCTGTGTGTGACATACACAGACCTCACTTCCTGTGTGTGACATATACAGACCTCACTTCCTCTGAGTGACATGTACAGACCTCACTTCCTGTGTGTGATAGACCTCACTTTCTGTGTGTGACATATACAGACCTCACTACCTGTGTGTGACATATACAGACCCCACTTGTGAGTTCAGCTTGAGCTGTTGAGCATACATATAGCAGTGAAATGTAGAAAGCCTTGCAACCATTGATACAGTAATGTAGTCAAAGATTAAACAGCAGTTACCTATTGTGGATTTGAATTCAAGAGGCAGGTCTACTGTTGCCTTGTTGGTGTCTATGAGGGACATCACACAACTTCATATTACATTACATTATTGTCATTTAGCAGAAGCTCTCATCCAGAGTGACTTTAGGTTACAATGTTTACGTGTTATCCATTTATACGAGTGTAAATTTGCTTAGCCAATTGTAGGTTAAGTACTTTGACAGAGGGTAAAGCAGCAGTGCCCCAGTGGGGAATCGAACCAGCAACCTTTCAAGTACAAACCACTATGCTACACTGCTGCCCGGGTTTTGTGGTGACACGCCTGGCCTTGCCTCTTTGCTCACATCAGGAGCAGAAGAAATCAAGCAAGCTGGAGGAGAGCATGAAGATGCTGGACTACGAGATGAAGAAGACGGACGACCTTCTGTACAGAATGATCCCCAAACCCGTGGCCAAGAGGCTGCGCAAGGGAGAGCCGGCTGTCAACACCTGTGAGGTCAGAGCCTGCCCCAGTTCTCATTGGCCATGGCATTCACCTTTAAAAGCCTTTCTCAGAACCAGAAGGCTATAGGATCCTTTGGCTTCATAGCTGGATGACTAACAATAAGTATACCTCAGCGTACTTAAATATGTATTAATCAAATCAGCATATGAAGGGATATCAAAATACCTTTACATCACTTTATATTCCACAGCTTACTTGTTCAAGAAACTGCGGCCACGCTTAATCGATTTGTGGCTGTACACCTCTGTTGACCCTGAGCTGTCTCCTCTACCTGCGCTGAGCAGGTGTTCCCAGACGTGACGATCCTCTTCAGCGACGTGGTGGGCTTCACGCGCATCTGCAGCCACATCACGCCCATGCAGGTGGTCTCCATGCTCAACACCATGTACACGCTCTTCGACACGCTCAGCGAGAAGCACCGCGTCTTCAAGGTCTGCTGGGGGTGTGGGTGGGTCAACTGTGTGTGTGTGTGTGTGTGTGTGTGTGTGTGTGTGTGTGTGTGTGTGAATCTGTCAGTGTTCCCAGATGTGGGTGTATGCACACAAGCGTGTGTTGTGTGTTTTCCTGCCACTGTGTATTTGTGTGCATGTGTGTATGCACCAGTGGGTGCATATGCATGTTGGTGCTGTCAGTTCTAAGTCCCGTCTTTATGCACTTTGACAGTTTTAATGGGGGACAGGTATTGACTGCAGTGTGAACAGGACAATGTGAATAATGCATCTTTTAGATAGGGTATATGGTAGACTCCCAGCCCACGGGCCAACCTCTCCTCCCTCCCAGGTGGAAACCATCGGCGATGCCTACATGGTGGTGGCTGGAGCCCCAGAGAAGACCAAATACCACGCCCATAACATCTGTGACATGGCCCTGGACATGGTCCGCTCCATCGATCACCTGAAGGATCCCTCGAATGGGAACAACATCCAAATACGCGTGGGTGAGTCACCATCGACCTGCCAGCTGGTGCCCTACTGGCTATTTCTACATCACATGTTGCCCCAAAACACCTTGTTCAGAAGGAGTCACAGCAGAAGGAGGAGGAAAAGTCCAGCTCCTGTGGAGGGGGCATTGTAATGTGTCATTGTAGGATTTTTGGGATGTGTGACCCCCTCCTCTGTTGTGTCTTTGTCTTGTGTAGGGATCCATTCTGGGATGGTGGTGGCAGGGGTGGTGGGACACAAGATGCCCCGCTACGGTCTCCATGGTGACACAGTTCACACAGCGTCAGCTATGGAGAGCAATGGGAAAGTAAGGGAGTACAGAAACCTCATAAACCAATGGGCACAGCATTTAAGACCTTTAGGGTGTAATTTTTTGCTTCTTAATCAAATTGTGTTACTGAATCCAGAATGTAGCTAAATTTGATATCATTGAATTTATGTGAATTGATAATATAATTTTTATATATAAATATGTTGATTTGATTAATGCATGTTAATGGAACAAAATGCTGATAAAGTGAGTATTGCTGTGGCAACTGATACTGACAGGATTTGCAGATTCAGTGGTAGCATGAATTGATGGGCTAGCATGAAATTATGCACCACTGAGCATGAGAGTGACCAGAATGTGCATCTTATCTTGGGATTCAGTGAGAAAGCCAGAAAACTATGTACAGAACTGTATATACTGGTGGATGGGAATGCTTAAACAGAACCACTCTCCTTACATGTGTGATCTGGGGAGATGGGGAGTGTTTATAACACAGTGTTTGATGTTGCAGGAGATGCACATCCAGCTCAGCAGTGCCACCTATGAGCACCTGAAGGGCAGTCACTTCATCTTTGAGCGGAGAGGGACCATCACCATTAAGGTCTGCACGGTCTTATGACCACACCTTGTCTGTCAGTGGTGAGGTTAACAGAGCCAATACCATTATGACAAAGTCAGCACTGTAACAACCATATGCATGACCAAACTTATTTCAGCCACTGCTGTCACTACCCATCACTACTACTACCATTATGACCGTGAACCACCACTGTCAGCAATGTTATGACCACACTCTCACAGTCACACCATAACCATAACCCATTAGCTGTTGAACAGTTAGCACCAAATGGCTATAACTACCACTGCAATAACCAACTATGTCATCTCAGCCATCAGTAACAGCATCACTATGGCGATGTCCTGGAGAGAGGAGACTCGGGAAAGCATTTGGGGCCGTTCTCTGAAAAATGTCAGTTTTTACCCTACAGTTATCATTTCACGTGCACAGCTATTACTAGCATCTAATGTCACATTTTGTGGAAGGGAACTACTGGTTGTCAAAAATGAACCTTTAAAAGGAAAAAAAGTGAAAAGCTTTCTGACAGTTCTCATTCAGTACATCGTAGCCAGTCAGAGTCTGATCATATCGTTTCATTTTGTTGAGTATTTTGGATATCTTTTTGAAGGAAGGGAAAATCTTATGCTTGACAAGAATAACATTTTAAACTGCTTCTTATAACATTCTCAAGAAAGCTGAAAGAAAATGATATGCCTTAATTCAGGTTTTGAACTGACAAACAAAATACACCATAAGGTGTACTGACAGAACCATCTTAGTATCACTAATAGCATGAGCTACTTTGATGGATTGTGAATATGTGACTATTTATGTATGACACACATTTGTGTGTGTGGGGGGAGGATGTAATTAATCCATTGATTCTGGCTGTCTGTAAATGAAAGAAAAATATCATTAGCTGAAAAAAATATGCTGGAAAGCGTGCTGGCTCCAACAGTCGGTGATAACAGGCCAGCAATGATTAAGCCATTTTCAAAGCCTTTTCACCCTGCGTCTGTTCTTCTAATCCCTAATAATTAACAGTGGGTCTCTGCACTTACTGTCCTAGTTTGCCAGACTAGCTACATTTCTGCCTATAGAAATCTCCATTTTCTTTGTGTGGTAGCCAAAGAGAGAATTAATGGTTATAAGCAGTGTAAAGCCACATTCCTTTCCTTTCCTGTCACATCCAGGGAAACGTGGAGATTGAAACCTATTGGCTGAAGGGAAAGAGAGATAAAGATGGAAACGCCCAGGCTGCCTGCCCCCAGTTTGAGACGCAAACCATCAGCAAAGCCACCATCTCACCCCCGGACCCCCCCATTGATGAGGATGTATTGGTATGGCCCACTTGGTCTCTTTTCCTTCAGATACCCCTGTGTTTGATCTGCCTTCTCTTTGATCTTTGATCTATCCGATCTATCCAGAGTCCCACAAAGTAATTCTCCATCATCCGAATAATTTTCTCATGTCTGATGTTTATACTGTATACTTCACCAATTTATCTCTCTCTGTGGTTGTTGTGCATGCAAAGGCATGTCGGGAGAAACATTGCAGCTAACCGTGGGGGCTCTCTTTTCTGGGTACTGTAGGTCTTTCCATCTGTAGCGGGGGAGGATGAAGATGATGTGAAATCCATTCGGTCCCACCGCATCAAAATGGAGACTTCTGGGAACTCCCTCGAGGAGTCGATGGAGGAGTGCAGGGTAGAGGAGACCTCTGTGAGTAAGGTGAGAGTGGGGAGGGGCTGGGGGTAGGGGGTGGGGCCAACATTATTATTCTTCAAACATATTTGGCTATAATAATGTCAAGAGTATCATCTGTTATTGTTTCTTAGGAGTATTATTAATAAGATCAATCAAGTTCAAAAGCCAGGTGACAGGGCTAAGCATACACCTAAACCTAAAAGCATATCCCTAATCCCTTAACACAAAATGAGGGTAAAAAATAGCGAAACAGGCGAAACCGGTCCTGTCTTGTCTCTCAGTCTCATTACAAAGATGCTCTCCAGGACAACGGTCTCCAGGACGGACACATTGAGCTGGACTCGGGCGAGTTCAACGGGAGGGACTCCATCATGGAGTCTCCGGAGGGATCCTGCGACTCCCGCGGCTCGGAGAAGAGTGCTATGTGCTGTGTGTCCTGAAGGGTTCTGGGAGTATTCCCACATCTGACTTCAACCACTTTGTCAACTTTGAAGAACACTTAGTGCCACCCTCTGTGTAAAAATGATCAGTAGTTTTCAGTTATCCTGATTCATGTATATCTCGCTTGAGGCTGACTGACAATCTTGATGTAAGTTTCATGGAAAAAAAAGATTGGTAAGTATTTGGAAGTGAACCCAAGGTTGAGTGATTTGCTAGACATACCAGTCACGTGCCAAGGCAGTGGCCCTTACATGGTTGGTTTGTAAGTGTTTCTTATGTCTGTAAAAATGCTTGCCCTGGGATTTATTGTCTCACCGAACCTCCTTAGGAGAGTTTCAACTTTTACCTCACAGTGTAATGTGTTTTTGTCATCCCACACAGCCATGACTGGTAACATTGTGATAATATATTTCATTCATATGGTTCGCAATTATATATACTTTAAACTGACTCAAAACACTGTTCACAGATTAAAACTGACAGGATTAGGACCAAGGCAGGCTTGCCCTGGGCTTTGCACAGTGGGAGTCATGTACATAGATCCCTCCCTTCTGACCAATAGCATCAGGAGTGTAGTCTGAATGACTTCACATCTCATCCACGTCTTCCATGTCTCAGTTACTATCTCCCTGTCAAGGAGATGTCAACCGATGTGACTCCGAGGTAGAGGATGACTGACATTTCCATCTTTCCCCTCCATATTTGTGCACTGTAGAAAGGTGTGGTGTTCCTCTGCAGAATAGCTGCATCATTCCCTATTCTAGGAGCAGTGCATCGTTCCCCTGACAACACAGACTATAATTAGATTGCAATGGCACGTATTAATGATGTACAGACACAGGTACTTCGTTCAAATTGTAATTCCATTCTGACATCACGACCATGGCGGGTTTGGGGGGTAGTGTGTTCAGTTTTATCACCATTAAACACCAGCTTTGTTAACATGCTGCTACACAGAGGAATAGCCAGCTGGTCCTTCAGAATAAGAGCTAGGTAAGCTTGGCTTACCCTTTGTATAGACCTGCTTGATGTTTTTGTCATCTGAAATCTGTGCCAGGGCTGTTATTTAACAGGTGGCTTCTTCTATGTAAACTGTTTGCTGTGCTCTCTGCTTTGCTTGCTGTTTGCCAACAGTGGAGTGTTAACTCCAAGAGAAAAATAAATCAGTGACTGGAACTAAAGCAAATGGTTTTGAGTTTTGCATTTATGGTTCACAAGTCCATTGGATAAACATAAATGTACCATGAAATTGTATCAATGAGTGATCTCTCTGTCCCATGTGTTGTTAACAGTATGAACGCAGGGGGAAGGAGAAATAACTGACTCATTCTAGAGTCCCACTATGAGTGGAACAGAACTGACACAGCTCACCCCTCTAACAGCAAAGCAGGACAGGGAAGTGATCATCAAGACCTCAAACAGACAGACAACCTTGAAAGGACTTCCGAATTTCTATTTATTGCTAAAGTAAAAATGAACTCATCTCAAATACATGAAAACCATAACATTGGCAATAACCATGTTAACATGCATGTAAAAGCAACAATTTTCATCTTAAGACTTTTCTGGAAAACAGCGATTTCGATTCTTTAGTGTACAACAGGGAACGTTCATGGCAAAGTGACCACACAAAACAAGTTGGCACTGGTGGGCAACAGGGTACAGCACATGACAGCACTAGACACAGGACCTGTGGCATGTGAACCCCAAACACAGCAGTGTCTGAGCAAATGGTGCAATGAGCCGAGAACTATGTATGCTACATAGTGCATGGAGGAAGGCAGGTTGCTGTGGCAGTCCCACAAATTCAGTTGACCCAACAGATCTGACTCTGCACTTGGCTCAGACTCTGCCATCTCCAGGAGGACGTGTTTTTCACACCTCCGTCATAGTGTACGCCAGGGGATGACACAATATGGAACAAGAGCTGCTGCCTCTGAAACACAGGCGACAGGTCAATGTCCTTCCAGCGCTCTTCGCGGTACATGGCAACACGATGACAAAAAATGTCCCCGCTTGTGACTCTACAGTCCGAGTTCAAGCAGTGCCTCAACACTGAGGCCAAGGACAGCAATCCAACATGGCGTTCGGCTTTCTGGATCGAGTGAAGACGACGAAAGATGTGTGCTTTTTTCCATTACAGCTAGCGGGGAGGAACGCACACCGCTGACCGAGTGAGACCTCTAATTTGTTCTGCACATTTCTATATCTGTTAATAGGCTGACACACTGCAGCAGAGCTTGACTGGCTTTGTGCAAACAACATGACAGAGTATTTCAGCTGGGAGAATGCAGAGATTCAATACCATGAACAGACTGCAGACAGGAATAACACCACCCCGCGGGATGCGGGCTGGAAGACAAATGCAGTACAGCGGGATGTGAACCAGACAAGCAGCTCTAATTGTAAATTGCCAGCTGTTCGCCGAATTTATGAGATTTCATTATTACGGATGTAATAATAACACAACATTCCTTGGGCGCTTAATGGGTATTCAGTCTTCTTGATGCTGGTTGGAACATTTGACAGTGAATGGTTTGAGAAGATTTCCCTATACATAGATATGGGGAAATGCAGTTGCCTCTAAGCACTGGAGGATTTGATTGAGGTCTCAGCAGTTCCTCCCCCTCAAGCACTCTGGTCTGTTCTTCCTGCTTTTGGGAGCATGATGGGTGATGCTACATTACATTACATTATTGGCATTTAGCAGACACTCTTACCCAGGGCTACTTACATAGGTTACAATTTTTACATGTTATCCATTCATACAGCTGGATATTGCTGATGCTGAGGCAATTCTGGCTTAAGTACCGTGCCCCAGCAGGGAAACGAACAGGCAACCTTTCGGTTACGAGTCCTGCTCCTTACTACTACTATGCTACAGCACCACCCTGATGTTCTGCTCAGATGGAGTTTCCCACTGAGGGTGAGGAAGAGCTGCGTCGGAATGTGGCGTCCTCGCGGTCCAGGCTGAAGCTGGGGGCGGGGGGGTGGCCGTCTTTGGGCAGGGGGTCCAGCGTGCAGCGGAAGCAGAAGGCGTAGAAGAAGGCCACCAGCAGGAGGAAGCACACCACGCAGAAGATGATGACGATGAGGATGGTGTGGACACGCATGTGCATGTCGTCTGTCGGGAGCCCGGGGAAGAGGGTGGGGGCTGGCGTGGGCGTAGCGAGAGGTGACGCTGGGCCCCCCGAGCCGAGGAACGAGGCATCCGTCATGACCCCTGCCCTTCTGCCTACTGGTCTCGACCCTGAGCTGAAGAGGAACCACCCCCTACATGGAAAAACAAGGCACAGCAAAGCTAATCACAGCTAAATCTTTAGCTGACAAATTATAATAATAATTTGTTTAATTTGGCCTTGTTAGTAGTGACCCTGTAACTTTCTTCAGCTGAAAGGCAGAAGTTAATGGGTCTGGTTACCTGGATGGAAAACCCAGTCACTGCAGGTTGTGGTGTTCCTGGGCCTGTAAAAAGAGCTCAGTTAGAAAACAATCCAACGATGGGATACTGTGCCGTAGGAGGGGCTGTATTTCTGAGTGATACAGTTCTTATAGTACTCCTAGTACTACAGTAAAGTAATAAACAGTAAGACAGTAAGCCCATCATACTGGCCTGGCTTCCATTATTCAAAATGATTATTCAATCTGTTCTACTCTATGTAACGATTGGCAATACAACCTCTTACAGTCTACATTATATTCCCATCCATGTTTCCCCAGGCTGAGTGTGTGTAAAATATATATGGGAAATGGATTCTCAGCTGACCTTTTTGAATAAAGGTTAAACAGTCCAAAGGAAATAGGCTGGGTAGAAACTGAAATTTCATAGGTTGTTATTGGAACTTACAGGTTCACATAGATGGCATTTTTTTGCAAGACAGCTACAATGAATCATGGTTTATACAAAATAACATTATTTGCTAGTTCAACCACTGCAATTATGTGAAATCAGTGAGAGGTAACTGAGATTCTGACCATAGATTCATTGAGGGGTTTATTATTATTATAGAAAGTTAAAATCAAAAGTCAAATGCTTTGTTTTACACAGCACAAAAATACAGACCCCTTACTTAAATGAACAGCTATAGATAACAGATAATCATGTTCAAAGTTCAAAATGCCATTTTGAGAAAAACATTAAGTTCAGCTTTTTGGCAATGATCAGAATCAGCCATTGCATCATGCATTCACAGTGACAGTCTGTGAACTTAATCTCAAGTTAGCATCTACAACAAAATGTTGTCCTAGCCCCCGCACACACACACACACACATATATGCAAATACACTCATCCACAAATACTCACACACAAAGACGCACTCACGCACCTGTGACATCTGCTCTCACCTCTTGTGCACTCCTCTGCTCTCACGCTTGTATGAATGGGACCCTTTTCTTTGCTGTGTGTGAAGCAGTCACTACGTCTCATAGGAGTGATTCAGAGCTAGGAGAGAAAAAAGATGAAAGTCAGGAGAAAGGAGAGAGATAGAGAGAGAGAGAGGGAGAGAGAGAGAGAGAGAGAGAGAGAGAGAGGGAGAGAGAGAGAGATGAAGTACTGGTTCTGAGACGCAAGGTTTCCATGACAACGCTTGCTGAGAGACAGAGCGTATGGGTGTGACATCAGCATTTGATAGCACAGGTCAAGCAGGATGAGAGAAAAATAATGACAACAGAGGCAGCAGCGCAAAGCTTGAATCCCACGCCTCTCCTGGCCAGTACAAACATTTTAAACAAAATTCACACAACTGCCCGGGGCAACTGAGATGTAATTCCTCTTTTGCAATGCAGATGCAGGGAGAGACAGAGGGGTGGGATTAAAGTCATTGATTCGGTTAACTAATCAACTGAAGGAGATGATTGCATAGCTATTTTGAATAAAAAATAACTAGGTCAGTGACCTTTAGGATATGTCAGGCACCAGACCAGCCTGACATCTCAGTTTACTATGCCCACACCTGAGAGATCCGAGATGAGCTCACCCAAACCTTGACTATTTGATGTAATAGGTTGACACTGATCTAGGATCAGTACTCAGAGGCAGGATGTATTTACACCAGTCTGATCCTAACTGGTGATGAAAGCCTCGCCTTGCCCTCAGGTAAGTTTTGTGCTGTTTTTTATAGACAGGATGTATGTGGCTGGCGCCATCTACTGGCCATGAAGAAGCATTTAGCCACACAGGAGGAAACGACCAGTTAGCTGGGGCTACCGTGTTAATATTACAGGCACTCTCAGAACAAGAAGACAAAACTGGGGTTTGTAGTTTGTTGATGGCATACAGGTTTTCATTCATGAGCCGACTGCTCATGCTTGTACTCTTCTTCTGTCCCACATATTCTAAAAAGAGAGAATTTTAGATGAGACAGATAGATACAGGCTAATGAATACGACATCTGTGATCACAGAAACAGATTCACTTTTGTGTCATAAAAGAAACAGGCTATTTTGGAGGACATGAAAGTTGCCATAAAAAATTTGTGAAGGATCTGAAAGCCAACTGATTCTGTCACCATGGCAATATAGACCCATGGCTAAAAAATTATGTTCTTTGAACATTTGAAAATGTGGGTGTTCAAAATGATAATTCTTTTAAAAAAAATTTAGCAAACATTTGCAAAAGACTTTGTAAAATTCTGGATTTTTTTTTATTATGGTGTCTTTGTAAACCACACGCAGAAAGGAAAGATCATACAAGGAAATTATGAACTGATATACAAACATGAAACTAACAAATACTAGTAAAAGGCCCATGCAGGTAGAGGCTTCTTGAACACGTGAGTGGACAAAGACAGAAGGGTAGAAGGATTAGCTACATATAAATAACACTGAAGTAGAAGATTGTGGAAGATGGGGTGATGGTAAGTCTTGGCATGCCAGTGTGAGCCTTAAAGCCTGTGGTAGCATCTTGACGTCCATGTGTCCACAGGAAGTGGAGGCTCCGGTGGGCAGAGACCCCCTGAAGTCAGGCATCTTGGAGAACAGGAGGAGTGCATTCACACCTGTGGACCTCCATACATAGGGTGTGATAGATGGAGTATTGACTCGCCAGGATCACCAAGACTCTACGGTGTCCGGTGAGTAAGTGAGATGTCCATGGGCAAAAAGATGTCACATCACCAAATGCCTCAGAGAGCAGGGGTTGTGAACCCCAGCTACAGCTTAGTAATGGAGGGTTCCCCTGCTCATTCTGTGGAATTGGACCAGTGAACAGCTGTATCTTGAAATAGATGAAAATGATGATGGATTACATTTATATAGCAGCTCTCAGACCTGTCAAGGTTCTGAAAGAGTTGATGGAGGGCCGGGGCTTTCTTCAACTACCACTAATCTGTTGTGCCTACTTGGGTGATGTGTGGCAGCCATTTTGCAGACAGAATGATGAGACAGATATGCTTTCATAAAAGGCTGTGTGAGCTGGTTCACTGGCTGTGGTTTGTGATGATGCATAATTTAGAATTGGGGAGTCAAACTTTTTTTTTTTCAATTAATTACCCTTGCTTAACTGTTTCAATTAGCACATTTAACACAGAATTTCCCAAAACACACAATAGTAAGATGTTGGAATATAGGATACACATGCTCTAATTTGCATCGACGTTAGAAATGAACAATGGTTATGAATGAACATGTGAAGTGTGAATGTGAAAACAGTGTGAAACCAGTGAATATTCAGTGCTTCAGGACCAGGGTCTTTGCAAGTTGCAAGAATAGGAGCTGTTCTTTGCAAAAAATCCTCTGCAGGATACCATGCAGTTATTATTTAACACCACCTCCATGTAACAATTTGAAATTTGTTTTGAAAGTTTCCTGGAAAAAAAACCTCTATTAACCCCAGGGAAGGTGTTTAGCTGGAGCCAGAATACATACACCCTGCTGATTTACAGATTTAAACAAGCACCCCGGCATTATTGGGTTCCCTAACAATGCCAGGTGCTCTTTGAGACCTGTAAACACAGGTGAAGGTACTTTGGAAGGCACCGACTCATTCAAACAGTGAAATAAAAGAATAACAATCTGGAGAAGATTGAAAATGGCTGTCCTGGAGAACTGGAACTTCGGAAAAGATCAGAAACCAAACAGAAGCCAGTAAAGAACAACTAAGGTATTTTAATACTGTAAACTCAAAACGTGTTGAAGCAAATCACATAAACAGATACATGACAGAAACTGCTCTAACTCTGATCGTTCTGACAGATATACGGATAGATTTCTCATAGTCATGTTCAGGAGTAACCACATTCATTTCACATCCACACAGTATGATTTCAGCTCGTTAATATTTTGCCTCATTACTGGTCTTAAACAGCTCCCCCTCTGTGTATGCACATTGAATGCATTCATATTTAAAACCTTGTGCTAGTCATTCAAGGAAATTCTGCTTTTTTCCCTACTTTCCCTTGGAAACAAAACTAATTAAAAATAATCCTCTCTCACGAGGGGGGAAGCAGCATTCAGCAATATATTCAACAATTCATTAATCATCTTGATTAGTTTATTTACACGTACAGCACAGTAATGAAACACAGCTGAAGTGTGTACAAATGGAAAAAAAGTGTAGTCTTCTCTCCAGAGCACTGTGGTGGAGGCCTGGTTTCCCTGTGTTCATTTTTTCTTATTTACAATGCTGTTGCAAAACCAGTTCATGCCATCCTGCAGGGGTGAATAAAAACACACAAACATAAGGACAAGATGACAGAAATGAAGTGAAGAAAGGAAATGCAAAAGCCTGTCTTGTGTGCTCCTCTGTTTGAACGCACTACTGCGGCCGCGTTGCCAGAATGCTGCATTTCAGCCCAATACAATGAGATTTAGATCGGATTGAGGATTGCGGCTCAAAAGCTGATTTACAAAGAATAAATTCTGTAAGAAGATAAGACTCCGCATTATGCAAACATTCAAATCAGATATGGGAAACCTTATAACGCGGAGGTTAAAGTGCTTAAGGACTTTCCTCGAAACACATAAATACAGCACAGGATTAAAGCCTGAGCCCTATGCTGATTTTTATTGGTGACATTTGATTGTGACATAAGTCATTTTGCAGTGGGATGCAAGCATACGTATTGGCTTATTTATAAAACACCAAAGGATTAGGAGTTAGATAATGTTGTGTTGCTCTGCCTGCAATACAATGCCATTAAAGCAAATATCTGAATGTATACAGCATAGACTCCTCCTTTTTCTATATACTGATATTCCAGGACTTGGACCTGACTGAGAGCCAGCATAGTTAATGTCTGTACATTGGAATGTTCCAGAATCCTGGATCCTGGATTTGGGGTGAAATGTGAACAAACACCATTACCCACCTGCACCCCCTCCCCTGTCAGTGCCGAACAGGCTTGGATCTGCCACTCGTGGTCCCGGTACGTGTGCAGGTTGAGCCCCTCGGCAATCTCGCTGGCGGGCGAGGCCGTGGCCAGGTCCTGCTTGTTGGCAAAGATGAGAATGGGCACGCCCTTCAGGTTCTCCTCATCGATCAGCTCGGAGAGCTCCTGCAAGGCACAGCCACAAGGGGCAGCGTTGAGCCATAGTGGGCCTTAGATGTGGTCTGAGATGAATGGGTCATTGAAACCTTGAAATATTTATAGGTTCTTCTTGCAGTTAGTGTACACTTTGTGAAGGTCCAGAACATATAAAATGATAATGATGATAATATAAAAACTAAAATAAAAAATAAAAATATAGAGTTGGGGGGGGGATAAAAGGCACTGATGAGGGAGAGAGAGGGAGGAAGGGAGAAAGGGAGAAAAATAATAATATAGAACTGACATGACACACAGATGACAATGGTTATTCACTTGTGCATCTGGCTGGCTTACCTGTCCCGTCTCTTCAAATCTCTTCTTGTCTGCGCTGTCTATGACGTATATCTGGAAGGAAAACAAATGCTTTACCGTGCTTCCAAAAAATACATTGAGATTCACAGATTAATGGATGTTATTTGTAATGACTGCTGTAGGACACATGGAAAGCAAGGAGGAGGGATAAAGAGTCAGAGATTAATAGGAGTGAGTAAGCTCAGTGATGACTCACCAGCAAATCTGTGTTCTCCAGGTACTTCTTCCAGAAGGTGCGAATATTCCTCTGGCCTCCGATGTCCCACACGTTCAGCTTCATGCCGTTGGTGGTCACGCTCTTAATGTTGAAGCCCTGGGGGGGAACGCAGGGACAGTCAGCTCAGCGGGGGAGCCGTGCAGAGCCACCAGTGACAGACCGCTCACCCGCATTTATATTACATTTATTCATCTGGCAGACGCTCTTACCCAGAGCCACCTACGAGAAGTGCGTTCAACAGGGCTAGGCAATTAGCTGTACTGAATCATTAGTGCCATCCCTGAATCTGTGAGTGCCATTGTGGGAAACACAGCCACAATGGGAGTAAGCGCTGTCAAAGGGTGTGCAACTTTTAATCAACTATTACTGCAGACTCAATAGTTTGAGATGCACTCAGTGTAACTCATGGGTCTTTGAATGTGGCACAGTTAATTTTGCAGGGTCTGATGGTTTTAAGCCCCTGTGTAATTTTATTTGCCCCCCCCCAACCCATCCACTGAATTCACACACATCTGCAACTCTTATTGTGGTACCAAGGTGTTATACATGCAGGGACTATGGGTCTGAATCCAGACTTCTTTCTTGGGTCTGCAATTCCTTTGAACAAGGTGACCTCAATTTCACCTGCAAACTGTAGAAATGGCTTGTAGAATGAGTCAGACATGAAATTCAGGGGCCCTGTGAATGAGGGGTAAAAACAGACCTTAATGATAAACAACTGGAAAATACAATAAAACTCAGGTGCTGCTACTGGAGGCTGTGAGTCTGTGAGGAACGACAGCTACAGGGCCAGTCTGCTCTGATTTGCAGGGCGACAGATTCCGGGAAAGATTAAAAACAGACACGGAGAGACAAGTAAGGCTATTTACAAACCAGAGTGCAGGGGAAAAAAGAGGGTGTCAGCTCCAACAGCGATGCAGTTTATGTTAACCTGTTGTTGAGGTTTGTGTTAAAAGCACAGGGAGTCATGCCAACTATAACAAGAAAATTGAGTTACATTAAACCCCTTGATCATAACAGTAAGATGGGAGAGCCATTTTAACATTGAACAAATTGTTTCTGTGTTACAAAGGAAATGCTACCACTTTAAAAACAATGAAGTACAAAGGAATCAGGTGCACAAGGTTGATTCTGTCAGCTGTGCCCTGGTGAATGCAAGGATATTAGTAAGTGAATACTGTACCCACATCAGAAGGATAGTTTTTCCTCTGTTTAAAGGACTTTTCTTCTTTCTTTGTTTATGGGTATAAAGAGGTTGTTTTTTACTAAACTCTACCTCTGGCCTGTTACCATACCATTTCCTAATTCATTCAGGTTACAGTACAAACTTGTATGTTGCATACTGATAAAACTGAAGTCAATCATAAATTTAACCATGTATTAATTGTGAGTTGCTAATAAAGTGGGGTGAATTAATACAGTAAAAATAGGTAAGTTTATTTGACTGAGAAACAGCAGATTATGAGTCCTTAGAGGCCTAACATTGCAAGGTTCAGGGTCTGATTCAGTGGTGTGCTTGTCATCAGGAAGATTGCAGAAAAGTTGGTGTCACCTGCACCTGAACTGGTTCTGCAAGCAGCATTAACAAACTCCACCTGCAGGCACTGAACTCCCTGCCTGCCCATGGTTTATTGCCCTTCCTGCATACTGACGCTATTTTAACATTCTTCAGTATTGTCCATACTGCTGGTTGCATGGAGATCTTAATGAGAAATCAGCATTTTTAAATAAAAATCATGAAATGATGAAAAACAAACACTGCATTTTGATACTTATTACACAACATAATTTATTGGATAAAACTTTCTCAGATTCTGTATAAAGGTTCTGTGATTGTTCCAAATAAAATGATTAGGAAAAAAGCTCCATTAATGTAGATATCACTGTCTCTTGACGCTTAAACTCTTCAAGGCACTTTGGGTTCTTCCATGGAAAAGAAAAACCCAGGTGAAGGACTTGACTGCTCATCATGTGTTCATAAGCCAGTCTTGTAGAGGGCATTTACAGTGTGTGCTTTATAGGTCAAAATAAAAACGTAACTGAAAATTATTCTTAAAAAACTCCAAAGACCAATTAATTATGCATACTGAAATATTTTTTTCTCTCGGAGAAAGTCCTTGGGGGTCCTTCAAAACCAGCTTTGAATCACAAGCAGAGTTTTCCAAGGGACAAACCTGCCTGCTCCTGCTTCACTCCCCCACGCTATCAGCATAGCCAGCCCTGATTGGCCCTCTGAGGTAAGCTTGCGTGACACAGTTACAGGATTCCCATCCACCCAGCTTCCTTCTTCAGTCTTTTCTGGCCAGGCATGGGTTTCTCGCTCACCTGCGTTGGCGTGATGGTGTTGACGTCCTCCGAGGCCAGCGTCTTCAGCAGGGTGGTCTTGCCCGCGTTGTCCAGACCCAGAAGAACGATCCTCAGCTCCTGCTCCGTTTTTCCCTTCAGTTTCTCTATGACCGAGAAAAGACCCTGGAACGGAGCAGAGGCATGCCGGGATTAAAGTCATATACTGTACGTAATCATTCCTTTACTGTGATATTCAATATAACGGCATGATTATTCGGATGATTGTTTTCCATCACACAGTACCAGTCAAAAGGTTGGACACACTTGATTAACATAATGGGAAACACGCATTCAAAGACATTTTGACTAAAGACTAATGCTTAAATGCTTGAAATTTGTGGATTCCAATGTAACGGAAACCTGACCCATAAATTAAATATGTGCATGCAATTCCTACATAAAACAACAATCCTTGTACATATAGCTGGAAATAATTTCACTATAAATATTTACACAGTCAATATACAATAATACAATATTACAATAACTTGTAATATGATAATGCTATATTTCAAAATGCCTATCTATTTATATTACATTTATTCATTTGGCAGGTACTTTTATTCAAAGCAACTTACAAGTGAGGCAGAGTATAACACAAGCAAAAACCATACAAGGAGTCACAATAATAGAAGTGCTGAATGACCAAGTTTCAATATTTGGCCAGGCAAGGCCAACGATATGTGAACGCTTATAGTTGCATGTGAGTGTTCCATAACAGGGGTTATCTGTAGTGGTTTGTGGAGCCTACCTCTTCTCATATAATAATAAATGTGAAAAGTAAGCATCATGGACAATACAGGATACTGGTGAATTTTTTTTTCATTCAAAATGTATTAACTATAATTATACAATCACATAATATTACAGGATAACATTTTCAGAATAAAAGTTTGTATGACTCACTTTATCCCCTATAATGCAAGTTCTATACCTGTCTGACCACATGCAAACCCATACAGTTGAAACACTGTTGAAATGCATAGAAACTATTGCTCCCAAACCATCCAAGCTGGCCTAGCCTGAGGAAAATCAGCATCTGATTAGGCCGAATTTACCACTGCAATAACAACAGCGAGTAACACACAGTTAGTGTATTGAAACCAGGATTAAAAATCAAGGTCACTCTTTGCCATGTTTTATAAAGAACCTCCATCTATTAATTTTTTATTTAACTGGAGACTCACAAACCCTTGAAGTGAACTTGCAGTTAGTAATCGTGAAGCGGTTGATCATCAGGTTATTTGGTCTACCTGTTATGTAGACTTACTGCCAGACTCCATTTAGAAAAGCACGTGTTTATTGGCAGGCCCATTCAGGTAATTGGCCACTGATTAATGTAATAAGATTAACAGAGCATAGCCCTCCGGTAAGGGAGCACTTTGTTATGAAAGAAATTAACGCTCAAAAACCAATGAAGCATTCAACAAGCCTCAATTCAATTATCTAATAACACAAGAAACAAACCAGCAATGCTTAATTGGACATGTACTTGCTGATTTATTAATGAAACCTCTGTAACTTCACTGATGGAGCTAGGTTATCATTGAAGGCTAAATGGGGACAAAGCAGGAGAGCGCATTTTAGTTGTTAATCACAACCCCCAACCCTGAAACCCCCCCCAACACACTCACACACACACTCATCTCATCTCCAGGAAATAGGTGGGTTGCGAGAAATTAAACCAGTGATTTTAATATAAGTACACCCCCTTCTCAAAAGCTCTACCCACACACAAACTGAGGTCACTGTTTCCGCAGCCTACCTTTTCAGCGTCTCCCATTGTGTCTTGTGTCCCTTTGTGCCAGGTGGGGAGGTGAAGCTACATTCTTTGGAGGGTTCCGCAGGTGTGCCACGCTATCGGGGTCTCCCCCCCTGTATCCAGGCACGGGTACCCAACTTCTGGTGCTCCTGACAGCACGTCCGCAGAGCGCTGGGCTGGGCTGAGTGACCTGTTCCTTCCCCTCCTCCGTTTTCTGGGACGGGGGGTCAGGATTACCAGGCCAGAATTAGCACTCGTCTTCCACACACACCTCCCCTCCCCCTCCCCCTCCTGTTGAAGATTTACCTGGATTATCCCCACACCACCTGCCACTCAGGAGATCGGGCGGGGCGAGAGGCACTCCGCCCTGTGCTTGAACAGGGCCTCTTCCCCCTTCCCCTTTCCTCCACATACCCCTCTTCTTTGGAAACTGTACTGCCGGAGAGAACATCTTTACCTCTCTTCCTCATGTTTCTTCATTTACTCATATTATAATTATATCAGTTCTTGTTTGTGTTGTTGTGGTGCTGGACCATCTCTTTTTCCATGTGGGCCTTAAATTTAGAGGAATTCATTTTTCAACTACCTAATTACTATATATATTTTATATATACAACATATTGGATATGTAAGAGTTTTCTTAAAATTACTGTATTAGTACTTATTAGTAATTACTGTATTAGTAAAAATGTAAGCAATTTGTTCAACCCACTAAATAAAACTCCTAATGCACCTATACAACTGTGCCTGACCAGTCTGTGGAGTTACCAGTTTTCAGATCTTTTGTGTACTTTGAACAGTGAAGGTAACTGCCATGTGGCTGTCCTGTGCTTTTCACTGTGTTACACACTGACTGTCCCAGTGCCGTGCTCAGGAAACGTACCACACCTGAACATGCCCTACTCAGGGAATGAGCAGTCCCTCTGGAACACCTCTTAACAGTCTGCCATCCCAGCTGTAACTCTGATCCTACCTTAACACTTAACCCTCTACCTGACCACTGACCTGATTACATGAACCCCTGGCTGTGACAGTTCTCCAATCTGCCCAAAGATCTTGCTGGGCAGGACTATTCCGGGAATATCCAGGCAGCAGGAGAAAGAGACTGGGAGTGATCTCATTCAAAGCTTCATTTCTTTATTTAAACAAAACATATCTTTCAAGGAAATACAGTGAGACAGTGCTATAAAAAACAGAGCCATCATGCAAATATACAGGTTTACAGTGCTAAAAGAGGTACCGATGACAACACAGCGGAAATGAACAAGAATAAATTCAGACTGAAGTCGTCATGTCTCCCATCTGAATCCACGGCTGGGGGCGCTTCCAAGTCTGCAGACAGGAGAGAACAACATATTAAATATGTACATGAAGCAGAACCCAGACTCTAAAAGCACAAAGAGCGGTCTTAGAAGAAAATAAAACCCAGGGAAAGTGTTCGGACAGCCAGTCCATTCACTTGGTATTTTCTTGATAATTCTACCTATACACATATCCTAATCAAATACCTGACTACCTGACTTTTGCAGAAAACTGCATACTATATTCATTTAGCTGCACGTGATAAATGATCATTTAACCACCCAGGAATTTACAGAGAACAGATATAGGAGCCCTTTAACACCAGCATGTAAAAGAGAAATATATTGGAGCTATATTTGCCCTTGCTTCCTCTTTAAAGATTCATTCAGAGGCTTTCTGTCAACAAGCTGTCTCTGTAATATGCACATGATTCACGCTGAGATCATTTGATTGAATTGCTTTGTAATGCTATTTTCTCATGTGTCTTGGCCATCAGGGCTAAAGTATTTTGTAAAGACACCAGAATCATGAAGAATTTCTTGTGAATAATTTCACAAACAAAGCCTGCTCTTTCAGCAAGTCATCTTTCATTGAATTAATTTTTGGGCGCTTACTCTAGTTCTTACTTTTGCTTTAGCTGTAAATAGCAAAATTGTTGCCATGCTTAAACCACACACTTATAAAATAACAGGCAGTATTGGTGAAGTGATGAGAGAGCTATCTGTGCAAAAAGATGACTTTTTTCCTCAGGAATGATTCAGAATGTTCAGTCATACATGTTAGTACACATACATTTTTTGAGTACACATTTAAAGTAGTTCAGTTATTTACACAAATAATCAGTAAATGTACTTCTAATACAGTCAAATGCAAATTCCAATATCAAAACATATTTAAATTGGCTACATGAAGACTTGTCTCTCCACTCAAAATAACTACAGTGGATCACCCAGTTGGGAGCTACACATTCACCCCAACTCACTCATTGTAAAGTCTGAGAATCTTGAAAGGTTTTTCATAAATTGATTATCTCATTCTTGGGCTCAAAGCCAAAGAACTGCACCCCTATACCCTCACTGACAGCATCACCTTTTACTGTATTAAAATTAATATCTACTGAATTATTAATATTCATGTCAGATGTTTCATTTAAGCAAGTATGGGGGTTTTGTTTTGACATTCTGAGTCTCAGGGTATATTGACATATGCCCTAAACCTGACACAGGAATGGGGGCAAAGCTGAATTTGCAAATGATATCTGAAAGACAAGATAGCTTTCCTCTTCTTATGCATTTGCCTGGCTGACACTCCTATATACTGTAGCTGTACTATGAGAACCTACATTTTACACGATTTACTCACTGTATGAAGCTACGCATTTCAGTTGAAACGGTTAAAGATGAAATAATTTCTAAAAGGTTACACAGCAGCCAACTGGGGACTCAGACCTGTGGCTATGACCCAAGCTGTGTTTCCCACTATGCCACACTGCAATGCTTACTCCCCCTCAGGGATGCAGCCTCTGATGGTTTTTGCCTTTTGGTTACTGGGTCTGATGGACGCACGAGCGCGGTCAGGTGTTCACTCACCAGGACATGTCAGTGACTGTGGTGCTGCCGTTCTGTTCCCTCCGGGTTTTGTTATGCGCTGTGGACGGCACCGTCAGGAAAGCAGTTTAAATATTGAAGACGCAAATATAGAGAACGCACTCAAAAACCTTTATGGAGGAGCTGTGATTCTTCCCTCGGTTAGACTAGACTAGTCACCACAACATTACTTACAACATACACAGTATGCGTGTGTGCATGTCTGCGAGTGCAGGCCTGCATACGCAGGCAGGTACATGTTTGTTTCAATGCATAAATGTGCACATGCACCACTGCACCCTGCATGTTCTGAACTGACTCGTGAAGCGGCCGTTCTGATTGACTCATAGCTGAGCTTGTTCTGAGGGGTGCGGTGGGTGACAGCGCCCCGCTTTGGAGCTCCTTCGTTTATGGCCAAACTTACAGATCTCTTTCCTCAGAAGCAGCTTCATCCCCAGGGCCAAGAGCAGGATGAAGACCAACGCTGCCACGCCACACACAATGATGATGACCACACTGCTGTCTTCAGCGGTGATCAGAAAAGACGCACACGGACACGCACAGCATAGAAGAAAAGCATTACTTTAGATTGTAAAATTCTTAAAGGGCCCCCCCTTGGATTATTCTCAGATCATTATTTGAACTTTACGTTACATTGCTCACATAACATGTGAGTCACTGGAAAGTGAAATTGACTTTACATTTTTAAAAAAGATGTAACTGAAAATTTCATTCCAAAGAATTTGTTTAATTGGTTATATTAAGTACAAATCAAGACAATGGCACATCATACTGCACACTTTTCCCTGGGTCTAAAGTTGTTACACCAGAGGGCACCTTTTAACAAACATCCTCTCTTGTAAAATGAGGAATGAGTTCACCTTTGCCTTGAACATGCAGCTGCTGCTTCTTAGAGAAGAATACTCCACAGTCACTTTTTACACTGCAAGAATACACTGTTTCGTCCCTCTTTGAGAGCTTGGACAGCTGGTAGTCACTGCTGTTAATGTCCTCCTCCCGGACACTCCCTTTGTACCACGTGAAGGACGTGGGCCGAACAGGCAGGATATGATTGCAGGTCAGGGTGAGGTCAGAGCCTTCGTTCACTGTAAAGGAAGAGCTGCTGATCACCTCCACGTGGACACCTGCGGTAGGGCAGAGCAGCACATTTATTTCTGATTTCAGTTTTTTTTTTTTTTTTTGCTGTGGCACACATTACATTACGTTATAGTCATTTAGCAGATGCTCTTAACCAGAGAGACTTACATAGGTGACAGTATTATTCATTTACACAGCCAGATGGTTGCTGAGGCAATTGTGGGTTAAGTACCCTGCCCAAGGGTACAGTAGCAGTGCCCCAGCAGGGAACTGAACAGTAGTAAGGAGCAGTGCTCAGAACCGAAAGGTTGCCACACTGCTGCCCAAATGGTGCTCAGTGCGGGAATATTAAAGGCACAATGTCCACTGTGGGTCTACAGGTTTTGGCTGTCACTGTTTCGACCCTGGGCTTAATCACCTACAGTCATGGTTCGGATGAGAGCTTGAGAGCCCTGAGGTTCCAGGTGTCAACTGCTTTGGAGGCATCGCTGAAACCCTCAGAGCTGTGAATCTCCAGGACCAGGAGTCACACTAACACTAACCTCCAGCACGGTCACTGCGACATTCACCAATCACCTCCATTAAGCTGAAACGATTGCTAGAGGAAGACAATGACACTGAATGCATTGCTCTCCTGTGTCATCACAAATAACAAAATACCTTCAAAACAACTGCTAAAATCATCACGCCCTGGGAAGAAGAAAGAAAGAAAAAATGTGCAGTCAGAATTCTGTAATTCATCAGTGTATAAACCACGCTGTTAATGTAATTGAAAAAAATCTCTCCTCAAGCATCAAAGGATAAAATTAGTATATGATCAAGCATAAAATTAATATATGCTATTATAATAATAATGATAGAAATGATAAATGATGCTAAAAGTATCAATAGCTACTTCTGATATGATACTATGAATGAGGTACCTATGGTGCAGTTGAGTATGTCTCCTTTCACCCGGATGCAATCCTTACACTCTCCTACAAAAAAAAAAAAAACACAAGATTAATTCAGCCTTTTAGGCTTAGATGAACAATAAAAAAAACATCTCTTTGAAGCTTACATTAATCTTACATACCTGTGCTGCAGTTCGAATTAATTACTGTGGGGGGGAAAGTAACATGTGGTTAGGAAGGTGAAGATTTCTTGGCATGAGACCTGTTTGATTTTACGGTTATCTTTTCAGTGCAGTTAATCAAATGTCATTTTTGAGGTATATAGGTTTAAAGAAGCAACTAAATGTGTCTGTGATCTATTATAATATTATTGTTGCCATCCTCATGAACGATCATATTAGTACCGCAACCACCACCTGATGAGAGAAACACTGACAGAAGCCATACGAAGTACTGACTAGCATAGCAGGTAGTTAAGATTCCCCCCTCTTTGGCACTTCCTGATTTGCAGTCCTGACAACCAACACCTGAGAAAAACAAAAATAAACAAGACAGAAAAACAGGTGAGCATACAAACAAACTATTACTGCAAGCTGCACAGAGCAAATAGTTGAATTAGTAACTCAGTAGATTTATTAATGGAATACTGTGCTGACAAAGGAGTAAACACATTCATTCAATCAGTGGCTCAGTGAATGAGTGAGTTCATTGACAGCATGGATCACTCATGGAATGACTGAATTTAGCAGTGAGTATTGCATGCGAGTGGAGAAATGAATGAATGAATGAATGAATGAGTAGCCGAGCTAACAAACCAGTGACTGATCATCGACTGCCTTTACAGTGACATAAGTGATGAGTGACAGAACGATGATTTCATGAATGAATTTACTTCTGGTGCGTGTAACATGTACATGTCTTACCTTGTGACTTGCTGGAACACATAGGCAGGCAGAAGAAATTCGATTGAGGGTAGGTGCTACAGTCAGCTAGGCCGCCTTCAGTGCTTGCAGCTGTGCATGTTTATGTGAGAGAGAGAGAGTGTGTGTGTGTGTGTGTGTGTGTGTGTGTGTGTGTGTGTGTGTGTGTGTGTGTGTGTGTGTGTGTGTGTGTGAGAGAGAGAGAGAGAGAGAGAGAGAGAGAGAGAGAGAGAGAGAGAGAATCAGAGGCAACCTTGCCAGTATGCAAATGCGTTTGTCTGTCCTGACAGAAATGCTGATTTGAATTAGGAAAACACAGTCCAAAATAACCAGCTGTAAAATCATGCATGAAGGTGAGCATGTGTTCTGCACACAGTTAGTCTTATCCTATACACACTTTGTAGTGCTTTTGGTTTAGTAATTTCCCCATATTTTTCCCCACTGAGCAAAATTACACCAGTCAACTCCATGTAAAATTCCGTAAACGGACTTGCTAGACATCAAGTATCACCTTATAGAGTTTCAAAGCACCAACAGAAAACAGCTACCTAAATTAATGCAATTTAATGGTGCGTTATTGGCACGGCAGGACAATAAATACATTTAAAAAGTAACTACAATTACAATCATAGTACAATATACTGTAAAACACAGGTATATGCATGCATATATGGTGGGAAAAATGAATGTGTGATAAATTAGTATGACTCTTATGTTCTTATTTCATTGTTGATTATCATTTTTACTTGCAGATAAACTATCGCTTACCCAACAGCAGAAGGCCAGCAGTGAGAAAAGGGAAAATCCCAATGGCTGTCATGGTTTAAATCTGAAATCTGCCGAAATAAAGAGAACACAGGGGCTCAAACAGCATTAGCAGTTACCTCACTGCGGGCTTCCATAGCTCTCTTATTAACCTCATCTTAGCCTACAACCCCACCTCAAGCAACAGCCAGAGTGAAGGTGGTTTGAAAAGATAATTATACCAAAGGTACATCATAGGTATACCACGAACATGCTGGGGCAGAATGTGGTTCAGGTGTTAATTACTGAAATATGTTTCGTTAGACATTGATCACCACAAAATTTAGTATGGATTTATTATATGATGTGCCAGTTTACAGCAATGGCAACTATGTCAGCATCTGCTTGATCATTTACTGTATGATAGGCCCTCAGAATTCACACTGAAAGCAAGACAACAGGAAATAACTGGTATATGAACAGAGACCTTGTGAATTCATCACTATGCGTATGCTGAAACAATCACTGTTGCAGGCTTATGGATTCAGCTTGATGCTTAACAGCAGTACTAGCTATTCTGTGCCCCTGCCCTTGTTGCAGTTGAAGCTCCTATGATATACTGTGAGTATTTTGCCACAATGACTTTTTAAATTGCTCTGAAGAGAAACATCAGCCAAACAAACATGTACATGAATAAAAAAAAATCATCAAAATGGAGTCCATAAATGTCATGTCAGATAAACAATTACAAAAATGTTATTTTCCTAAACTTCTAATTTTTTATTTTCATCATATTGTGATTTTCAAAAGCATTAAAGAAATTCTGTTTTACCTTGCCTTTCTCAGATGTTCTCCACTTATGACATGGACTCTGTGAGGCAGGAGCGGTCAGTGACTTCAGTAGGCCAACAGGGAGACCTTTGTTCTTCGAATGCTCCTGTATGGGGGTATAAGCAGAGACACCCATGCAAATAGCCTCCTAACTGACAGCATCAACGGTGTCAGAAACAAAAACATTTCCATAAGTGTCCCTTCCTTGTGGAGTAAATGAATACTTTCCCATTGGTATAGGAGACAACAAGAGGAAAAAACAAATCACAGGCAAAACCTACCATCACCAGGAAATGCCACATTTGATGTAAAGAATATGCAACAACATGTGTGCCTGTGTCTGAGATGCAGTGGGTGATGTTTATGTTGACTTATATATGTGTGTTGAATAGAGATACCTTATTGTTATTCCTCTGCACAAGGTATACCATATGGACTGCTTGTGTGAGCATGACTTCTCTAACATATATGTAGATATGTTTGTGGGTGTTGGCAATACATATGCACATTTTGTGAAGAGATTATCTGTGTGTGTTAATGGATTTATACAGCATTCAGGGATAGTATACTGTATGTTTACATTACATTTACATTTATTCATGATCAGTGTTGTCTGTAAATGTAGCAAGCTGGGTATGGCTTAGCAGTTCTTACAAATACAGTGATTACTACCATTCTAATGACATTCAAAAGGTATGCATCTTGTATTACTGCATTTAACTGTGACCCCATATTACCAAGGAATATCCTTGAGTGTCCCACCCCCACTCACAATAACCATTCAGTGTTTACATTTCACCTATTGTCCACTAGAGGGTAGTGCAGTTTAAAAAACAAACAAATGCATGAAAAAGTTCTCATTGTTGTACTGACTTTTTGTCACAAACATTGCTGCTTATTTGCCCATAAACATACCCTTGCTGATCCTGAGATTAAAAAAGATAAAGAATAAAAGGCAAATGAACCATATCCCAATATGCAAAGAGAATGCAAAATGGCTGATGATTTAGTCACGTTGGCTTTAAAAGCCTTTCCAGTCATGGACAGCTTCCTTTCCACCAAGACCTGCCCTTAGTTCTGTACCACCCCTTCCCAGTCATGCAGCTGGGACCAGGTGAGTTTGTTGCCTTGATGTCAAATGGCTCATATAAAAAAATGAGGGCATCTGAGGTCAGTGTGGGCATCGGAAAAAAACATTCTCCGTACAAAGCCAATCAAAGTCTATCCAGAAATACCACCCTGACTCCAGAGGCTTCCCTCAAAGTTTGACAGAGTAGTTCTTTTTGAGTCATTCCTATTTCTGGTAGAGTGCTGTCCCAAGTAGAAACAAACAGCTCTATTTATGGTGACTACAGTGGCCAATCACTTACTGTCTTCTATGCCACTAGCAGGGGGGTATTAACATCACTTGTGTTAAGTTTAAGGGGAAGGTGCTCAATGAGGGGAACCGAGAAATTCAAATCCACTTCATGTGCAAACAATTCCAAATCCGATCAGTAAGTGCCTTTGTTTTGTGTATTGTATGTAACAGTCAATAGGCCCTTGCTCTTAAAATAGTGCTGAGTAAATGCGACTTGTTGCGTTTGCATGCTTTTTTCTGATCACTTGGTGGCAGCAGTGTGTAACCTGTGGGCAACCAATGTGGAGATCCAATCAAAACGCACCCATTTTCTTTTTAACTGAACCATTCCACTGAAATGGATGTGAGCAGAAAGAAAAGTAGACGGAAGAGGGAAGAAAAAAAAGGGAGACAGCGTGCCTCCAAGCGTGCATACTGCAAAAAAAAACCATAGCCTTTCACATTTATGTTTATGGATCGACACACCGTCAGTAGAGGCCCGAGAACTGCAATGGAACCCCACCGATCACCCATCAGCAATGTGCCGGAGACTGAGATTCCAGAAGCCTCAGGTTTTAAAATCTGACCGAGATTTTCTCCAAACAGGAGATGTGCCGTTTGTGCAGATCATCAATCTCAAAACTGAATCCCTGCTCAAATATCAAAGGGGAAGGAGAGCCACAGAGCAGATTCCCAGGACTTCTCTTCCTCGGGATGAGAGACACTGCTCCTGTCCCTTCTGCGCTGGGGGAGAGGGAGAGGCATGCTGGGGTCATGTCTGTTCCTGCGTCAGAGCGTCGCATGAAATCACTTCTCTTGCATCCCCGACATCTTTGCAGTAGGACTTGATAGCCCGCCGCATGATAAATATGATAGACTGCAGTGTAGCATGGAAAGGAGTAGTGCTCATAACCAAAAGGTTGCTGGTTTGATTCCACGCTGGGGCACTGCTGCCGTAACCTTGGGCATGGTACTTAAGCCACAAATGCCTCAGTAAATATCCGGCTGTGTAAATGGATGTAAAAACTGTAACCTACGCAAGTCGGTCTGGATAAGAAGGTCTGCTAAATGATGATAATGTAATGCAATGTAATGTAATGACAGCCTGTCTGCTCACAAGGTGACGTCATCGTCCCTGAGCCGGGGAGAGGAGATAGTCTCAATACTAATGCAGTGCAGCGTCACAGCCGCATGCTGGATCTCAACACTAAGCAGTCTCCACGGTTTCACTCCCTGCTAGGGCGATCCAGCCGAGCTCAGTACTCTACCTTTGCACTCAGAACATTTGGCGACACCCATAAACAGACTCTGCTTGCAGCCGCATTGATTTGCAACCTGCACCGGAAGATAAAAAACTGCAATTATGTTTCCCGCCCTAGCAATACGCACAAACAAATCAATTTCAATTTTCCCCTAAATGACAGAGGTCGTCAGGGCGAACGCTTGCGGGGGAACGGCTCTGATTCGGAGAGGCCGGGCAGCAAGGGTTGATTAGTCAGCCTCCCACTGGGTCAGCCGGCTGGGATCCACAAATGCCGCAGCCAGAGCCCTGGGGGAGGAGTAAGGCGCCAGGTCTGGGACACCAGGGATGTCGCACTAATTGCATTATATTGGCTGGACTGAATCGCTGAGAGACCGTGCAGCTCCACGTGGGGGTGGGTGGTTTGCACTGTGGTGAGGATGTTTACAGACCCGTCCTAATGCACACGCTGATGCCAGGCTAGCAGGCTAGCCATACGTCCACAGATAACAGAGGCTCCTATTTTTGACATGACGTTTTTCGCGGTTGCCGTAGCAGACTGTGGTGATCTTTGCAGAGCGTTCTAAAGCTGTTGTTAACCTGGCACGAACAGGTGTCAGGCCTTCTAGGGCAGAGTGCAGCAGGTAGACATAAAGCCCAAAGCATGCTGAACATTCAGGTCAAGACAGCATAAATGATACTAGTAAATATCTCTGCACCCAGCAGAGTTAAGTCCCACTCAGGTCATAACGGGGTCATAACTGAATGCCTGCCATGGTGTAACGTCACGGCTGATTTGGGCCATGTATACAGGGGGGAGTCCGTGAGTTCACATTAGGAGCTGTTCTCTGGGGTCCTGAGTGACTCAGTGGTTAAGGCATCTGCTTTTTGTGCCTGATGAGCTCTATGGCCTATGTGTACTCAGCCAACAATAACCAGGAGCTCAGAGCAGAGCCAGCCGTATGCATTTCTGGATAGTGCTACTTTTCTGCCTCGTGAATGAGATGGCACATAAGATGACTACATACAGTGTAACTATTGGTAAATACTTTTCCCTGTCTGCCCACATGGAGGATGTACAGGTTGCTCACCTGCTCTAATGCACCTGCACACTGACAGACACCTGCTGTGGAGCATGTCGTTTGTTGTGGAGCACGTGGAGAAGACCGCCTGGGTGAGCGATGACATCATTATTACGGCACCAATTAAAGACGCAGTCCACCAGCCAAAATGTTCAGATGTCACACCCCTCCTCATCTCCTTCCACTGGTAGTGGAATTTGTGGCCAGAACGCATTACAAAGCCAGACCAGTCCATGGTCCACTGTGGTACACTAGGCTACTTGCAGTCTGAAAAACAGTTGCGGTCAGCGGGCGAATGTATTGGAGGACTGTATTCACTATGCCACAGCACTCTGGCGTGGGGACAGCGGTTGCTGAGTAAGACAAACAAACCCAACTGGTGATTTCAAAATAGGGTTGCATAAAAGGGAAAATGCCTTTAAAAAAAGTTGTTTTGTGTGTATAGAGACAGTAGGCTGAGACTTCAAAACCTTTGTGCAAAATACAAAACGCTACAAACACAACATCAAGGGTGTGATTTTTTTTTGGTTGATTATTGGTCTGGTTTCCCATAAAAAGAACATTTCCCAAATGGAAGGTTCTTTTAAATTTTTACATAAACTGACAGAATGAAGCTGTGATTGCAAATCTGTAATGAAGGGTCCTAAACATAATTCGATCAAAATTCAGTTCAATGATTTATTGTCTAAATGATCGGTTTCTTTATAAAATGAACTGTGGACTGATTCGATGGCTGACTGATTGAATGTGCATGGTCTATAACAGTAAATAGTGAGGATCATGTGTCTGCCACAGGGTATGCCAGGAAATATTGTTAGCATTAGCAATGCTAGCTAAGGCTGCTCGGCGCACTCCACCACAGGATGCAAAACTTGCGTGCCATGGGACCGAAATCCTGGACAGTCTGCTGTCACAGAGCTGCCCAAATGCAAACGTATTCAAATTAGGGAGGGAAAAGGAAGAAAAAATCTGGAAAATCCCTTGGGGATAGAAATGCCAAGCCGATCACTGATGAGTGGTTTACTCCTGCAATAAAACCTTCCGAAGACATCAGCTACCCTCTTTGTCATTACATACCCAGCATCTCCTCCTTCGTTCTCTCACTGCCCCAATCACTTGTCCCACAGGAGGTCCTTAGCCCAGAGGGTTTGATTGACAGCTGCCTTTGCAGTGACATCACCCGACATTCCAATTGGCTCTTTTATATTTATAGAATTTACGCACATTCTAAACCCTTCTCACCACACTACCAACATGAATGAGAAAGCAGAACTCTCCCCATGATGATGTCAGAGACCATGGTAATCACAGAGATGCTTCCTATTCCCACACACCAACCAAACTCCTGAAGCAACTCTCTGATAAGAGAAGGAGAACAGACTCTATTATGAAGCTGGTCTGTGATATAACACTGCTACCAACATTGAACTTCATTGTACTCCACTGCCACCCATCAAGGGTAATGTAAATTTGGAGATAATTCCTCTAATGCCCATTGGCTGGATGATGAATACCCACACGGTAATAACTGACTTTGCAATGAGTCAAAGGAGAAGAGTAATATTTCATGATTAACCATGAACTTCAGAAAACCCAGCCTTGGCCAGGTTGTCCCTGGCAACCTCATTCCAATGCACGTGGATTAATTGTCTAATAACAGGAGCAGTGCATATGTGTGTGTGTGTGTGTGTGTGTGTGTGTGTGTGTGTGTGTGTGTCTGTCTGTCTGTGTTAGACTGAGTAGATTAGTTCTTTTGTGGGAGGTAGAACTGCTCAGAGATGAAGACCTGTCTCACCGGACTGATTTTTAGGGCTGTTTGTTCATTTCACGCTGAAGCAAAAAAAAAAACCAAAAACAAGAACAGATAAACGGCAACACATTAAAGAGCTGATGGGGAGACGCAATTTGATTTAGCCTGCGGTAGGTTTTTCAATCAATACCAAATTGCTCTTTTTAAGAAAGTAAATTCTGCCTCCTTACTGGCAACACTTCAAAGTTTTGATTAAAAAGGGAAAAAAACAAAGACACAAACAATTTCATAAAGCTCAAAGCAAACTCATCACACTGCATCTACAGAGTCATCACTCACATTACATTGCAATTAGTCATTTAGCAGACACTCTTTCCCAGAGCAACTTACAAAAGTGCATACAAAACGGTTAAGCTAGGAGCAGAACTGATACTAAATCACAAGTGTCCCAGTCCCATAGTAGGAGTCATTACATAACATATCACATTCTGTTAAGTGCCATACTAAGTGCAAGAGGAAGTCTGAGGAATTAGCAAATGTATCTGAGGGTATACAGTAGGTATGAGTATTCAGACTTTGGGTTTAGATTAACCAGTCTGATGCAGTTTGAACAGTTGAGTTTTCAGCCTGCGGCAGAAGACGGTCAGTGACTTGCCAGTCCTTACTGTTGTGAGGAGCTCATTCCACCACTGGAGGAGTAGAGGACAGATGTAACCAAGACGATGGACCCTTTCAGAAAGGGATACTGAGACAACTAGAGGCCTTGACATGGACTGGCCTGGCTTTGTAATGTGTTCTGGCCACAAATTCCACTACCAGTGGAAGGAGATGAGGAGGGGTGTGACATCTGAACATTTTGGCTGGTGGACTGCCTCTTTAATTGGTGCCATAATAATGATGTCATCACTCACCCAGGCGGTCTTCTCCACGTGCTCCACAACAAACGACATGCTCCACAGCAGGTGTCTGTCAGTGTGCAGGTGCATTAGAGCAGGTGAGCAACCTGTACATCCTCCATGTGGGCAGACAGGGAAAAGAATTTACCAATAGTTATACTGTATGTAGTCATCTTATGTGCCATCTCATTCACGAGGCAGAAAAGTAGCACTATCCAGAGATGCATACGGCTGGCTCTACTCTGATGGAGGTCTGCCTCTCCGCAAAACCAGCAGTGTGCGGAGGTTTTCTTTATTATTAAAATGTTCTTTCTCCTTCACGCCTGTGTACCCTTTGTCTGGATGAGATTATCTTTCCTTTTCTTTAAGTGGGGATGGACGTGGGAAAGGAGATCAGTGTACAGTGAAGGGCATGCAGCCAAAGTGGAAAATGCCAGTGTTCTCCATTCAGACTTAGCACTAAAGAATGGTATTGTGGGATGACAGTGAATGAAGAGCTAAATACAGAAGGTCTCATGTTAACACAGAGAAGATCCCCATCCTAAATTGTGAATTTGATCATTTTGTCCCACCCCACTGCCTCAGAGCCTCCCAGCTTAAAGGTGGAAGCACCCCTCTACCTTTTGGAAAAGCACAGTGCTGTGCTCTAATAAGGTCGTCCCCCCCACACAGAAGCACGCACAAACTCTCTCTCTCTCACACACACACACACACACACACACACGCATGCACGCCACCACCCGTCTCACTTCTGCCGTCTCTCCATCCCTCCCTTGTCTTCGCAAACAGCTTGCCCTGCAGGGTAACCATGGCGACGGCGGGACACCATGTCAATCAAAGCTCGGCCTTAGACATTGCAACGGCTGGCCGATTCCACGCAAGCTGGGTCCTGGAGCGATTTCCCATACACTTCTAATTATGGGGCTGCGAGCATCTGAGCTGGGCTTTCTGCCTAGGACTCTATTGTCCAGGGTACAGTCTGCAGTGTGCAAACATCCCCATCAAGCAGGAGTTTCATACAAATTCATTCAGATTCACTTGACATTTTCGACTGAAGAGCCGGTGGAGTGGCAGTCGGGAGCTATACTTCCAGCAGTCTTAGGTTCACGTCTGCATGCACATTTGTGTACCACTTCGGCTTGATGGAGTTACTGTATTGCAATCACACAGTGCTGAGTCACATTCTATTGAAAAATGAACACACACTTTTGCATAATTGTAACACTCCTTTGAGCGGAGTGAGTCACCAAAATGATTCCTTTTAAAATCACAACCCTCAGGGGCGAAATGAATACTAACTGCCAGTCCCTGCAGAGAGGAATCTGCCAGCAATAACACGAGGACTGTAAAGTGCCCAAAAATGCATTAAGGACGCTGAATAAGTTGCATGACTCCTTCTATCGAGATCAATCTCCTCTGAACATGTCGACTTGGGGGACCACTAATCTGGGAGATAATGGCAGCCGCCGATACACAGACAAACCAGTCCGCACCAGGAATGGTTTAATATCCTGAGACAAACTGACTAAACTAACATTGTGCAATCATCAGGCTATTTAATGCATCAGCAATAATCTGGCTCTCGCTGCCAATAAAATGAACTCAGTTCCCCTTTAGGTTCAGAGCAAGAGTTTGTCTGTCAATCACCTCTATGCCATAGTGTCACCAAGAGACAGAGAGAGGGGAGAGAGAGCGAAAGACAGAGATATACGGTGCGAAACAACAAAATCAAAATGAGTTTCTGATGAACGGGAGTATTTGTTAGCTCTAACTTAAAAGTGAGAATAGCGTTACAACAAATGATCAAGTTGCCCACACCTGAGTAGAGTGAATAAGGAATCAGAAATGTGAGGAAAAAAGTTTTTAAAGACATAAATGTAATTCTGACAGCCTGCACTACCTGACCGAATGCCAGGTGTGCTGTTTTGCATGATTTCAGTAGTCAATATTGTCAATAACATGCTTTACTAACCTGGCACAAAAGGCTCAAACTTACCTATGTAAAAGATAGTTGTAATAATTGTCCCAAAAGCTGCCATTAAATCAACTGCTAAAGATACATTCAAATAAAATAAAATCAGCATGAAACAGACTGCACCATGGAAAATGATCAAATCTAAAACCAACCACACAACCCAGATTCATCTAATTTTTTAAAACACTTATAATACAAAACAATACAATAATCTTCATACCCTTTAACAAACAAAAAAAAAATATATCAAAATCAGTTCAGGGATGTACAACATAATGTAAGCACAAAAAGACTTTGCCATACAAGACCAAAACATCCTTAACATTTTGAATATCTCTATTCAAACTTCACAACAGGAACTACATTTGATCTGAAGTTAGAGATTATCAAAGCACCAGTGTAAGATAACCAAATTTACTATACAGCCTAATTTAATTCCAAACACTCCAACTTTAAAATCAAGCAAAGGCTGTGAAGCAAACAGCATCAGGGATGAGAAATGAGGTGCGAAAAGTCACCAGCACCAAAGCAGCAGCTGCAGAAAGCAGAGCTTAAATTATTCAGCCTACACTGAGCGCTGGCTGTTTTCCTCACCTGAAACCAAGGGCTTATAGCTCCAATCTGCACAAGTGGACTTCAACCCAAACACTGCTGATGCATCCATGCAAACAGCAATGAGGAAGGTATACTGTGTTACTTTTAACAGAAAACTATCAATCTTCCTTAATAAGTGATATCTTCTGTAAGTAATACTGAAACCAGAAACACATGCCCCGAAAAAGACATAAGAAAGCAATATATTCATAAGTTACCTGCCTGTTGTTATGATTTGATTACTGCTATTTTGGCTGTCACAATCAATATTCTTCATCTTAAGGAATCAATCATTATGATGCTACTATCTCTGCATTTTGTCAAGTATTTATTCCCTTTGACAATACTTAACAATGCATATTCATGCAAGTGTGGGGGTGTGTGAGAGAGAGGGGAGGCTGAGGGAGAGAATGCATTGTGTGTTTGAGTGTTAGTGTGAGAGAGAGAGAGAGAAAAAGGAGAGAAAAGGGAGAGCATGTATGTATGGGTGTGTGTACAGGGGGCTAGAGGCTTGCAGGTCTCAATAAAGAACTGCACAGCACCAGATCAAGTCTTCAGCTGTGCCCAGACACCCCCCAACAAGGCCCCTCCTTTCTCCGGCAGTGTCAATGTTTGACCATCAAATTGCCGTAATCTCCCGCGGGTCTGTGTGTTTATGGTGATGGCCTGTTTGCTCAGTGTTGGTTCAGTGGTGGCCGCCCTGGTCCTCTGTGCTGACCTCCCTCTCTGCGTCTGCCACCGGCGAGCGACCCTGACAACAACCGCCCGCCGCTCCGATCCGCCACGCTCCCACCATGGCCGCCTCTCCCTCCCAGCGCCTCCGGCGGCCGGCTGGAAAAACCGCGGGCCAGTCCAGGGAGAAGGTATTTCACTGCCTTTCAGACTCTTTCCTTAACTGGATTCTGCCTCTCTGGCTTACATGTCAGAGACTGGTCCGAGTCATTTGTCCCAGAGGGCTGTGCTTCAGAGTTACATACACCATAACCTTCCATGAGCATCACATACAATCACTCTCAAAACCACTACAACAGGCATTTATTATAGCTAATGTTACTTAAGATAGATTGCCTTTTAAGTCATGCACCTACCTTGGAAGGCTAGGACTACTGCTGGAATTACATGAGTAGGGTAGCTGTAGAGCTGCCAGTGAAATACACAATCCACAAACAAGTACAGGAGATGCGTATCGTTTTTGACTCCATAACGCCAAAGGTATCCGAGTTATCTGTACCAGGTTGCCTGTGCGGTCACTGCTGTTGCTGTGGTTTCCTGAGCAGTAGGATGTAGGTAGATAAGAAACACAAGGTAAGTATACTTGTGCTGTCTTTGTAATGCATTCTCTATCATGGACATCTGGGTCTTCTGTCAAAACTTGTGTTGTAATACCTGTTGTAACAGGCTCTGGGCCTGAGGATTGGAGGTTTGAATCCCTTGTGAGGCACAGCTGCTGTGGAGTTGAGAATGGCACTTAATTACTCCATTACCTATCCTAAAGTAAATGTTTAACTGTATATGCCTTTCAGCACATTGATATCTTAAATTCCTCATGCAAAGTACATTGAAAGCTATCAGCAGCTGTGTATGGTTCCCTGTTTATTTCATGTCAAGTTAGATGCCTCTGAATACCTACATAACATAATCAGTTATACATATCCAGACCTACATCGTATATTATGCACCTGACATGAGCATCATTTTCTGAAAATCCTGAAAACTTCCCTGTTCTGATAGCATAGTAGTATTTGGTGGAAAAAAAAAAATCATGGCTTGTCAAGAAAAAAAAAAAAAAAAAAACAGCAACAGTCTCTTTTCTGGCTTGAATTTGCTGGAGTTTCTTTATCCTCTGGCTAATATCAGTCCTATCCATCCGTGATGTGCATAGAGACGGGAGTCACCCCGATTGCTGCATTATGCAATCTCCAAAGAGACCAGGCTTTTACTGCAGCGTCCAACCAGCTCAGGCTTCATTTGCAGGTGATAAATCCTGCCCCTGGTACTGGGACACCGTAACCAAAGAGAGAGAGAGGGAACAAAGTGGTCCTTGGGAAAAAAAAATCCTTTTCTGTGCAAGGCACATCTTTTTATATGAATGCTGCAATTACCTTAAAATTTCCTCCACTCAGACTATTCTTTCATGTCCTTTTTACATAAAACTAACATTCTGGGATTATTCTCTGGTGTGCTGCCTTGCTCAGTTATACTGCTAATGTATTATATCTGATGTGTGGATCATCAGATCAAGGGACCACAAGCCTTAATCACTACTGTATATATAGAGAGAAGTAGACTGGAGAATCTGGACTGAGCTGCAGATACCCTTTGCATACAGCACGGAGATATCCATCCGAAGACAATGGCCCAGAAGTAACTGCTCATTGTAACTGCTCAATGAGAGACAGGACACTCCCTGTGGTCGTGTGACCCACAGACAGCACATTTTGGCTTAATCAGTTATTTTCCAGACACACAGACTTTAGACGACGATAGTAAACTAAAGACCCACAAATGAGTGGAAGAGACGTTATTCAGGAAGTTATTCAAATGGCACAGAACCTTTGATTGCAATTCTTGCATTCCGCTTCTCATTAGAACAATGTTTTTACACTATTGTACTCATTAATGTTGCCTCAGAAAGGCCATAGCATTTGAAAATTCTCATATTTGTCAAGTGAGGTACTGACACCATTCTGTTCTGTTCTCACTTATTGAGTATTATTAATAGTTTGTGCTAATGAAAAGCTAAAAAGATCCCTCTCACCCTGTAATCCAGTCATAATGCTTGTTCGATGGACTCCCAAAGCCAGTACTTGTTGGGTTACAAGGGGTAGTTCCCAAGGCCAAGCTCCGTAGAACAATACTTCCAAAAAACATCATGTCCAATGGTTTGATTTGTCCATCAAATACAAGATTCAAATTGTGGGCGATTACCTAAAGTGTTCTTCAAGTGAACTGAAACATGTGACGTAATCCGACACAAAGATGTTGAAATATCCAACGGAAGGCATGCCTTCATGAGAATGTACGCACAAGGGCTGAAGAAAAAAAAAAGTGAAGTCATCTTAATGAAAATGTAGTTACTGTGCACTACGTTACGTTAAACTATCAATTTTACTGAGCACGCTTTATGCCTTGTCGTTAATGGAAGTGGTGCAGATTTTAGTTATAATCCCATATTAACGCATACAGCGTTTACATGTAGTCATATTTATGTCTGAAGTGACGATGTGGACAAAATTCAGCACCCACCACAGTATTCATAAGACTGAGTGATGTTATTAAAAATATAAGGATCACTTCCTCTCAGGCTCACATCAAAACAATACGTTTTTTCATTGCTTTTACATGTCACGCACGAATGTTACCTGTTGACGTTGAATACCTTATCTATATGCGCTAAAATTATACATTAGCCACCCCAGCGCTCATCTTGATTTGCAAATTAGTGCTCGTCGCTACAGGTCAGGGCAGCAGTTTGACGCGATTCAGCTTCGCTTGAGAAGTGGACAGACTGTTACCATCTAGCTCTGAAGCTGTAGGTCGTATTCTCAGAATAAATACGGGACATTGCGTTCCTGAATGCTAATTTCTCACTTCCCACAGCTGACAATGGTTTGGCCACGCCGACGTTAATTTTGTTCCTGAAATTGGTCACGTATTTCTCCAGAACCTTGGAGAACGTGCATTCTCAAACCAATGCGATGGCTAGATTTAATTAATTGATATGCGTAAACCTGGAGTAATGAGATTGACTTTGTATGTGTGAAGGGAAAATGCAAACGGTCAGAGGCTAACAAGAGTGTTGACTTGGCTATCTTGATACTCACTTCTGTGAGCAGTACATACTCTTGTTAATTTGTGCTGTAGGCTACTTGTCTTCATGCGATTTAATTATTACCGCTTCCGAGCCGGGGATATACTGTATGATGCTTCAGTGTTAATCTTTGATAAGTCGAACCAACAGATAGTTGGTGAAACCTTTTGGAGTTCCCACCTGTGCAGAATTAACCTAGTCGATCTGATGAAATGCAGCTTTTTAAGAGGATTATTTTTCAGGTTAGTCTTTCAGAAATGATTCCATTTTAATTGTGTTTGAAAGTTATTTGAAATGTTAACTTTGCAAGAATAAACCATGAATGTTCCATTGAAATCGGAGGAAATTATAATACAGACTGTATAATACGTTGGAGAGTGAGTCATCAGACACGTATACCCTGTGGAAGATAATGGCCGTGGACCATTTGTATTTATTAAAAATTAAGCGAGCATATTCATTTTGTTTAGTTAATTACTTGAATTATTCTCAAAGAGCCTTCACCGCGCCCTCTTAATTGTCGCTGAGAATTCTTACATAGATGTGATAGCCAAAGCAAGCTTAATCCTGGGGAAACTCCAGACTGCAATGACAAAAATGTTCAGATGGTCATATGAAAACTGTCCTCTTATTCTACAGAGGATGGTTCAAGGATTCTCCAAAGGCCTCACCCATTTTGCCCCACGATCATCCCTCCGCAGAAAGTTTGAGAAGTACAGCACATTCATCGTCAGCCGACCCCTCAGTCGAACCAAGGTGAGTTTGTTACCAAAATGTTACTGTTGGAAAAAGGCCCACCCCCTCTCCTCTACACACACAATGTGAAAGCATAAGGAATGACTTTTGACCCCGTGATTGTCATGAATAGTAGCAACAGCTATGTGTGCTGAAAGAGCAGGTTTACATACAATCAATTACTGTGTCTGTAGCAGTGCCCTGCTGAATTGTTTTACCGCTTAAGTATTTTTTTTTCCCTGCTGTGAAAATTCCCGAAGTATAAGATATTTAATACAAACGCTGTCAGCAAAGTCAGATGTACTGTGAATAAAAAGTACTTGTGATTGTGTCTATTACTATATTGTGTAGCTCACTCACTTAGAGGTGTTAATTACACCATCAACACAGTACACATAACTGCTACTAATATTTGTTTATTGGTTGCTTTGGCCATATGTTCATTAAGTAAATTTAACAACTGGAGTGTGAGTTCTTTGGAATAGACATGAAAGCCCCTTACACAATGGTAATGTCAGTGAGTAAAGTGATATACTATATATATTTTTTTTTCTTCAAGAAAAAAGGGGGGTTTGCTCCTAGTAACCGCACTTCCCCTTGTGGTGTGTTGCTATGGTAAGACTTCCTGTTCAGACAGGAAGTGACAAGCTGCAAAGAGTTCAGCACTGGGCGTAGTGTTCCTCTTGCTGCACACACCTCTTGCTGTCTCGTTTGGAGTTGTGGGTGCCTTGGATGCTGCGGCTATGTCCAAGAAGATGCAAACCCTTGGTGTTCCCGTTGGGCATATGGTAGGTTTGGAGCAGTGGCAGTCTTTTTTACCATTTTCTTGTTGAACACAGTACAGTCAAGAATAGAGGACATATGGGGTAAAAAAAAAAGGGGGGCGTTTAAGGTGAAACGTTTGACCGTAGTGCACTTTGTCGTAGCTGCACCAGTAATAATTTTGGGATGTTGGATTAAAATGCCGTCAGTACTTGTAAGGTTATGTTGTTTGTGGTCATGGACAATGCCCCTCTGTTCTAGATATGTTCACAGCGATAAGGCATTGTTTAGGAAATCTTGTGTATATTGAAATCTTGCATTGAGAAAGGGTGCAGAGTTGACGTTTGTGTGTCTCTTTTTTATCAAAATGAATCGGCCCATTCAGGTTTGTGATAGTCAAATGCTGCTGGATGACCTGAGAAATGTACAGTGTTTGTGTGAAAGATCTGTTGGAATTAATCAGGGGAGTTTTATGACAAACACAGCGCTGGAAGGTGTGGCTCAGCTGACAAGCCATGGTAGATGAGGAAAACTAACCTGCAGCCACAAAGTGTGCTTCTCAAGCCTTGCGCAAGCTTTGGTAATGGATCCTGCTGCTCTTAGGACATCACTTAGTCAGCGAGGGAGTCAATTGGAGAGAGATGCTACTTTTTCTATATGAGTACTACTTCCATTTGCAGCCAAAAATGACAAGAGGGAGTTTATTCTTGTCTTTGTGAATTCCCCAACCTTTGATGTGGAGGGTTTGGAGGGGCGTGTCTGTGTTTGGTCAGATTGTGTCAGGGTATGGTACTTGGGTTAGTGGGCTGGCGGATGTGGCTTGGGTGACCGGCTGTGAGTCTGGGGTTTCTCATCTCAACTGACCGCCTGTGTGAGGGGGCTCGACACACCCCACACCCTCCGTTCTTGTCACATGCTCACTTTGACCCATGACCCGTTGTGTGGGACAGGGCCTTTTTGCTGAGCCTGCCCCCTTAACAGGGTCATTCTGGGCCGATGTGTACTGGTGAAACCTGTCGTGTGTTCAATGAGACAGAAGGTAGCCACAACCTTTAACTGTAAACTGTATAATTTCCCACCAGAGCCGTCCCCGAAGAGTCCATAGCCTGTAGGCTGTAAGCCAGGGCTGTCCACATTCTGGGTCTCTCCCCTGGTGCCTGAGGAAGGGGGAATACAGTGGGACTCCCTCAGCTCCATCACAAGACTGCTCTTCTTGTGGCACAGTTGGTGGAGATAACGTCTCAGATGGTGTGCGTGTGCTGTGTCATTTCTGTGCGTGATGAGACAGGATGTGTGACTCACAGGGGTGGTGGCACCCAGGAAGGCCATTCCTTTTATGTCACAGAGGGTTTGCAGATGGGCAGAGGAAAAAAAGCCATGGAGCCGAGTTATTCCGATCGATAGCATTTGTGTCAAACCAGGTTCAGTCAAAGAGCTTGGTGGTCTTTCTTCGTCAGCCCTGCTTGGGTGTCCTCGGGTTTTGGGTCCGCAGGGTGACATCATCAGCTGGCTCCCCCTAAATAGAAAGATTATTTCTAGATCATCTCCCAAAAAGCTCCTTTTTGTTGCCAGAATTCACAAGGGGTAAGTAATGTAGGTGTATTTTGGGGAAGTTGGGGTAAGTTGATTTTGCTTGTCCCTTACATTTCTGTGTTCTCTGGTTTGATAAATGCGTTATCTGCTTTTTAAGAAAAAAAAAAAGTCAGTGACTTCTGTATGTAAATATCAGCTGGTTACTCTCAGTGTCTGGAGACAGTTTTGCCCCTGCAGCAGCCAGGCTGAGAGAGGTCTATGCCATTCAGGAACTGGGTGGGGGCACCACAATTCTGGGGCCTCAGAACATGCAGTCTCAGGGCCTGGCTGCGCTACTTTTTCATGGTCATGCAGATGGACTGTGTCATAATGACAGTCTTCTCAGTCTACGTGATGTTTTGCCATTGTTGCTGAAACATGACTGAAAATGAAAATGAAGTTTTTAGACACTTTTCTTCTACCAAACAAATTACATTCACTTCAAAGTTAGTTTTTTTTCCATTTTTCACAGTTTCAGCAAGATAATTCTCTGCATACTGAAAACAGGACCTTTTTCACCAAGGCAGTCCTGTTATGTCAGTGACTTAATCCATCTCTTATGCTTTTGCCCCTTGATATTTTGACATCCTAAGTAGCTGGACATGCATTTTACACGCACACAAGTAGTGTTCCTTCTGAGGCAGAGGCAGTGAGCTGCTGTTTTGCCTTTCGCAGTGTTATTTCCTTCCGATTATAGGTTTAAGGCTGATGACACTGAAAAACATAGATACCTTCAGTGTGGCATATGCATGATGACAGGCATATCACGAAAAGCCGAGAAGGGCTGACCTGAACCTTTATTAAATAAAGGGCCTCCCAGCTGCCTAATGTTTCACGCTATTGGTCTGGGCAGGATGCCAGCATAAGGCTTCGCTGATGACCCCTGGCTTCATGCCACGCCCCCCCAAGATTCTGTAAATGCTGTGTTCCAGTCAGTCTGCCTGTGCTCTCAGTTTTGCTAAATTGCTTTGTGATTTCGCTGTGCCCTTGCCTTTCTTTGGTCTGCCCCCCGCATTAGAGCTCTAAATGACCTCAGCCTTTTTCACTGCCACCTCCTCCCCTCTGTCTCAGAGCTGATGAATCTGCGCTCAGATCAGCTCAGGTTCAGATCGGCGCACTGCCTAACGCAGGTGATTGGCTAACGCAGGTGATTAAGCGCTCATCGGTTTTTGATTAAGACGATCCAGACAGGTGGCGAATGGGCGTGAGGCGCTGGCGTGCGCCGCTAATGCTAATCCGCGCGTGGGGCTCCTTTGTGTCCTCAGCGGAGGGGCGGACAGGTGCTCTGTCATTTCGCTGCTGTCTGCAGCCCTGTGAGAGGAGAGGGACGGGGGGCCAAGAGGACCCTGTCTGTTAATGACACAGAAAAAGATGACAGATTGCCGGGAGGCGGGCTGAGCGAGGAAGAACCCAGGTGTTTGTCCGTCTGGACGTCCGCCTCTGACAGCCGGAGTTCTATTTCTAGAGCCCCTTGTTCGTTTTTCTGATGAGACAATGGCAGCTGTTGCAGGGAGAGAGAAATCGTTAGCTCGTGTTCACCAACGTCGAAATAATCTCTCTGCAGTGTCTAATGCCTGCTAATGATCGGTCGATTGCTCTCACTGGAGAGAAAACAACAGTAAGCCAATATATGAGAAACAACGGGTGGCTCTGCAAAATCAAAGCTCGCCAATTCAGTGTCTAGTTTGGAGGGCGCTTGACTCTGAGGACTTTCTTTACTCGAAGGTGCATGATCCATCTATCCAGAGATCAGCTCAATATCCACAATTTTGGAATTCGTTTGCTGTTCTTTCAATTCAATCTTGAAATGTGATCTAATACTGACCACTATTTGCTCCTCTGTTCAGTTGACAGTCTCTCAGCAGTACTGATTTAATATAAAACTATGTTTATCAGAATCAGGAATGTTGTAGGTGGCACACCTCATACTGGCTATCAAGGTTTATTTTCATCTCTAGCCCCTTCCACATTGTGTACATTCTGGCAAGAACTCTGGCAAGGACTTTTTGTCTGTCTCCTACTCTCCCCAGAGCAGTTTCAGCGTTTTGTGCAGAATGGTCGGGGTCTGGATTAGAGTTGGACTAGCTGATGCTGGATCAGTACCTGGGGACGCAGGTTATTCATAGCACTGCCAGGCTGCAGGGGTGTGCCTCCTAAAAGGCAGTGTGCAGGCGTTTAGTGATGTTATCACAGCCCTCACACCCTGCGCGTCTCCGCTGCTTTCTGCAGGTCCTGTTGATGGACAGAAATCAAAGCAGCTTTGTGCCCGAGGTTCCTATCTTTTTGACAGCATTTCCCTGCAGAGATAGGCTTGCTTCATTCAGCATTGTAGGAGCCATGCAGCTTTGAAGATTTGCAGTCTCATGTACTGTAGTGGAGGTCTATATTCGTGTGCGTGTGTGTGCGTGTTTGTGTGTGTGTGTGTGTGTGTGTGTGCGCGCGCGCATGTGTGTGTGTGCGCCACACTGGTGTTTCAAGTAGATAATTGAATTAGAATGCAACATGCATGAAATATATGTCTGTACAGGAGAAAGTTGGCAAGGTGAAGGTGGGTTAAATGGCATCAAAATATGAACGCTGCCACCTGAAGAGGAAGCTGTAGAGGAGATTTAAAGAAGCGTCAAGTTTGAATGAGAGTCAGAGGAACGCTGACACACCCATATCCTGTTTGAGAGCGGTCTCCCTTGAGCACGCGCATGAGGAAGCAGTCCGACAACAACAAGAGAAATGTGCAGCTGCGTTTCAGATACTCTTTGTTGCATTTGCACTTTCTGTAACTGGCACTCTTCAACTGTCATCCACCAACTCAAAACAGTATCTGCTGAAGGTAACCTGACAGGTTAGTGGGTTAGGATAGTTTGATGCTTATAGATTCAGTCATCAGAGCAAATGTGTAGAGACCACAATAATTAGCACATGGTCAGTTACTCAATAAAGGATGCAGTTAGTGCTGGTTTGACACAGTGCAAATAATTGTACCAATAAAGTACCAGTCAAAAGTTTGGACACACCTACTCATAGAAGGGCTTCTCTTTATTTTTTACTATTTTACATGTTTTAGAATAATAGTAAAGACTTCAAAACTATTACATAACACATATGGAATTATGCAGGTACCAAAAAAGTGTTAAACAAATCAAAACTCTTATATTTTAGATTCTTAAGTCTAAGAAACAAATTTGTCTAAGAAACAAATTTCAAGCATTTAAGCATAAGTCTTTAGATCAGATTGTCTTTGAATGCATATTTCCCATTATCTTAAGCAGGTGTGTCCAAACTTTTGCCTGTTACTGTAGGTCACAGGTATGTGCATGCACATAACGCACATTATGCTTAAATGAAGACATTCTGCCATATCTTGATTAAAATTAAGGTCAACAAGAATTATATAAACTGCGTACAGATTCAGATACAGATCGCTGGTTGTTCTGCATTCGCCGGAAGTAAGCTTGTTGTTTTTTTTTTTTTTTGTCTTTTTTTCCTCTCCTCAAAGTGTCAACTCATACTTTGCCTCTGAATGGCTACCAGGCTTGAGCTGATGTCACAGATCCTCCCAGGGAACTCTGGGCTGTTTTAAAAATTAGAGGGCATCACCACGGTTCACAAGAGCCCATGGGGTGACACAAAGTGATGGGGGGATTATTTAGACTGTCAGAATTTTCAGTCCTCGAGGACTGAGAGGGTTCATCTCCCTCTTTGCTTAACTTAGTTGCTCCTGATCTGGCAACGTGACGGTGTAATCCACTATCTTAAATCCTATCTTTGTGAGCACATTTACAAATAAGTGGTCACACGGTATGTTCAGGAATGGTGCTTGGAGTCTATCTCAGTGTTTGAGTTGTGCCGAAGGGGTCTGTGTACAGGTGCTTTTGGGCATTCACTGTTTTTGAGCTTTGTTTGTTTGGTACCATTATTCTGTGACATTTCCACCCTGGAATCAACCAATGTCAGTTCATCATCTCATTCAAGGATGTGAACCAATGGTCCTATGGGACTAGAACCCTAAACCCTTCCAGAAACTGGACCTGGTTTTGTTTAAGACATTACACTAGTGAAACAGTGTGTACCTCAGTACTTGGTACGTGATTAGTATTCATTAGTATGTGGAATTGTGCAGTTTGTGTTTTGGATTCTGTCGTCTAGTGACTGATGTATGGTACTATACTTGACTTCCCTTGTGTACTCAGGTTGCACAAGTTAGCAAGAACTTAAATGGTGTTATGCTCACACTCACTGGTCTGGGAGTGTTGTTAGCCTGGTCTGACACTGTTTCTCATTTAATGTTAATGGGTACACTTATATTCTATTGTGCCGGAAGTCACTCTGGATAAGATCATCTGCTAAATGAATGCAATGTGATGTAATGACTAATTAAACTAATTAAAACTCTCTCTCCTCTCTTTGTGTCAGCAGGCCCTGGCGGTTTCTGATGGAGGTAAGACTGGTGTTGCCATTACAGGGACTGTCTGGGGGCAGAAAGGAGAGGGCCCGCCTGCCCTGTCCACACTGTGTTTGTTGTGCAGCGTATTGCAAAACACCATCAGTCTTAAGTCAGAAGTATGCTGAGTAGACCAGCGAGGAAAGAGGAAATGGTGCAGTTCACACGCTGCACATTACTGTTATCGTGCATGCGTGTACGGTTACATGCATCCTGTATATGTGTGTGTGTGTGTGTGTGTGCGCGCGCTTGGCGCTGTTTGTCTCAGTGTGTTGTTTCTGCCTTGATTTAAGGGCTTGCTTTGAAACTATACAGGGTTACGGTCTGGTGTTAGCATTAGGGTTATTTGCTCCTTTCTTGCAAGGAGCTTTTAAAAAAGGTATGGCGTTAACTAAATGACACGAAGATACGCCTCCCTCTCAATCTTCAGCTGGTTATGCCTTAAAAGGAAACGGTGATTTCTCTCATGTCTGTTTTTTTAGAAACAGGTTTTAACCTGTTTCTAATTCTGCTGCTTAGACACGCAGTTCTGAGGGTTTTTTTTGTTCTTTTGGAAAAATCTCCACTTAATTAGTCTCTACTTAATTTGACTGCTCGTGCAGTCTAAATTTGGGAAAAACTCGTCACCAGTTTAGATTACCATGATATTTGTTGCCTCTGTTGTTCATGCATGAGGTATGATCCTGGGGTCCTTCCTGTTTGACTGAGGACTGATAGATTCCCAGCGTCTCCCATCTTTCATTCAACACAATCTCTCCATGCTAGGCTTGGGCTTGTTTTTCTGGAGACGTGTAGATACACTGCTGTGGATACAATGTGGGGTGGTGTATGTACGCCCCCACTATAGGGGGTGTAATGAGCTGGATGAGCCATTTAAATGATTTGAAAATGAGGGATTTCTGAGGCATCTGAACCTTATTAATAATTAAAAAAAAAAGAAAAACCCTCTGTTCAACACTACCCAGATGAATTCCGGAATGTTTGGAACCCCCTAGTTTATGTTCTTTGCCATTGTCAGTTCCCATGGAGACATGCTGTCCAGAATCAGTGTCCAGGTGTGGAAGTACTTGTCGGTGAAGCGCGTTGCACGCGCAGACATTGAGGAAGGTGAATGCAGCTTTCGCTGTGGTTTGTCAAGCTAGCAGAGTGGAAGTGGCTGTGAACAGCACAGCGCTGTGGTCAGCGCAGACGGCGTCATTCACCCGCTTACGCTTTCAATGAGTACGCTGCTGCCACTCACCTCCCTCCCACCTGCATCCTACAGGCTGTGCGTCGTTCGTGAACTGTGTGCGGGGTTATGTGTAGGGGCAGTGTGTGTTTGATGTGTGTGTGTGTGTGTTTGAGTGCTATGGTTTGGTGTTTGATGTCGTCCTTCTCTTATCTCTGTGTGGAAGTACATCTTGTACAGTGTTAAACGTATTTCCGTGCATTGAGATGCTGTGTACATGTGTTTGCAGTGTGGTGAGTGTTGTACTTTTCTCTGTTTCGTCAGTGAGTGTGTGTGTGTGTGTGTGTGTGTGTGTGTGTGTGTGTGTTTGTACTGTGTGCTACAGAACATGGTGGTTTTATTTGATAGTGTGTGCTCTGGTGTTTGGTCACATGACCTCTCTGTGTGCCAGAGCTGAACATGACTGAGCCACAGGGCCGGGGCAGCAGCCACAGTCTGAACAGCAACTCCAGCCTTCCCAGCATGCAAAGCAGGAATGGCCGTGTGGGCACGGTGGCCAGCTGGGCCGTCAACTTCGAGAGGCTGCTTGAGGACCCCATCGGCGTGCGCTACTTCACGGTGAGGCAACCCTTAACCCTTGACCCCTAACCCTTGACCCTTCACACCAGGACAGGTGAGAAGCTGTGTTCATGTGTAGCGGTACTGTGGATGCCCCAAAGAATTTGCCAGTAAGAAGGGAATAAATTAGAGAAGGTGAAGAATAAAAGTATGAAAGGGACATAGAGTTAGGGTTATTTGTAGTTTCCTGGAGGGGGGAAAAAGACAATAGGAACAACACAAATTAATTGAATAAAGCTCAAAATCCTTTGTCTTGCTTGAATATCTCTGCTGTTGCAATCTGTTCTCAATTCGTTCATCTCTGTGCATCTCCGTGTACGTTCTACGGATTCTTTTCATGCAAATTTTCCTTTTACCAGCTGAGAAACAAGGCAGAGGGCTGTTTTTGTAAATCGATTGTCTAATCAACGCCCCCGGGATTAGATGTGGGGTTAGGGAGAGAGAAACCGAGAGAAATTGCGAACGCATGAGTCACGCGTTGCAGTCGTTTGTGTGGGTGCTGAAATTGTACTCAGTGGCCGAGGGGGTTTATGGGAAAAGAGATGAGATTCATGCGTCTTGATTAAGTGCCCCTATGGTGACAGGACCTGATTTCCATCAGAACATGGGCTCCTCTGAATTCATTAGCCCGGAATCATGACTCAACGCTTACATCTGTTTTATTGAGCAAATAATTTAAGTACCCTTCCAATTAATTCCCTCAAGGTGCAAATGAACATTGTAAATGAGAGTTGTTTAGATGGCACGTTTTCTGTCAACACTCCCATCTGCTAAATCCCCATACACTCGGGAGTAAAGTCTTTGTGTGTAAGAGGAGTGTGCGAGTCGGGTAAATGTGACACCCAGTGCCTCTGGGAGCAAAGGCATGTCGTGAGTCGTGAGGAGATCGTGAGAATGCTGATGGATTGATTAGCAGTTGATCGGGTCTGATTCTGAGTCTGGTTTGCGACAGGCTTTCTTGAAGTCAGAGGTAAGCGCAGAGAACATCCTGTTCTGGCAGGCCTGTGAGAAGTTCCGGCAGATTCCAGCCAATCAGAAAGAGGAGGTAAGATGAGAGTAGAATTGCAAATAAGTAAAACATACGGACAGACATAAAAATAACATGCACTTCTGTGTGTACCTATTGTAAAAATGTGCTTTGTAAAGAAATCAAATTTGTGTGCAACAATATTGTATGAATGTATTCAGCCTCTCAGGTTGATTCTGTAAATTTACCCTGTAATCAGTGCTGCAGTTTCAGTACTATTAAAACTGTCTCAAGCAATGATGCATGAGAAATACTGAACAAATAAACCTCATTATTATTACTACTGTTATTATTGACTGATCTAAATGGACCCTGTATCTCTGCAGCTGATGCAGGAAGCCAGGTCCATCTACAACACCTATCTCTCAAACAGCGCCTCCAATGCCATCAACATTGATGACACTGCTCGGACTGAGGAAAAAGACCTGGAGGACCCCAAACCTGACATGTTCCAGAAGGCCCAAACGCAGGTAATGAAACAGATGTTCGGCAAGGCGCAGACAGACAGGAAGACAGATGGCAGAGTGTAAGATTCTGGCTGGTTTCCCCCCTGAGTTTATTAAGTGGTTCAGGTGCAGGGCGCATTTGCAGTTCTCAAACCACCGTACACATGTAAATTATGCCCTTATTGAGTTTGATGGGAAATGATGGAAAAGGCAAGCACAGTTGTACCATACATACAAGAACTGAGTCCCGATTGGGCAATTTTATAACTAGTGCTTGTCTAGATGCACTGTGTGGTCCAAAAATCGTCTTCCCTTACATGCTCCTGCTCTGTTGACTCCGTGCAGATCTTTAAGCTAATGAAGTTCGACAGCTATACGCGCTTCGTCCGTTCTCCGCTGTACCAGAGCTGCATGCTGGCCAACGTGGAGGGGAAGCCGCTACCAGACCTGGGTTCCGGGTTCAGAAGCCCGGGATGCCGGCCGAGCTCCGTGGCCGACAGCCCCTCTCTCAGTGACAGCAAAAAGGTAGAGCACACCATCTCCGTGATAGACCTTAATGCCCAGCTCCCGCAGAAATCCCTGCCAGACTTCATTAGCGGTTATCTGCCGCATATATTGATGCCCGGGCCGAATTTGTTAGAGTTAGACAGCACGACCGACCAATCCGAGGCGGTGTCTTTGATTCGAATGAGAGTGTGGGAATACGGGTGTGTATCGTCTAGGAGGGTGTCCAACACAATCTGTCAGTGTGGGAGGTGAGACGTGGTGGGATGTGAGATCTGGTGCTGCTGCTGCTAGGAGTGTCTGAGGCAAGTAAGATGTGTCTGTTTCCAGCACAAGAGGAAAGCCAAAGCGGGCAAATCTCTCCCTTTCGACGTGGAGGCAGGGGCAGACCGGAAGAAGGGCACTCTGGACAGGAAGGCGGCACCTGACAAGCGAAGAGACAAGAGAGGATCATGGGGAGGTGTGATGTCATAATGGAATCTAACCAGTGGTTTTTGTGAGCTTGAAGCTTTGTTGATGTATATTTAAAGAAATTGTTGTTCCATATTAGGACTGTATTTTAGCCTACATGTCAGGTGGTGTGGGTCACAAAACAGTTAATAATTTGTTAAAGGGATTGCAGTTTGGACACCCCTGGTTTAGATAACATTTAAATGCCAACATTTAAATACAAAGCCATGTATAGTCCTAAAGTGAATGTATGAGGGTATGCTATTTAATTTGTATTGCTAGCCTATTGCTTTCATGTCAGATTTTTATGAATGCCTAATCAGAAGTACCTCCCTTCTTCCTGTCTAGCGGAGCTGTCTGACCACCGCATGACCGTCTCGCGCAGTGAGTCGCAGTGCTCGGTCAAGTCCACCAACAGTTTGGAGCTGAGCTACTCCTTCAGAGCAGAGGTAAGCATCTTGATTCGGGGGTGTGACTGGCATAGGAAGGAAGCTGTTACAGCTCTGTGCGTGTCTGTCTGTCTGTCTGTCTGTCTGTCTGTCTGTGTGTGTCTGTTTGTGTGCGTGTGGTTCAGAAGTTGACATTTCCTTCCAGCTCTGAAGTGAGAAGCCTTTATCTCAACAATGTGAGCATTTGTTGATAAGTCAGAACCGTAAAATAGAGTTCTGTACCAATTGGCTTACATATAGAACCTTTTCATACAAAACATATAAATGGGTACCTCCTATATCATGAGAATATATTCACATGCACAGAAAGGTTGCCTTCTCTCCTCTCTGTCTTTATTTTCTCTTTTTTCAGCCATGTTTTCCCCTCTGTTGGCATTTACAGTTTTACTAATCCCCATCCTCCATCCTGCATTTTTGCGGGTGCATTGGATTGATGGGTTTCTTGTGAATCCGTTTCACCCTCTATCGGGAGGGAACAGTGCTGAATTCAAATCTCCTCCCCCCCCCCTTCCTCAGAACGGGCGGGCCAGCCCCCGGAGCTCGGAGCAGGAGCACGTAGCGGGACGGGCGGAGAAGTACTGCTGCGTCTTCCTCCCGGACGGGACGGCCTCCCTCCTGCCCGCCCGCCCCGGCCTCACCCTCCGGGACATGATGGCGGGACTCTGCGAAAAGCGGGGCTTCCCCCTGAATGAGGTCATCATCTACCTGCATGGGAAGGACAAGGTGAGGCCCACCTGGCACGCAAAGGGGTCCTCCTTCACCCCCCTGTCCTCTCTGAACTCCGTCCTCACACAGAAGGCGCCCTTTCTCAATGTAGTTTCGTTTTGTTATCACATGGCACTCTTTAGCATTGCAATTTGATTTCATACACCCCTCTTTCTTAAGGCATTCGACTTTCATACCATACCACACGGTTCATCGCAATCAAAAAGACAAGCAATTTCACCTTGACAACAGATCAAGGTGAAAATGGTTTTATTAGTGACTCGCTGATTTGAACCAATCGTGACGCTTTGCTGTTTTGATTGGTTCACGTGCCTTCACTACAAATAACTTGGTGGGATAGTGCTGAAAACAAGACCCATACAGACTGTTCTGGCTTGTAGACAGATAGGCACCGTTATACAGCGTGTACAGTCCGATGCAGTGAGTCATGCCACAGCCCTCCACCTCGTGTGCGCACTGCTGTAGGGACACTCTGTTCTCTCCCCAGGGCTCAGCCCGGCAGCCTCTCTCCCTGGACCAGGACAGCTCGGTGCTGAGGGATCAGCAGGTGACCCTGGAGCTGCGGGTGACCTTTACGTGAGTCTGGGGACCGTGCCGTACCTTTTTATACTTCTTCATTAGCGTCTCCGCTCCCCCCTCCCTTGTTTTGCTCTCAGCCTCCTGTCCGTGTATAGACTACAGATGGGAAAGCGAGGCTTCTTGAATCTCAGAATGGGGCAGGGTGATCACGTGTTGTTTGGTGCTCGCTGATTGGAAACGGTCATTGTGTTTTCCTGTGTGGAGCCTTTTGATTGGTACGTGCAAGTCGGTGGAAATGAGATGAGAAACGTTAGCTCTCCCCGTGCTGGGGCTGGTGAATCCTCTCTCTCATGTCTGGTCTGCACCCTCAGGCTGGATGTGGCGTTCACTCAGAAGCCCCTGGCAATCATGGTGAAGTCCAGCAAGACTCTGCTGCACGCCCTGTCCACCGTGCTGCAGAAACACCACCTTCGGCCACAAGACGTAGTCATCACCATGGTGAGGGCAGGAGTGGGTTGGGAGGGGGGGGGGGCAGTGGGGTTGGTCAGTGTAGTCGCATCCTTAGCTTAATTTTGCCCAGAAGAGACCAGGAGGTCTTTCTCAGAGTGAGCAGTCAGCCTAGCCCGAGTTTGATCGCCTTACAGGCTGAGCAGAAACCAGGCTAGGCTATGGATTTAATGCACCAATATGAACAATGGCAGCTGTTTGTGGTTGGCACAGTGAGGAACCACACAGTGAGGTCCATAGTCTATGGAGGTGCTGCATCTCTGTTTTCCTGGTTTAAAGCTCCTGCATGTATATATTTGGTTAGGTTTAGGTACTTTGCTCAGGGATATGATATTTATCAAGCAAATTATCAAATTGTATTTTTATAGCACATTTTTATAACTGTTATGAAGCCCGAGGCAGAGCTTGCATGCCGAGGGAAATGATTCAGAAAAGTCAGATCAGGTGGGGGAAAAAACTAGAAGAAGATTCCCTGAACTCATGAAAAGGTGGATGAGATGATCTCCTGGAAAACAGTGCTAAAGAGAAGGAACATAGGAATAGAAAAACCAAGGCTAATGACTGATGGTATGCAGCAGTTGCACTGCAGAAGCACAGAGACTGGTAGCTGGCTGAAGAGATGGACATGGGTGCGTGTGGAGTCCTTTTCAGACTTTTACAGTCTGTAGGCACAGGTGTGTGAGCCTGAATCCCTAGCCATTCATCCATCCTGCTGCCATCACTTCAAAAGTGACTCCACATGAGCTGGCCTGCATTCATTTTGTCCCAAGATCTTGCACAGAATGTAAGAGTTATGTCTTGCTTACTCTGAAAACAGAGATAATGCCAAATGGATATTTGCTTTGAGACACAGATCTTTACGAGCCTCTGTTGAATAAATATGTTGACTTCACTGAATTGATCCTCAACCTGTGTAGGAATGATGGTTGTTTGTTGTAGACATGTTTACTTTATGCGTACATCGTGTATTGCAAACCTTTTCAACACATTCCATTCAATCATGTGTTCATTTATGGCATTACTGTCTTCAGAGAGTTTCTGAATTATTGTAATTTAAAGTTGATCTTACTGAAAGTGCTTGCAAATTGAAAGAAGAACTGAGGAAGATATAGGATAGCAAATAAAAAGAGCCCATTAGTAGGTGACCTTTTGATGGCACACTGGTAGAAACCTGAATGATTTGATGTTTTTTTATGCTTTATGTTCAGTAAGGTTTAATCCAGTTCTCCATTTCCCCTTTCACTGCAGAGTGGAAGCAAGGAGCCGCTAAACTTGAACATGGTCGTTTTTTCACTGGCCAACAAGAGACTGCACCTGGACCGCATAAAAGGTGAACACAAAATGACATATCTGTACTGACCCTGTGTAACTTCAAAAATTCTTCACTTATCCATTGTGTCTGAAGTCAGCCATGACCTCACATAATCCATCCATCACATGACTACCTTCTCAAATTCAATATATGTACATACACTGTTCTGCTCAAAGTCCAAGGATGCAGGTATTTATAAGTAAAACGCATCTCAAAGACTGCTTAAAAAGCCTTAAAGATTGCTTCAATGCATCATGGAAGACTGCCTGCTAATTTCTTGTGAAAAGCTGGTGGCATTGTTCTCCACTCCTCCTTTAAAGAATCACTAAGCTCCACCACTGGTGCGGACTGTCCTGACCTTACCCTGCCTCTGTATTGTAATTCTTCCCAAAGATGAGCGTGATTTGTGCTGGGCTTTTTAGGAATAGGGCAGGTTTGTCAGGATCATGGAGCAAAACGGCACTCAGGCTCAAGATGTAACCGGGCAGCACTCTCTGGGACACCCGAAGGGGGTTTTGTGTGTGTGTGTGTGTGTGTGTGTGTGAGAGAGAGAGAGAAAGAGAGAACAACGCAGTCGTCCCCGTGTTTCTCCCTGTCCATTATTTGCTTGAGAGCCTCCCTTGGCGAAACATTCCATTAGAGGAATTAGGGCCAGCGCAGAGCCCGCTACACCTTCAGCGGAGACGTCTCCGCGGATACGTGTTGTTTGGCGGTGTGTCAGAGCGCGTTCGCCTGCTCGCCGGCCTCCCCCGTTATGGCCAAGTCCACTCCACGTTGCGTTAGACATTCGTCTCTTGTTATGCGTAATTGTGCTGAGTGAGCTGGGTTGTCCTCACTAAAACTGTCTCTGAAAGGGCCTGCTATACTGCTCACTGCTGCCACTCTGGCCTCTGAAAGAGGAAGTATGCTGTTTGGCATAAACGTGCTAAATTAAAGAAATGCTGCTCTGATCATACATTGGGCCTCAAAAGGTTAGTTTTCCCAACATCTAATAGGGTTCCATCAATGTGGTGTAGTCACAGTGTAAATTTTCTTGTTCTTTTTTGTAACACAGTTGCTAGCTTTGTACATCCTGGCATTTTACACTGGACGTGGGATTTCGTATGGGATAAATGAACTTCGCTGTACAGCTCTCTATCAGTTGAAGCTGCAGTATTTTGCCGTAACATACAGAAATTCATCAGATGGAGGATAAACAATAAGGTCTTATTTGTGTCAAACAGGGCACACAGTCTCTATGAATACATCACTTTTTCGTTGCTGGGGGGGATTTTTGAAAATGCCCTCTAGGGGGAGGGTATTCTGAAAATACAGAAAATACCAGTGCGGCTAACAGCTCTCTTCATGAACCGAAATGGAAGTCTTACCAAGACCATGCCTGTGAGTCACTTTCTGTTTGATGTGTTAAAGATGGTCCAACTTCCTTTCCCAGATAAAGAGCAGGCCAGTCCCCCCAAAGTCACTATCCAGACCCCAATGTCAGAGGTGAGTCTCATACTGACTGTGTTCAGACCGCAGAGTCTAGCACAGACCACAGAGTCTTCCAGCCAGACCTCGTACACTGTGGGCTCTCTCGTATCCATGGTGACAGGGTGTATTTTTAACCCCGCCCAGGAGCGACCAACGGACCCAGCTGAGACAGAGACGCCCCTCCCCCACCCAGCCAACAGAACCAGAACCAACACCAAGCCCAAAAACCCTGCCTTACGAAAGACGTACGACATGGATGGTAGGTCAAGGGGGCACTACAGTAGCTGTGAAATCAGATGGATGGCATTTTTGTCCCATCAGCAGCACTGATGTACATCAAATTTGCATTGTGTTTATATTTTGTGTTTATGAATTGTATTTGAACACATTTCACACTTTTAAAGTAATTCTTTGCTTTTAGAAGAAGAATGTTGGAAAAATATGAGATATTTAGCTTTTAGCGTCCTGTATAATGGTGCTACAGCACTTCGTCTCACTTTAGTGTGATTTGATGGCCCCAGGGAACCTTGAATGAGCAACAGTGCATTATGGAAGTGAAAACGCCACAGTGATGGCTGTCACACTGGATCAGGTGCTAGGATGGAAACTCGAGAGCCAGTGAGCCAAAGCTGAAGAAAGCCAGGGAGTTTCAATAAAATACTGTGCATCTAGGCTTTGTTGTGTGAAAATTTATCATGGAAATGTTTCTCTTATAGAGAAATACATGGATTTTTTTCTCATCCAGTTGTTCTTGTTACTCATTTTGGTGTGAAGGTACTGTGAGATATAATTTACTCATAACATTTCTGCTTTGAAAGGTTCGCAAAGCAAGAATGGATGCAGTTGCAATTTCATGTTATAAGAAATGTGACTGCCTTTGTTACTTTTTACAAAAAGGCCCAATGTTTTTTTTAGAGGTGTTCTAAAAAGAGATCTCAGCAAAGAAGGTAAGTCTGGAGAGACAGGAGGAGGAGAACAGCCTCCAGGTCAGAGTATGTGCAGTAAAGGCTGCCTCTCTCTCTCCCTCCTCCTCTTTAAGGGCTGATAGACCTTCTGTCCAAGGTCCAGTGCTGCAGAGCGGAAGACCAGAGGGGCTTGCTGAGGAAGGAGGACCTGGTGCTGCCACAGTTCCTACAGTTGCCCCTGCTGGAGTGTGAGGGGGAGGAGGCGGGGGGGGGGGGCCAGATGAGCCCGCCCCCACAGTCTGCCAAGACGACTCCCACCTGCACTAATCCCACTTCCGCCACCATCACCACCACCACCACCACCAACCCCGCCCCCACAACTTCCTCACCCTCTGGGCACCATTCGGAGCCTGAGAAACCAGCTGATGGCCCGACACGCTGTGAAGCAGAACCAGACTCGGATCCAAAGCCAAACAGTCCGGACCAGCTAACCAGCACACCTGCTTCACAGGGCAAAAGCCCGTCAGTTCTCACAGACTCTGCACAGGATACAAAGGTGTGAGCACGTATCACCTTGAAAGCCTTTTTACCCTATTTTACTTTATCCTCAACTGCTTCACATCACCCATATTTGTGCGTGAGACAGGTTCGGTTCTGTGGTGTCTGGCAGGGTGGCAGGCCTGTTCTGGATGGATCTGGACAATCGTGGATTATACTTATACTATTACACCTTTTTACATCTTTAAATTTGCCCCTTTGAGGGGAAAAAAGGAAGCTACCTTGTGAAAAATGCTAAGTTCTGGGACTGTTTTGGGGGAGGGGTGTTTCATGAAAATGAGTTTTGTATAATTTATTTTTGATTTTGTATTTACCAGTGTGGTGTTAAAAAGATGTTCTGAACGACTACTTTCATATTGTATTTATTTGGAACAAACTAGATTAATTTATGTAGCTCCACCCATGTGTTTAATCTCTCCTTCCTTTGGACATGTGTGGTATTGTGAAATGTTTGTTTATGCACTTTTTTGCACTTACACGTTGCAAGACAATGTTGAAACTGTTAGCTTTAACCTTCAAGAGAAATTTCCCATTGAAAACAAAGCTCTTCTCAAACTGCATGTAAAACTACCTGTTGTTGGGGCATTTTTAATCATGTGTCTCAAGTGTCTCGTCAAAGTTTCTTGTGGTCCTGATACAGGACAAATAAGTTGGTTCATGTAAGAAAGCCCTTTGCAAAGTTAGCGCTTTGTTAAAACGAATGGCTGTTCTTTTTGCTGGGACTGAAGCTAACCAGGAGAGACAGACTCTGAACATCCATTTGGTGTGTCTGAATTCTGGAGCACTTCACACTTCTGTCTTAGGCTGTACACACAAGCACTTGTTTGTTAACTCCGATTTGCTTGCTCTGAATGGGTGTGATATTCTTTCCCTTGTTCAGTGCTGTCTCGAGTCTCAAGCTGTTGTGCCTTCAGTCTCTCAGGACCCAATAAACCAGCAGGCAGCCTGGCAAACTCTCCAGCTCCGTCTCTCACCTGGTTTCTCCCCCCTCAGCTGACAAAAAGGGGTTTGTTAGAGATAGCAATCTCCGCTGCCATTTCTGCCGGCTGCGCAGTTTAGCGAGATCACAGTTAACCTCTCGGCCTGGGTGAGGGCTGGCTTGGGGTTTGTGATGTCATCAGAATGCAAAGTCACCACCACAGTGCCTGCACAGTCTCTCAGCTCACCACAGCTGCACGGTGATAAACCCAACCAATGGCTGGGGGAGGGAAGTGGTAATGTGAACTCTGTACAATGCCTGCTCAATTGATTTAATACTGCAGTAGCAGCACTTCATAAGTATGCTTTTAATTTGGCCTAGATTTTTTTTTTTTCCTGTCTGGGTAATCTGTACCTCATATCTGATTACAGCAGAGTTGCAAATTGCCACCCTTAACCATTTGTGTTAAGTCACGCAAAGCCACCATTCCAAATTCAGGCCTGACTGACCTGCACCCCCGATGCACCCAGCACTCCTTACTGGGAGACCCGGTGATGATGTCACGCTTTGTTCTGATCCATGAGTGTCACACGGCAGCACATCTTTACCCCGACAGTCCAGGATCCCCTGGTGCTCCTGCTGACCTTTCAATGGTCTTTTAGAACACATTTTAGGAGAACAGCGGGTGCCAAGGCTGAACCTCACACTGTCCCACTCTCTCCCCGCTGCTCACTTCTCATCCATGCTCGGCACGCCACTCATCATCGCTTGTTACCCGCTGATCCAGGATCAGTCGAGGATCGAGGAAGTGGGCTGGAATGCAGCATGATGCCAGACTCTAGGCGCTGGCGCTGTTTGGCGCTGTCTGGCACTTGCACCCCCAAATCCTCACAGCATGAGTGTGGAGCAGGGGTGGGTGCTGGGGGGGGGGGGCTTCCTCTGAGTCACAGTGTGAATCATAGCTCCTCCTCTCCTCAGGTGGGCTGAACATGGATGGCCAGGGCTTCAGGTTTCTGTTCTGCGCTGGAGCTGTGCCGCTCGCCCAGTGCAGCCTTCACTCGAAGTCCCACTCATCTGTAGTTACCGATGTGGTACATTACCCACCATGTTAAATTTTAATGACATCAGGCGCCATTAGCTTCCCCACAGAGAGGCGAGGCCTTGGGCACAGGGGTGGGGGGCAGGGATGGAGGTTGGCTTGATTTAAGGGCTGCTGCTATCTGTCCTCCTTTCTTTCTGAACCTATATGTCTCTCTCATTCACACAAAAACACACCCATATAGTACACGCACACTCCCGGACAAAGGCACACACACAGTGTACACACAGACTCAACAGGCGCACGCAGATGCATTCACATTCATCCATAAATCAGAAAACAGGAGAGCTGTGATCGGGCAGGTGGTGTACATCTGATGTCATTGGGCGGGAGGGCTGGCTGGGTGCAGGTTGGGGTGGGGGGCGGGGGTGGGGTGGGGGTGGGTGGAGGGGACGCTGTTTGGCATGTCTGTGGTATTATGAACGGGCAGCGAGGAGCTCGGGAGGGCTGCACTGTGTGTGTGGAATGCAGAGCGCTACCCCTGTGAGCAGCGGAGAGAGGGAGGGAGAGGGAGGGAGGGAGGGAGCGGGGAGAGGGGGAGGGAGGGAGGGAGAGCGAGGGGAAGGTAAGGCTTCATTTCCTCAGCGCTGAGCGCGCCGCTTCCTCTCTGGTGGTCGTTGCTGTTTATTCATTCTGCTGGGAGTCGCCCACTTGTCTCCGCGACTGTAGCGTCACACAGCAGGGAGAAGCTGCCAGGATTCGACGCTCCGGTGAGAGGGGGTCGACGCACAGAGCCTTCCCAGACATCGATCACCTCACAGGTGCTTAGCAGTCAGGTGTTCCAGTACTGAGCTTCGAGGAATTGGCAAGGTAAGGCACTGGTGCATAAAATGGTGTGATGGTGATGATGGTGGTAGGTTATAGTGATGTGGATTTGTTCACATTGCTCAGCTTTGATTTTTTATGAAGTCAGGATGTCACCTGGAGTCTACTGCTGTGCTAATTTTCAAAAACTTTTGTCAATTACAACCTGAAAATATGTTTTCAAAAAATATTCTGTATTGGACTGACATGGGGGGGTCTGTGGAAGAGCACATTTGAGTAGTAATTCAGTGATTACAAACTTGTGTAATATGTGTGTGAGAGGGTATGCATGCAAGGACAGTGTCTTTTTTCATAGAAGGGCAAGAAGATTGTGTGATGTAACGCTGACAAAAAGTGATCACGTAAAAGATGTCCTTGGCCAAAAGCATGTTTCACATGCTTTTCTCTCTCTGTGTGTGTGTGTGTGTGTGTGTGTGTGTGTGTGTGTGTGTGCGTGCATGCATTTGATGTGAGCTTTTAATATATTAGTGCTACTGTCAAGAGTTAATCATTTCTAATTTGAATGCACCATTATTACATTCAGCAACCCCCCAAACCCTAATTGCACACACACATTTTTTTCTCTCTTTCACACATATATACTCAATTGCTGCCAGCTACACCGTCAGTCCAATCTGAATTTTTTCTATTGCTGACTGTTTTATGGTGCATTTATAATGTATAATTATTATTGATATTATTTTAACATTCCACAGGTTATAAAAGCTTGCTGATCACCAAATTACCTATACTCTTGATCCTAAGCAATAATATGTTATTAATTTGGACAGGGTAGATATTCAGTCACATGACTTTTACAGACAGAGGTTCTTCCACAAGAACAGGAATTTTTCTCTTCAGGACATGGTGTGTGCATCATATGTGATGTTTGCAGGACTTACTGAGGGCAGAGTATATCTTCCTCTGATGGAGGAGACAAATTTCTACACCCCTACATCACCGCCATCTTGAAGAGAGGCGTGGTGGGAGGGAGGTTGGGACTAGACAGGTAACACAGTGTCACCTGCAGCGTTCACAGTGTTTTTGGGTCAGGTAAACTCATGTAGGAGGAGTCTGAAATTTTGAAACAGACTGATGAAAAACGCAAATTAAATTCCTCAGAGCTTTGTGGCTGCCTTCAGGTACTGCAGAATGAGAATGTCTGACTGTCTGAGCCAGCGTAAATATGATTGGAGCAATTTTGTCGGGGCCATGGTCAGATTAGCTGTGGGATTAGTTTCAATTTAAGAGTAAGGCTTTCTTTAATTATGTCCTAACGACTTAGCTGTCGTGTGATAAATCACCTCTTTATACTGCGCTGGGGCAGATCCAACTTACATCTGACCCTGCTTATTGAACTGGGACATGAAGCTCTTTGCTGTTTTTAGGTACACTCATAGCCAACAGCTTGTTATAATTATGATTTATGTTGCTACTTCCATTCTGGGAAATGGTTTAAATGGTTTTAAATTAGGGGACTGTTTTATGTTCCAAGTAGTTATTTTCTTATTTGTTGTTTCTATTCTGAACAATTACTTCAGGTTGCATCCCTTATAAATTGCCTTGGATCAGATCGATAACTTAACTAATAGGAGCAAGGCCCTGAAAATGGTCTAATGTGTTGAATTGATAACCGAGGTGTGTGACAGGTCATAGACAGGCCACTGTAGACTGCAGAGAGAGATGGACTGGAGGTGTTCCGGGGTTCTGCTGCCAGCTTTTTGGCAGTCACCGGAAATCCGTTCACCCACAAGGAGCTGGGGAGAAGGGTGTGACAGTTTGCTTTTAAACCCATCATGGGGCCCCACCCTCAGGCCATTTTCATGGGTTTTGCATGTTGTGTATGAAAGGGTGGACAAGTGCATCACAGTTCTGTTCCACACGCATGCCCCTCATAAAGAAGGCACTTTTTTGAGTAAGATTTACTGAGGCACAGATAATGCCGCCTAATGGACTATGATTGTGCGGTGGGCGTGGTAGTGGTTTGGGGGGGGCCCTTGCAATGTGTGCGGGGATGAACAAAGCCGCTAAGTGCAAGAAAAGAAAAGAGAAAAGAGAAAAAAATGCTGCTGAGGGGAGAGGGAATTAGCATTTAAATGGAGAATGATGGACTCCTGATAGCTCCTACACGACACACGCTGAGAGGAGTGAGACACGTCTGTCTCTGCTAACCAGCTCACCCACCACGCCGTGGCATGGTCTGCATGCTGTCGCACGAGGATGTGGAGAAATCACAAAGATTCAAAATGAGGTGCAGGAAAGGCGGGGTCATGTTCATGCAATATTTAATATTTAATTGAAAATATTTTTCTATTCATTCTTTTCTCAAGTCTCATGTCTCAGGTCTTGAAAAACCATATTGAGTGTACTTTCAAATGAGAGGGGTGTGTGTGTGTGTGTGTGTGTGTGTGTGTGCGCGTGTGTGTGTGTTGATTAATCAATATGACTAATTTCACTTGTAGCCTGCATTTGTGGGTCATTATCAGTTATATCAGAAGTCTGTTTTTCTGTTCTCAGCCGTGAGGTTAAATGCACTGATAAGCCAACTCTAGGTGCACTGATCCATAGGCATCGCTTTGACAAACCACGCATTTCACAACAGGAGCTGAAGCTTTTGCCGCAGCCAGGATTTTATCGCACAGCAGAGCTAGTGTCAGCTGTATTTTTTTCACGAGCTACTTTTCGGGGAAGTTCGCCCCGCGCAGAAGGGACCGTGTTTGTTTCGCCAGGCGGAAGCGATCCCGCGCTGCACGTCCCGGGCTGGTGAGAACGCCTCTTTCTGTCAGAGGTGCACGGTCCAGCGGCGAGTCCCCAAAGTGTCACCTTGGCTGTCGTTGGCTCAGTCATGTGGAGGAATGGATGGGAAGTCCCTGAGGGAATTTGTGTTCTCTCTCTCCAGGGGCACCTGAGCACAGTTCACTGCGTGTCTTCTAAACACAAGATGGATTTCCAGAATGACTGAGATTTAAAAAAAAAAAAAAAAAAGTGAAAACCTGTCCCTTTAGAGCTGAAGTTAAGCTCTAAGTAGTGAGAATGCACATGTTAGAAGTGAAGACTATACATTTTACTGTTGAACATATCCTCCACGACTCTTATGGTTGAAGGCCCAGGGGCCGAGGCTATTCCTTTGGGATTAGGCTACTCCTTTGGGAGCATACTCTGGTCCTGGCAGGCGTCAGTCCAGTGGGCTTCCCAGCTCTCAGTGCTCTCTGACCTAGTGAAGCTAGAACCTAGAGGAGCTATATTGGATTGATACTGACAGGATTTCTAGCATGTGGTTAGGTGTCTCACCATACCCTTTTTTTTACCCAGTTTGTCATTGCTTCAGGGGGGCCTAATTTCAGGTCCGGCCTGTGGGGCACTCACTCAGTGGGACTGCTTTACCACCCTCCCTTACCCCGTGGGTGCATCTGTGTTGCCATGGCGACCGACCAGTCTGCTTGTGCCGGATCCTGGCGTGCGTCCCTGCTCTGTCCCGGACGCCATGATCCACGCTCACGGGCGAGGCAGACTGTTGCCACGATGGTAGCGCACAGAAGGGGAGAAGCAGGGAAGTGAAGGCGCAGGGAAAAGACCCATCGAGACGAGGTGCCACCCACTCACTTCAGAAAAGGGATACGGCCCAGGGAATGTGTGAGTCACAGAGAGAGAGAAAGGGCTGATCACGTGGCTCTTTGGTTCCATTTCACTGTGATTTATCTGTCGCTTCGCCCAGGGAAGATCATTCCCCACTGAATCACTGTGTATCCTTCTGATCAGTTGATTCATACTGCTTCCCACTGAAAATGCTTCACGAGATAAACGTGATTGGGGAAGAACGTGATGTAGCTTTGAATGATGGATGCAGGACCCGGGGATCACAGGTTAGAATCCCAGCTGGGAACACTGCTACGATACCATTTATGAAGCTACTTAAACTCAATTACTTTGGAAAAAAACAGCTGTCCAGGGGTTGCAGATTATGTTATGAAACAATGCTGTAAGTACTGTGAGTCAGTGTGTCTGTGGAGGGAATGAATAATAGATAAATGCTAGAAAGGTTGGGTCTACCGTAAGCACAACATCCTTTCAGGGTGTCTTATACATGCACATACACACACACTCACACTCACAAACACGCATTCACACACAAACACGCATTCACACATATACACACGCACACACAAACATAACATCACACATATATATGCAGGTATATGCTCACACACACACACACACACACACATACGCATGCATACACATACGTGCACATCCTTGCGTGTGTGTGTGTAACCATGACAATTCAGCTGGACCAGGAGTGGTTGGAATGATGGTGGAACAGGGGGAGGCATGAGTCACAGCTAGTCTGTGTCATCAGTGGCTTCACCATTTACACTGTGAAATTCCTTCACAAAGGACTGGATCTGACTCTATAGCCAGTCTGCCCCTACAGCCTGAGGAAATTATAAACTGTAATAACAGATACAGCATTTGCAGGAGATTGAAAAACTACGTCTCTGTGTAGTCAGACCAACTAGTGAGAAGGAAAGAGTAGTTGTAAGAGTCCATTGAGAATGTGGCTCTATATTTTATGTCTAGATTAAAGCAAATGCTTCAGTCTGTTAGATACAAATTATAGATGGTTTATCCACCAGCAGCTGGTCTTTCTGTGTTTGATCAGGTCTGGTGAAGGCTATCTATCCTCTCTGGACACACTGTTTACAAGTTTCTCTACTCCTTTAAACCTTAAGGCATTGAGAATAAAACTTTTCATCTTTTTGTACAGATGATCTTCACAGATGTGAAGAAAGGACTTCCTCTCTGTTTTCAGAGTGACTGTATGTATACATGATTGTTTTAAGGACCCTGCAGCTTTGTCCTTTCTCCAAACCTTGCACAAAGTAAACTTTTTAAAACGAGTTTCACCTTGGTCAGGCTTTGTGTGCATGAGAATGTATGTCCCGGCAGATAATTGGCTAATTGATTGATTGACCACACCTCCAAAATGGGGGCACTAGATGATCCAAATGAGGGGAGGGCATGCTCTTTAAAGAAAGAAAGAAAGAAAGAGAGAGAAAAGGAGTAAGAAGGAAAGAGGAGAGAAAGCTTTTAAACACTTTTGGTTTTAGTTTTAACCTTTTTATCCGCCCACTCTGTCACCAGAGGTGCAATAGCAGGCTGATTGCTTCTCACAGTAATGCATGTGGTGAAATAGGAGCTTTGTTAGCCCATTGTGCAGCAGCACTGGGCTTTAATCAAGTTACCAGGCTTAAGGTTAAGGAAAGTCATTTGAGACAGTGCTGTGGAGGGGTAAAGCACACAATAATCTCATATCTGTGATGAATATCATTGATAAACACATTCCTTACTACATGGCAGCAATGCCCTTTTTGAAGATTTTATTTGACCCTAAGCCCTTGTCCAAATTTTTAAGGTTCCTGCAATTCTACCTCAGAATTGAGTCTACTTTCAGTGAAAGATATGTCTAACACCAACAATCCTTGCTTTATGAGGTCTGAATTCAATGTTTATTTCAATTAATTTAGTTCAGTGTTGTTCAGTGAGTACTGTATTTATTTAGTGTTGAGTTCAGCGTTTAGCTCAATGTTTTGATCTCGGTGTTGACATTGGAGAGGGCAGTATTTTGGGTCAAGTGTTTGGGTTCTGTTTGAATACTGTGTTAATGTTTTGTTCCCAGTGTCCCAAATTCCATGTTGTTGGGGTAAAAACTTTGTGTGACTACTTGGGAGAGGGGGCTGTGTCACTACTACAGTGTCTAATTCAGGGTGCAGGCAAATTGAGAGACAACACTTAAATCAAAACACTTGTACACGTCTCATATCCACTCACATATCATCTCCCAAAAGTGTATGGAATCAGAATATAATTGATTTAATATCACTGGGGGTCTGTTCAAGTTGCTTGTTCAACCTGTAATTTCTTATCTCCCATAATCCATTTTTCATTTCTGCTCTGCATTCTAAATATTATATTAAGAGCTGAACTGAGACAATTTTGTCCAATGGATTTTATAGACATTACATTTTTTCCTATGTAATTGAGTAGATTTATGCCCTGTGTTTTGGGCACAGTCTCTGTAAAAGGCCGGGTGCTTTTCCCCATGGCTTTCTGCCTGCGTGACAGCAGGGTGACCTACCCTGACCTGCACTTTAAAGGAGACGGAGCCTGCAGCAGCAGCAGCAGCAGCAGCAGATCGCCCCCCCGCTTCCTGCCACTGCCTCTGGTCTCCGCAGGGGGTGGGACGTTCGAGCTCCGGGTTGTCGGGCTCCAATGGCGACGCCTCTTTCACGGCCTTCTCATTCATTATTTCTGAGGCACTGGTGCGGGATCGTGCCGCGCCTCACAGCACGCAGGAAACTGTGGCCCCAGGCGCCCATCACCCCATCCTGTTGGGTCCTTCCACAGCCCCCCCACACACACACACACACACACACACACACACACACACACACACCCCTCGCATCTCCCCCTTGCTGCCTCTGTTCCCTCAGCCACCTCATTCTTTCACACCTTAGGCCATCACAGACGGGCAGGCAGGGGAAGAAAAGCAGCCCTCCATTCCTCCTCTGGAGACGCTGATGCCAAATAATGGTATCTGCAGAGGGTAGTCTGGTTTGGCCTGCTTAAACAGGATCTGCTTTTATGCAGAAAAGTACTTTCATGCAGTGCTGTTCTATTGGACCTCCCTCTTGGAAACAGTATCTGGGTACCTTCTTCTGTTTCGTGACCCTATTGGGTGACAGACCATTTATTTTTTTCCCTCAGCAAACAAGTTTGTTTGTATTTGCATTTTGAGCGTATGTTTTGTGTGTGCATGTGTGTATGTATGTGTGTATACATAGAGGAGTCTGAGATGTTGATTTGATTTCATCTTTTCACAAAAGCTGTGATAAATCAACAGACCTTGACAACAGGAATATTTCAGACAATTGCATCCTGAAGGATGAAACCAATAGATGGAAGGGGGCACCATCTCTGCCCTACTGTGCCCAGAAACTCTGACCCTGCTAGTGAAGCAGCTGTTGGGCCGATGGGGTAATAGCCCCACAGACAGACACAGCTGGACACTGCTTCAGCAGAAATTGGACTCTACCTCCTTGACAAACAGACAAAGCATCTGTGAGCCGTGTCATTGTCTCTGAGGTGACAGGGCGAGTGCATTGGCTGCCTGTGGATGCCCTCTCTAGATGGGAAAATGCAGGGAGGGGGATCTCCGATCTGCATTCAGCTGATTGGAGGGGGTCGATTAGAGAGAGGAGCACGGCCAATCAAGATGAGCTCTTTCTGGCTCAGTCTCAGCCTCTTTCTCACCCCTGTTTCCTGCTTCCTGTAGCACTGCCTAATGACTCATATAGACAGAGACACAGTGTATATGTGTATATACATATATATGTGTGTGTTTATATATGCATGTAATGTCATCACAAATATTGAATACTGCATTGTTCATTATACCAGATCAATCAATTATATGTATGAATACTGAATATATGTAAGAATATTTTGTAATGAAGCATATGACGCCCTTTCCTGTTTAAATGTTTAAATGAACACGTCAATAATATCTCTTGCACTCTGGGAACCGATTTCATGCTTTTGATTGACTGTTTTTCCCTAAAGAGATGCATGAGAATAACATGTCCCTGGTGAGACACTTTTTATTGCTGATGGGTGAGACTTGCTCAGGCAAAGATGTTTCATTAAAAGATGAAATACCAGCCCCTCACAGTCTGTTGTATCTATTATTTATATAATAGATACATTTCTATAGAAATGTAATAATATTATATAATAAATCTGATATTATTTTTTTATATATCCTCACAGTGCTTTCTTAAGCTTTCCTTCCATTTAACTGTTTCCTATCCAGAATAATCTGGGACATAACCAACACTGTCTAAGAATTAATATTAATAAAAATTTCAGTAATAAATGATCCATGCCCACCAGTTTTCCATTACTTCCCTGGGCTTCCAGCTCAACACAGTGCCATGTGTATCTAAAACATAATCTGACATCTGGGAGACCAAGGTTTCATATTTACGTACAATCTCTGGTTCCAATTTAGCATTTGTTATCTGATTTGGAATGAAGAAAAGAAAGAAAGAGTAAACACTAAAGGCTGGAACATAAGTGTGTCCTGGGTTAAGCTGCTGAGAAGCTCATCTAAAGGGTGAGCACCATCTAGTGTCAACTGATTGAAACTGCATACCAGTCACGCTTCAAAATCCACTAAAGGTGGACAGCTATGGGGCTCATAACAAACAAATGATCTGTCTCCACAGGGGAACAACAAAGGTCAACTCAAGTGCAGTAGCAACTGACAACACGTCCCAACTCGCAGTCTTAGAGGAAACCTTTATCAGAGAGTACTGCCATGGACCCAAAGGTAAATGAAGTGAGTATCGGTACAGAAGCAGTGTTTTCAGGCAGATGCAGATTGGACAATACTGTCTGTTTACACAGAAATTTGTTTTTACCTAAAAACTTGGAAAATACACATCACAATATGTTACACAGTAGTGCTTAGAGGTGGACAATAAACAGTGTACTTCATTACATATTACACATATTTAAAATGTCACATGCGCAGTAGTTAAACACTATTTACAGATTTAGGCAACTGGAAGTTAGAGCACTAAAAGATGGTTGAAACTAGGGAGAATTACTCATATGAATAAGTACATGTGGGTGGTTCAATAACCTCCTCACAATATAGAATCTATATTCTATATTCTGTACACAGAAATACTGACTAAATCCACAGTTCATTTTACAGTATTTAATGATAATATGGATTGACCCCTTTTATTTTGATGACTCAAGATCAAAACTCAAAATTCCTGTTGGGAGGTTGATGCAGTTGCCAAACATATGTGACGATGAGTATGTCTCCCACACTCAGACAGGATCAGAGTGTTTCATGGCGTCTCTGTCTCTGTCGTGTTGATCCTGCCACTTCCTGCTTCCTCCCCAGTGCCCCTCAACCTCACCACAGAAACATATCGTGAAAAGCAGGTCCAAGTCCACCGAGGAGATCCAGCAAGCCAAAAAGGTAAGCACTCACTTCCAGTTACATGTCTGTACTGGTTACAGCTCAGTCTCTTGTTGTCAGCATTGTTTTTGGATGCTATCACTCTTGCTGACTTGTGTGGTTGTTTTCTGTCAATGTACACTGGTTGTTCATTTTCAGTGTTTTGAATATAAGGCACTCTCTAACAAAATAGTACTGTGTACATGTACATGGTATGTGCTATAGTGGTAACACGCACCCATTACAGTTTGACATACCTGTTTATTGTAAATATATATTTTTCTGTAAATGAACTCATATCACTTTTTCAGAAAGGTAATTTGGGGTGTGAGTTACCTGCAATCACACTCAGCTTTATGGAATTAACCCTTGTCTCTCTGCTAGGCCTTTCACACTCCCCAGAAGTCTCTGCCGGGAAGGCCAGACCTGGAGAAGCTGAAGGTGAGCACTGTAATGCACCTTGCCAAATGGTTCCAGGTCTTTCTGTGGCCTCCCAGGTTCTGTGACTCAGGGGACAGAGACTCGCTGATGACTCACAGATAACCTGGGAGTGTCTCCCTCAGTTACTGTCTGCAATTTCTTCTGAATACAAAACTCTTATCACCGTTTCGTATTTTCATGAAGGATTTCGATATGAAAAAAGAAGGTTAAAAAGCAGAGGTCTATGTGATTAAAATCAGTAGTAGTGATGTTGTAATGGTGGTGCAGTGGTTTCCGTGTGTGCGTCTAATTCTGCTGCCTGGTGATTTTGCATGTTTCCAGGAAGCCCCAGAGGGCTCGGACACACCAACGTCTTCGTCAGAGGAGCTGAAATGATACAGGGAAGGAACCTATCAGCTATCTGGGTTCACCAGGTCAACAAGGTTCATGAGCTTTTGGATTAGCAGTGAAACACATACACACACATACACACACGCACACACACACACACACACACACACACACACACACACACACATACACACACACACATTGTTTTCCTCTGAGTCCATTTAGATGGACAGCTATTGGGACCAATAGAAGACACCTGATGGCCTACTTTGCCCCCTCCCCTCTGCATATCTTCTCTCTCTCTGCTCTTCCTCTGTTTCCTGTATAGACACATATGCGCACACACTCACACATGCACACGCACACACACAGGCACATGCACACACACTCACACATGCACACACATGCACACGCACATGCACACATACTCATACATGCACACACTTTTTTCTCCCAAGTTCACGTGAACAGCATTTTGGACCAATAGAAGACACATGATGACTTAACCTCTTCTCCCCATCTTATTTCTCCAGCTGCTCTCTCTCTCTTTTGTCTCTCTCTCTCTCTCTCACACACACACACACACACACACACACACACACGTTCACACAGATAAACAGTCTCACTTTTTTCAAGCCAAGTCCACTCCAGGGGACAGCATTGCAATGTCTATCTGCTGTACATGCCAACTGAATGTGCATTAGGAATAAAGCAATGATAGTAGAGTGTGCGTCTCTCTGCTCCTCCATAAAGCCATTGTGTATCTCTCCTCCTGTGACAAACAAGTCACTGCAGTTTCGCCTGAACCTCAGTCACTTTTTCAAATGCATTCATTTCACTCATTTACCGAAGAATACACCCTGTTAACCCCCATTTCAACACATAGAAATCCTTAGAGAGAAAAACAGTCATTGTTTCACTGTGGTATTTTTCAGCAGGTGGATAGTGAGAATGTGGGCTTTTCGATGTTAACACTGACACTCTTTCCCATTGAGTGCTCCCCTGGCATGTGCAGTTGCATCTTACCGTTTGAAATGTGATGCACTCCTGACAAAATTTTGTATTACAGTTTGAGATTCTGCAGATTATGTCCAGAATTGGGAAGTAAGCAGATGCTGATTCACTATCAGAGGGCAAAAGGAGGCACAGGAAAGAGGCACAGGAAATTAACAAATCAAAGCTAGCAACACTGTCAAATGTAGATGATAAACCAGACAAAATATTTAAAGGAGTTTGGGGACTTTATTCTTCCAGTACCCTGTTCTGTTCAGGAAACTGTTAGAGGATACGTGCTGTGATCCCAGATTTAGAGTGTTCAAATGGAAAAGGCCTTCAGAGAGTTAGATGGGATTGAGATTTGCATCCATCAGTTAATTTCATGATTTCAGTCCTGAATGAACTATGTGATTGCCACCCACCTCCATCCCCTCGATGGTGTTGTTTTTTTTTTTTGCACTTTTTAAACTGGCTGAAAATGTCCATCAGTCAAAATAATACTGCACTCCACTGTAGTAATGATGTAATATATAACTTTGATCATTTTCACTAGACAATACACAGCCCTGTGAAATAATTTTGCTCTCATGGGTCACATTCCTTTTGAATTGAACTCACACAAGTCAATATAGCCAAAATAAATATTCAAATTGTCCTTTCTTGTTGTTTGTGAAACACCGTTCCTGACTCCAGGCCAGAATCACACAAAACACCTTCCATCTTTTCTTGAGGGGTCTCATTCTGTTTCATACTGGCCAGAGATTTGACTTAGAGAGCACCCACCCAATGCCCTGCATTAACATCGAAAGGTGTCCCTGAACTCAACTCATCTGAGCACACATCTCAGAGTGCAAATGTGTGTATCTGTTGCATTTGTGTATAATGGTATGCTGGACAGTGCTTCTTCTGTATTTTTAACAAGACATGAGTGTGATACTTTGCTCTATTATTGCAATGTGGAAAAAGGCACCTTTGTTTTTAATGCAATATGAAGCATTCAGTTTTGCGTGTTTTGTTTTTTTTTTGACTTTGCCTGCATTCAAACAAAACCCAACTGTGGTTTGCTAATGGAAAGATGTTCAATAAAGGGAAATAGCAAATGTGAGGCTTACTCTGGGACGTGTAGTATTTGCACCCAGAACCATCCACATCAATGGCCCCTCTCATTGGTCAAGGAAATGGTTGGGATCTGGGCCCAGCAGGCAGAAAGATAATTGCAAAGATTCCATGCAAGGAAATGGTTCTGGGAATTCTGTATTTTGTGTGGTGTTTATAACCACTGTGAAATTCCACCATTATCGAACAATGAAGCATTCCTCTGGACATTCCTTTTATGAAAAAAAAGGACCAAAACAGGCAAATGTCATCTATTTCTGCTCACGCAATGTTCTGTAAATGTTTAATGCCCGGGCAAGCGAAAACCTGATGGGTCAACAAAATGATTCACGGGTCAGATATGCACAGCGGTGAGGGTTGGGGGTGGGGGGGAATTTTTGTGAGTCATTTTGTTTTCCAGAAGTCAGAGCCCTGTTTTGCCCTCTGGGGTTTTTATCATGATCGTTAACCCCTTGCTCTCCTTCCTTGAACCTTTGAATGGCACTGCGTTCTTTCAGCTTTGCTCTGTTCCCACGTAGCCCATCATACACTTTGCTCCCAGCGGACACGGTGCACACCAGCTGACCGTGTTATTCTTCTGCATATGCACAATCACAGATCGGAAGGACACAATATCGTGAGCTTGATTTTGGAAAGACACATTTAGCAAGACGGTTCAAGACGACAGTCGTGCCCTCATGCCCAGGAAGATTTTTCCCTCAAATGGGGAAAGATAATTGTCCTTTCCTCCACAGGGCCTCCTGTCGACTGCGTGCGTCTTGCTGTTCAAACAAAGGAATTTCATGGCTCATCTGGCATGCTGGGTACTTTATTACTGCTGCAAACGGCAGTGGAGCGGCCGTCAGCGCACAGCTGGGGGGAATTAGGAGCTTTAATCGAGGTTTAAGTGGGATTTTGGCCATCTTCCAGTACCTGCTGCCTGACGTTTGATGCAGTGCTTGTCAAAGAGGGGGTGGAGCTCTGCATGCAAACTCCGCCTATTCATCTGCCAATTAACCAATTGTGAGACACAGGACACACCCAAGTCTTGAGGATAGGGAAGATGAGCTGATAAGGGTTTGGATCCAACACTCTGTAGGGGTTGTGGGACCACATTTTGGTGGTTTGCGTCTGCTTTTCTGGCATTCAGTCAAAAAAGAACCTTCAAAATCACCAAATCGGTGATTTTTTTCCAAGTGTCTGTGTCACTCGCAGGAGGAGTCTGAGAGAGAGGGACGACTGACTGCACATAACATGCGCATCTAATGGTTGAGAGACGTGTGCAGGATCGTGCATTAGCCATGTGAGTCCACACATTAATGTTCAACCTGTTCACACAAAGGTCCACGATGATGTCTTGTGAGAACATCGAACTCGCAATGGCAGTTAGAAGAGAAGGGGAACATACTAATGACGTGGCCCAATTAAACATACACAAAGAAGATGCTGCTCTGACAGTGAGGGATTACAGTTGGCGACTCATAGGCTCTGGTTCTGTGTCCAGCCTGACAGCACATCTGGTAACAACCATCTTCTTAACAGATAAAACATGGCCAAAGACTGAGCAAGCAAAATCAGGTTGCATTATATTATTCTCTTTTAGCAGATGCTCATATGCAAAGGGACTTACATAGGTTATAATTTTTACATGTTATTCATTTATACAGCTGGATATTTACTGAGGCAATTCAGGACAAAGTACCTTGCCCTTGTACAGCAGCAGTGCCCTAGCAGGGAACTGAACCAGAAACCTTTCAGTTACAAGCCCTGCTCCTTACCACTGTGCTACACTGCCCTAATTTCCCTGCCCATGGGGTGTTAAAATTCAAGGTTTAAATAAAGTGGGTAACAAATGGGTAACAAGCTTCTTTCCTTCCTGGAGTCAGGGCCTATATGTGCATATTTATCTCAGTTAATTGCATGGTTGTCTCAAGGCAGGGTGCGACACAAAGCAGATGAGCTACGTTATCACCTCAGTGAATCTGAGCTTGTGAACAAACCCCTGGGCTGTTCATTACCTCACTCATTAGCCTGATTCATTCTACGGGAATCGCTCTGGGCAGGGGTCCACGCTGTTAAGCGAAGAATGTTTTGCTCCATTGCTCCTGTGTTCTAAAACCCCACTACTGGGGGTTTCGACAGTGAACGATAGAGATAGTGACTGTTTCACTTTAAAACACTATTTTTGTACACAACAGGCTATGGGAGTCACTGATTATGATCTTCTTGTTAAACTGACAAGTTTGCTGCTTTATCATATTTTTTGCTTACATTGAGTAAAGTTTGGGTGGCTGAAGGTTTCACATTGTTCAGCATACACTCTCTTCTGTGTTTTTTAACTCCTAAATTTGTGGCACCACAGCTGCCAACAATTTAAGGTTTTAAAAACATTTTCTTTTTCAGCATTGGGGCAGGTTTGATGTAGAGCCAGGTGTTTTTACTTTTTCATCTCCCTGTTTAGAGCAGGTGTTTTTTGCTCCTAGCTGTCTACGGTGCCAATACAAGAGTAATTTGAGAAAGGAAAGGTCATTGTTTTGCTGTTTTATTAAATATCTCAGACAAAAATTAAACTCAAGGTCAGCAGGTGTACAGAGTTGATTGAGGACATTGCTGAAAAAAGCTTCTGTTTAATGATTAACTTCCAGGTGGAGATTCATTATTTTATAATATTATTCTTGAAGAGTTTCCTTGTTAACACACATATGATGGGAACACATACAATATATGTCATATACAGGTGTCATGAAATACTATATCACAGCTATAGCAGCTTCCATTACATTATTGGCATTTAGCAGATGCTCTTATCCAGAGTTTTTTTTTTTTTTTTTTTTTACAATGTTATCCATTTATACAGCTGGATATTTACTGAGGCAATTGTGAGTTAGGTACATTGCCCAAGTGTACAGCACCAGTGCCACAGTGGGGAATCAAACCAGCAACCTTTTGGTTACAAGTCCTGCTCCTTAACCACTATGCTACCTTGCATTTCATTGGATTATGTACTGCACTATAATGTCTCGGATATACCAGGTGAACACCTTGGTCTATAGCTGGGTACAATTCCGCAGTATTCTCTCTATGGAACTGTAATGAATGCAATTGAACTGATGGACAATGAGTAAATTCATTTTTATATCCTTTCTCTCAAGCACCAGCAGAAAATTCTTCAGGTATGCAGATGTCAGCATCTTTGGAGAGCCACACTCAAACTTGTGCGCTTCTGTGAAATTGTCTAGCAGCTCTGTAGCTGCTGCAAGAGTTAACAACTCGGACAGCAAGCTGCTGTGAAATAGCCCATCCTTGTCTCCAGCATGTCTCAGGGATCAAAAGCTGCCTAATGGCCCAGAAACACACTCTCTATGTGTTTCTTTCTCACACGCACAAGGACCACCAACAACAAAATATTCTGCTTTCTGTAAATAAACCCCTTATTTTTCTATTCAGCTCATTCTGTTTATGCAGTTATGTGTGTTCATATGCTCTTGCTGTATGTGTTTACTTTTGTGTGCATGTTCTCACGGGGAAGCAGGCTTCTTGGCAGGTTCTTCACTCTCGTGGGAGTGGGGTTTAATGCAACAGAGGACACAACGGCGCACATGAAAATAGCGTGCTGTCCGACCTCGCCGTAACTTCTGGTCTCTCAGCCGAATGCAAACCCCCTGCAGGCCCTTGCCCCTGCAGTTTCCAGGCTGTCAGATCAGGAAATGTTACACCACCAGATAACAGAAAGATTCTGCTGAGATTTTTTTTCCTAGTCCCAGGTGACTGTAAGCAGGACCTCTGGGCACCCTTTTACTGTGTTCGTGAAACTGCTGTTACAACAAATGTGTGTGCAACGATAAGAACTCTTCTTGTCAGAGTTCATGTTTCTAGTTGATTTTTTTCACATGACGGAGAAATGAATGTTGCGTTGGGAGTTCTGACGCTTCTGGAATTTCGCTGCCCCCTAAAGATAACAGCTGACACTTATCTAAGAGACTGAGTGAAACAGTCAACAGTTTTTAATACACGCTATGCTCGGGACTCGAGACAAAGTGGTCCTGCAGTAAACTGTTCCTCTGCACCTCTGGATTCTCTAACAACCTAATGTATTCGAGGTGCAACTATGAGCAAACGTTGGACTGCAAAAATAATCGAGACAGATCTGGAATTACCTCGATCTGACCACTAGGTGTCATATGTCCCAAATTCTTAGCTAACCGATTTAAAAACGTAATCATGCCTTGAATTGGAAAAATAACTTCAATAATGACCCAAAATTAGCTGATATGGACAGCGTACCCCATCGGCAAGTCAGTACTGATTGTTCAAAATTTGCATCTCCTCAATACTTTTTTCAGACCTTCAAACTTAATTTATCATTAACTGGCTGGAATCTGATGAGAGGGGTGAGTTAATTAGTGAGGGACTCCCATTTCCAGACTTTAGACCCTCGGTCAGCAGTTATAAAACGTCCCCTGTCACACCTGTAACGATTATTAATTAGACGAAGGAAGATGGTAATGAGGGGACAAGGTACCGCAGTAAAACAGGGTAAGATGGGTGTTTTAAGATGCGTCGCATCAGCTAACTGAATTGTTCGCTGTGTATTAAGAACTGTGCCAATTTTGCATATTAGCTAATAAGAGGTGCTTACTTTTTGCCGATTCAAACCTCCGGTGAGGGTGAATGAGTTTCCTTACCCTACTAGATATTGTCTGACTGTCTCAGCCTCCCTGCGTATTTAAATATTTATTTTTAATAAAATACACTCTTACTTCTTGGGAAGCTGCTTTTTGCATACATAAATGGTAATCGTCCCGTGTTCGCTATGTATTAACTTCTTGGCAGTCATTACCTTGCAAATGGACCGGAGAGAATGTTTGTACGGTACGCTTTGCGTGCGCGATATGTTGTTTGAACCACAGCTGTGTTGTGCTGAAAAAAGAGCGCAGGGAAAACGGTTTGATTTTTCCAAGACGAAATTAAACCACCCGTATAAAAAGTTCTCCTTCGGTATAAAGGCTTGCTAATGAAGCTGATTTTCCTGGCTGCTCCATCGCCGCTGCGCGCTTCGTTACAGCTGAGAGATGCTGTAGCGCACGATTCCTTTCTTCCGACATCAGCCCCAAAAAGCGAAGATGATTCACACGCAAAGATAAGAGAGGACTCCTGGTGTTAGCGTTTTAACGTGAGGGTTGATTTGGAAAAAAGGGACCGACTTCTTCAACTTGCTGTAATTACAAACTCATCCCGAGCTTTTAGAAGCGAATTAGCAGGCTTTCTGCTGTAGACGTTTTAAAAAAATTGACAGTGAGCAAACTTCAAACTTGACACCGAGAAGCATTAACCGCTCGTTAAGATCATAAGTGGAACTTCATGTCAGCTGAAAATTGTTGCTGTCATTTGCATGAGCAATTTGTCGTCTGAGAACTTTTTAGAAAACATTATATGTGAATTAAAACTTATTAGCATATGTTTTTGTCAAGACTCGAACATTCTTATAAATTACATAATGTGTTCGCTTTGCACCTTCATCCAGGGTGACGTATCCTTTTAGCCCCCTTTAACCATGTGTGCATCAGGGTTTAAATGAGGTAAAGACCATGGTTGAAGAACAGAACAACATGCAGCCTTCTGGAATTCAAACTGAAAATGCACTGGTTGGTTACCCTCTGTGCCAACCAGTACATCACATGATGCTAATCACAGGGGCATCCATGTAACATGAAGGTGTTATTTGGTGGTGTCCAAAATTCAAATGTATCAGAAGATGGGGACATGAGGTCCAGGCATCATGAAGCTATCATGGGCTGCTTGATTTTTAGATATTGCAGTATTTTGATTGATTCATATGTGTCAGTAATTGGTAACTCCAACCATTGTGGGGCTGATGAAACCTTACCCTCTCTTCACTGTCAGAGGGGCTGTAATGAGAAACACAGCTTGCCATAATAGTGCACTGTTTTAAAACCCCTGTGTGTCTTTGCAGCGTATCATTCAGAAGCAGTCATGTCCTCACGTCCAATCAGAATAACTACAACCATCGGGGGCCCAAAGTTCAACTGCCAAGGTGACTGAACCATTTTTCCCCATCCATGCTGGGTCAATAGCAAGTTAGGGATGGGTTTTTCCTGCACCAAGACGTCTTTAATCCAGCCAGTATTTCATCGGTAACAGGCTAATAACTTGGTTCAAACAGACACTGACACAGCTTTTGGGGCTGAAGATGTTGTAGTGCAGCAGCACAGAGCTAAAAAGAGAGCTGTAACCTTCTGACCAACATTGTGTGTTTTACAACCAAAAGGGATGTACTTCACCTAAGGTGGAGATGCATATGAATGAGTATCACCTGTGTTCCTAGGCGTTGGGTTCTGTGGTGCCACGCCCTATCCATTCTCTGGACCTGAGCTGATGGATCAGGGGGACATGGGTACCGGGTCCACCCTTGATCTTATCAGTGATTGTGAGAGATACAATGTGGAGGGCCGGTCCCCAAAACCCTGGGAGGAACAGAGGCTGCCCAAGGTTAATGGTGAGTGGGAAAACCTTGGCGGGGATCTGACCTGCCCATACAGGCTGAATTAAGATTTATTCAGCATTTATTTGTACACCCAGCATTAACGAGATGAGCTGTGCAGGGCATTTTTAAAAGTTTGGAATGTTTTGGAAAGAGCTTTAAGGTTAAACAGGGGACACTGCCTCTGAGAAAGCATGGGATCAGCAGTAATAGTTATTTGCAGAGGACACTGAGGACACCACAACTTCATCAGTTTGAGCCCTGTTGATTTCAGAAGTATGAATCACTCTGCTTTACCCATTTGAATCAATTTTGTTTAGCCTCTGAAACTGTGTGTTGTTATGATGTGACTCTGCAGTGACATTGGTTGGTATCTGCTCAAAATGATACTGCTGGTACAGTGTTTCTCTCCTCCAGTCAACCCTCAGGAATGCACTGTGTGATAATGTGTTTCTTTCTCTGGGTCATGCACTATTGCCTGGTTGTGCTGTGTAGTCCCTCCAGAGCCCAGGGGAGAGAAGATGGACAGAATAAAATCACTCCTCATCAACATCTCCAAGATCCCCTTGCTCTTCCTCCTCCTCTTCATGTTCATCTGCTCCCTGGATGTGCTGAGCTCTGCCTTCCAGCTGGCTGGGGGTAACTAGAATCTCTGATTGTCACTCCATGATGTAAATCACTAACTTCTGCCCCTGTCTTTGGCACGGTGGAGTAACTCTTCTGTTACTTTCTGTAACTTTCCTTCTGCTGTATTCAGTTTTATCACTGATTAAAACAGATCTACCCAGGAGTAAATATTGCAACTCTCTTTTTTAAACTTCAATGCAATATCTTTGCCACCACTGTAACCCTCTTTTTTATTTAAGGTTAACTTCACAAAGAAAAAACACACAATGTAAATCCTTTGCTATAACTTGTTCAGAAAGACAGGAAATCATTCCTGAGCTATTTATTTTTTCTGTTTGCCTTTGTCTTTGTGATGTTACATGGATATTGGGCTGAGATTCTTTTGATTATGTTGAGGCTCTAATGTATGTATTTCATCTTTTCCATTGCGAGCAGGAAAGGTGGCTGGGGACATCTTTAAGGACAATGCCATCCTGTCCAACCCGGTGGCAGGCCTGGTGGTGGGAATCATTGTGACTGTACTGGTACAGAGCTCCAGCACGTCTACATCCATTATTGTCAGCCTGGTGTCCTCAGGGCGTAAGTCTCTCTCTGTGCCACTGGGTGGAGTGCTCGTAGAAGGCCACACACAAGAAAGGTGGTGAAATAACCCCAGCACAGTGCATGGTTTGCACAGAAAACACAAATACCTGTTCAGAGACACTGTTTAAGATCAATGGTGGCTATTGTGGAACTTTGGAATTCCATTCATTTCAACTCTGATCTTAATTACAGCAGCTGATTGGTTGGGTGCTTGAGTCACCTGTTTTTCCAGAGGTCAATCAGCTACTGCTTGAAAGACACCAAAAAGTGTAAAAAGGACGTAGGACCACCAGAATACAAGTGGCCACCAATGTTCTAGACGATTTCTACATAGATGGATTAGATGGAGTCTACTGTATAAACGTGGTCTAACCAGAGCATTCCTCAACTCCATATGAGGAACTCATAGTAAAGAGGAGTCTGTGGGGTTCAGCCTGTCTCAGGAGATGAAACAGCATATGTGTTGTCCCCTGTGTTCACCCCCCCTTTGCTGTGCTGTCTGTTGAAGCACGCTCTTATAATGACACAAGCTGTAGTTAATTTCCTGCATGCGTCGGACTCTCATTATCTCTGTGTCTGTGCTTCTCCTCATCTAAGCGTGCTGGTGTCACTCTCTCAGCATCTAATTACAGCAAGACAAAGATACAATTAGAAGCAATTAGCTCTGACAAAGTTTGACCAGACTTCTATAGACTCTACGTGTCCACATGGAAAGTTCCCGTAGGGCAATACTAAAATAGAAATTCTCACCTTTGTCCCACTCCTTGAAAAAAGCAAAGCTGTAGCAAATGGAGATTTATATAATGCTGCATAACATGCAAATCTGCAGACATAGAACTGTGTCTGAGTTCAATGACACCCAGCAAACAGCCTTCAAATTATTACAATTCTTATTTATTTTCAAGGTTAAAAATCCAAGATGAAAAATCTACACCATGTCGGTGTCAAAATGGACAAAGATTCAGAGAGACACTTATTCCTTAAATTAAAAAAAACATTAGAGATGTACACTTTTGATGTGGTTCTCAAACAAGAGTGATCCACAGAGCTCTTCCAGGTGGCTGCCAGCTGGGACAGATTTATTTTAATAATAATAATAATAATCGGATAGAAAGCAAAACATTTTCATGTGGATGGCATACTCAATGGAGTTACGTATGTGTAAAATTAAAACTATATATTTCTTAAATTATTTTTTTCTGGTTCATTTTATACTCCAATCCACAGCTACAACATTTTACATTCTAAAACCCCAGCTTTGACACTGTGGCCTCTTCTGAATTTTCTCTGTGCAAAGCTGTTAAGATTAAAGTTCAACTTATAAAACATTTCTACGCAGGAAAAAAATGTTTTTATCCTGCTTAGTCAGGGGCAGGAATAAATATGGAGTGCACTATGTGTTATGTGCTCTCAGAGTCAAGCAGATAGAGAGTGGCAGTCAGCTCAAAGGATCATACAGACGGAGTGTTATGAATATGAATGTGTGGTTCTGTTGTTGATCTACAGTTCTAGAAGTGGGCTCTGCTGTTCCCATCATTATGGGCTCCAATATTGGGACATCTGTCACCAACACCATTGTGGCTCTAATGCAAGCTGGAGAGAGGAGTGAATTCAAACGGTAAGGGGATGAGGTTTAACTCATGAAAAATGCATGCTATGCAATATGTTTTTTCTGTGGTGCTTTTACATTAGGCCAAAGAATTTATCAGATGACCCCTATTTTTTGGGCGGAAAAGTTTGATTTGGTTCAATTCCTTCCAACTTAGAATAAGAAAATTCTTAAATTCAAGAAAATTGGATCCACAGCAGACATTTCTATTGATAAGAATTGCCTTCAGGAGTCAAATTTATTTATTTTTTATGCTAAGGATATTTTTGAATATTTAGCTGGCGGATAAGAAAAGTGCAAAATTGAAAAAAAAAAATGTAGGCGGTCCCTTTTTTCCATATCATCACCATCAAATCTTATTCACCAGTGGATCAAAGCAGAAATACCTGCAGCCTAGATGCTCTATGACACAGCTTCCTGTGGTAAACGCATCACTTCCTGCAGAGCCTTTGCCGGAGCCACCATTCACGACTGCTTCAACTGGCTGTCAGTGCTGGTCCTGCTGCCTCTGGAGGTGGCCACTGGCCTGCTGAGCCACCTGGCCGCGACTGTGGTGAGGAGCTTCCAAATCCAGAGTGGAGAGGACGCTCCTGAGCTGCTGAAGATCATCACAGAGCCCTTCACCAAACTCATCATCCAGGTACTGTTTTACGACCAATGAGTCTAATTCAATACCCAGTTCTTATGTTACGGCTGCTCAGACAACTTTACAGTTGCTTGCCATATGTTCTTACCCAACTTACAAAGCTTAGAGTTTGTATGTGTTATCCATTTATACAGCTGGATGTTAGCTCAAGAAATGCAGTTTAAGTACCTTGCCTAGGTAGTGGTTGTGTATCACTATTTCTCACTGCTGTCCACACAGTCTTCACCAATGTATTCATTCCCACTGTATTTATTATTGTAATTATTATCACGGTATTACCATTACATTATCACTTTATTACCATTGAACACTTCACAAAACTCATTGTTCAGGTACTGTGTTACTGTTGAGTTACACATTAGTTACAAATAAACACTTAATCTATTTCATCACCTAGTTCCTTTATTACTACTGTATTACCATTGTACTAGTATTGTATTAACATTGGGCCCTTTGTCAAATTCATTAACCAATGCATTGGTTCTTTGGTTGATGGTCGTTTGTTGCTGAGTTCCTCAGGTCTTTTATTGCTGATAAGCAGTATGTTACTACTAGATGACCGCTGTGTCCTCCTTTGATTTTTCTTTTCCCCTATCCCAGCTGGACAAATCAGTGATTACAGGGATCGCCATGGGAAACGAGAGCCTGCGGAACAGGAGTCTGGTGAAAGTGTGGTGCAGAATTGATGTGCGTACGGTAAGGCAGGTTCAGGCTGTGGCAGTGCGTATTCCACTGATGGAGAGCTAGCAGCTGATCTCTCCTCTCTCTCTCATCATGCCTTACGTTACAGCATATATTTTATCTGCAAACTCCACTGTTTATGAGATGATTACCATGCATGTGCATACATATGTACATAAATACTTCTAAATCTGCACATATGTAAATATTCATGTATACATATACAGTGTAATTATACGTAATTATACAAAATAATTATACATAATAACATGTAGTGCTCTCTGCCTCTCCAGTCTGTTGTGAACCTGTCTGACAATGCTTCTGGGGAAAATGGGACAACCTGGACCTCACAGAATGTAACATCACAGGACAGCTTACAAAAATGTAGGCTAAGTTCCTGCCCGCTCAAAAGTAGACACAACCAAAAATAGTCACTTTTTATATGTTTTTATCCAATATGGCCATGCAAAGGCTGTTTTTCAAAAGGACACAAAGCCCACACTAACAGAGAGAGTGGCCAGGGAGGTTGACTGGGTCTGACGCTGGCTGTCTCTTGGCCCCCTCAGGCAGGCACCTGTTTGTGGACACGCCCATGTCGGACCTGGCTGTGGGGCTTGTTCTGCTCGCAGCCTCTCTGGTTGTGTTGTGCTCCTGTCTGGTGCTGATAGTCAAGCTTCTCAACTCCCTCCTCAAGGGTCAAGTGGCCAAGGCCATCCAGAAGATCATAAATACAGGTGAGGGGCACGATCAATTTCAATTAGTGATCAATTTCATTACATTACATTATTGTCATTTAGCAGACACTTTTATCCAAAGTGACTAACACAGGTTACATTTTTTAACATGTAACCCATTTATACAGCTGGATATTTGCTGAGGCAATTGTGGGTTAAGTGCCTTGCCCAAAGGTACAGCAGCAAAGTCCTTGCAGGGAATCAATCTGGCAACATTTCAGTTATGAGTCCTGCTCCTTATCACTATGCTACACTGGTGCTCCAACCAATTTCAGTGGTTAAATGGTGTTTAGACAACATTTCTTTTGTGTGGTCTTTATTTTGAAAAATTAAAGGTTACATGAGTGTATCACAGGCAATTTTGTTTATTCCCCAGTATGCTGAGTCTTAGTTCTTGATTTCTGCCTTTCCTGTTCCAGCACTGATCAAACAGTGTTTTATAAGCAGTCCTAGACTGTCCCACTTCTCTTTTCCTCAGACTTCCCCTACCCATTCGGCTGGCTGACTGGCTACCTGGCCATGCTGGTGGGGGCAGGAATGACATTTGTGGTCCAGAGTAGCTCTGTTTTCACTTCTGCCATCACCCCTCTGATAGGTGAGTCACCCAAAGCTTCAACATGATGTGTGCGCATTTTTGTACTTGAAAAATGTGTTTTTTCTTCCCATTCTCTTCCAGTCAAGTTATTAATAAACTGCTGTGGAAGAGGATGTACCGTTTGTCTGAGAAAAGTCTGTAAGGAGAGTTGAAGAGTTTGAACAAGTTTGAAAGTTGCATTTTTCTTAACTGCCATTTGGTCAAACTTTTTTTTCCTCAAATCATTTATGCATTATTTAACTGATGGAACTAGTGGTTGCAGCAATTTTCAATTTTTTACTGCAATTTACAGTTTTACAGAATTAATGAGTTAATCCAGGAAATGGCAGAGTTCACTTCTGAGATCTGTTTTTTTAATGAGGTCTCCAGCTTTCACTTGAAGTTGTGCCATGTAAAGGCAAGGGGTTGTTCTTCGTGCAAGTTAATGAAGGCAGTAAAATGGTAGATGGAAAATTCAACCCAGGGAGACAGGTGGACCTGAGAAATAAGCAATCTGGCATTGGCATTTTTACAGCCCTCTGTCCTCCCTGAAGTGTCCAAATCCGCAAAGCCCTGGCCATTCCAGCTGACCAGCAATTAGTGGTGAGGCAGCAGAAAGCCCGTTAACAAGTCTGGGAGAAAGAAAAATTCAGTTATGGGACCCTGGGCCAATCCTGTATTTGTTTGCACAAAAGCAAACCAGAGCAGTGGTTAAGGAGCTCATTCCATAGTTGCTGAGTCTTAGTTCTGTAGGAGTTCACTTTATTTGCATTTTTTTCTTGATGTATCTGAACATCTCTGGGTAGCAGCATAGGTAATGGTTTATAAAACATTTAATTGTGTTGAATTTATTCAGCTGAATGCTTTCAGGCTAGTGATCCTTTCCCATAGTGTTATTGTTGGGAATGATAGTATTGGTGGACAAAGGCCTAAGCGCACCTGACCAAGCCTGTTGTGTCTGATTTTCCCCTCTGTCCTCAGGTTTGGGCATGATCAGCGTTGAGCGTGCCTACCCGTTGACCCTGGGGTCCAACATCGGCACCACCACCACCGCCATCCTCGCTGCCCTGGCCAGCCCAGGGGACAGGCTAGCCGCAGCCTTCCAGGTGAATCCACAACAGCCACCGTCAACACACAGGGGGGACCGCCCCCTTTTGTGGGCCATTGTGTTTTGGCCCAATTGTCTCCACTCACAGCTGATGATGTCATAGAAGGCCCACCCTGGCAGCTTTGCCGTCCCTGCCCATCGAGCGCCTCAGGCTCATACTACTTTGTTGGTCGGCATATTTCATATTTATATTTCATATGGAAAGACCATAAATATTAATCAGCTTGAGGCTGAAACACACTTGGAAGTCTGAGCTGACAACCCCCTTAAGAAAGATGTGGCAGAAATGCAACCCCATGGTGGTCTCACTCACACGTCTGTGTAAGTACTGAGGTGCTGCATTAGTCATGAGCCACTAATTGGGTACATACATACCTCTGCTGCTTCCTATGATGACATGCTGGGAGACATATGCAGATATAATTGTAACATTGGAAAAAAGTAGCAGACTAAATGATAATTGTGTTCGGAAGCAGCCAGTCGGCAACACATGCACGTCACAGAGGACTGCTCTGATTGGTTCAGCCGGTGTCTGTTCAGAGCAGATAACACTCACCATGACCAAATTGCTGTAATAATGGTTCTGCCCCTCTTCCTGATTAATGATCGGAAGACTTCCCTCGTCTGTATTTCTCAAAAGAGTTCCAGCTCTTTTTCGTGAACACAGTCCCCGAGTCCTTTGTGTTAATCAAACTGATAGCACGGGTTCCCTAAAGGTGTATTTTGAGGGTGGGAGAGATTTCGGGTTTTTTCAGTGTGGTGTTCTCTCCCGTCTGGTCTCCAGATCGCTCTGTGTCACTTCTTCTTCAACATCTTCGGGATCCTGCTGTGGTACCCGCTGCCCGTCACGCGGCTGCCCGTCCGCATGGCAAAGACGCTGGGTGAGCGCACGGCCAAGTACCGCTGGTTCGCCGTGCTGTACCTGATCGTGTGCTTCCTGCTGCTGCCCTCGCTGGTGTTCGGCCTCTCCATGGCGGGCCGGCGGGTGATGGTGGGCGTGGGCGCGCCCTTCGCCGGCGTCATGCTCTTCATCTTCCTCGTCAACCTGCTGCAGGCGCGGAGCCCCCGCCTCCTGCCGCGGCCGCTGCAGACCTGGGACTTCCTTCCCGCCTGGATGCACTCCCTCAAGCCCGTGGACCGGCTCATCGCCAAGGCGACGCTGTGCTGCGGCCCCGCCCACGGCGACGCCCCCGCCGCGCCCCCCAGCCCCCCGCTGCCCTTCGCACCCGACTCCGCCGCCGCCCAGAGGAAGGCGCAGCTTGCACACGACAACCCCGCCCTCTCCTACATGGACGAGACCCCCTCTCGCACCCCTGTCTTCAAACTGCGAGGGCTAGAAAGATGCCACAGCACCCCACTTTAGCTCGGGGTGGGGGGTTGGGGAGTGGGGAGGTCCTGGGACACTGTGGCAGACAGGGGGAGGTTTTTTATGTGAGTGATTTTTTTTTTGTAGCACTCTGTGTGGATGCTGATATGGTGCTTATCCAGTGTACACATCAATACACTGGTGATTTATTGCAATTAGATAGAGAGGAATAGGTTTACTGTTTTATAAAGTAATTCCTGGAGAATGGTATTACTCATCTCAGTGGGAGGATATTGGCCCAAGGGTTAGTATTGAACCTGCTGCGTATGGACTATAAAATACTCGTAAACCTTTGCAAAAGGCATCAAAAATTGATGGTTGTTACTGTTCTGACAAAGCCTAATGACCTGGTCAAAGGTAGTCAAAGATGGAGTCAATGGAGCCAATTATGTCCTGCAGCAGAAGAGATAAAAACAGATGAAAAAAATCCCTGCAGACTTTCCATTCCTGCGTCAAGATGATGAAAGCTCTAAGCTGTGTACATTAAGCAGACATAATCAGATATTGAGTGAATCTTTCAGGACATGATTTTTTTATTCAAAAGTGCACAGGTTGTCATTTTTTCACGTACTGTCACCAGCTTGTCTTGTTAAAGCTTTTTTTTTTATCAGACAATGTCAGTGACGCTAGATGACACATACATTGAAATTCATAGCAGAGCACAACTGCAAAAAAAAAACCCACTAACACTATCATGTGCCTTTGTGCTAAGGTTAATACACACTGAACTCACAATTATAAAGAAAGAATTGTATTTTCATAGGGGGCTCTTTAACTACAGAAATCAATTCCTATTTGCAGTGATTGGTTAAGTAATTGGCTCACAGCAGCACAGTGATTAACAGACAGCATTGTGAGACATGGTGCTTGGTTACGTCATGCACTACCTGTACTGTGAGTTTGCTTTAATCACATGTTCAGCTCCAACCCTGTGTAAAATTCACTACTCAGAAACAAGCCGAACAGAATCAATGCTGACGGATCCAAACTCCGTGTGAAAAGCACATCATGGTATCTCACTATTCATCGGCAGTGTACATCCAAAACAGAGACAGTTATTTTCATATAAAAATACTAATGAATCCAACAAAACCTTTCTTGGTAAACTTGTTGCATGCTCCAAAAAGAGGAACCAGTTATTCTGCTGACAGGTAGACAAAGACAAACAAACACACAGAGACAATGGCACAACCAGTCCACTGACCAGTTTGTTATAACAGCGGCATGCAACAAAAATTACATTCACTGGTTTGTGTCACTCTTTATCTCACTTTGCAAATACCAGAGATGCAATATCCAGGCCAGAAATGGTTTCCATGGAGTTTCACTATAATCTGATTGATCCATGCCTCCAGAGCCTTAGACCTCTCAAGCTCTGATCAAAAGGTTGCCAGTTTGAATCGTGGGTGGGTCTCTTCTTTTCCTCCCAGGGGCATGGCAATTGCTTCAATAACCGTACAGCTGGATAAGATAATAATACAAAAAAAAATGTCAACCATGGTTACATAATGTAATGTTCTGTACGTTCCACTGAAGCATGCCTGGTTTTTGAAGGTTTGCTGATTGACCTAGCTAATGAAATATTAGCCCCCCGGGGCCCAAGGTTAAGCTTTAAGCCAGTCACGTCTTGCTTGAAAGTGAGCGCTCTCCCAAGGAAGTTTGAGGGAAATGGGCCAAGATGAAGCAATTGGGTCATTAGCATTTGGATTCAGACCAGCTCGCCTGTAGCCAATGATTAAAACAAACCTTCTCCCCCTCTCTATCATCCTTAACTTCAAAGCACCCCAAAGGGCTACATATTTAACTAATGCCCAGGAGGGATTATTTGGGAGTATCACTATAACTCCAATAATATAATAGCACCAGTAGAGATTTACAAAGGCAGCATCAGTCCTCTGCTGGGTCACAAGTGATATGTGACTATCTCTCAGCATAAGCGATTTATTTTGACAATCTGCTGGAGGAAATGCGGAAGGCCCCTTGATCGTTGAATCTTCATTTCCAACTCTTTTTGCCTTTTTTATGTAAAACTGGCTTCATATGCATTACAACAAGGAATGAACTCCCTTATGCATGTCTTAAGGTCATAAGTGTAAATAAAGGAGATACTATGCTTGGCTGTGTAAAGGATACGCATAATGTGTACATTACAACACAGTCTCAATGTTGGATCTGAGAAGACTTTAGTCATCTCAACTCGGGGTAAACCGTGAGTATGTGTTCTGCAGTTTTACAGGATTCATTTTTGTTAGTCCTTTCTTTTCTCTGGCCTTTTTAAAAAGACTGCTGAAGCATACCAGCTCACTGCCAACTCATACAGTCATCATTACTCTGCGATAAGGCAAGAAAAGCCATGCTGTTGCCTTTGCTTTAACCTGCCCGCTCTAGTACATATTGTAATTATGTTACTGATTGAACTAATAGGAATGCTTCTCTCTTATAATTAGAATACTTCAGGCTTGGCTTGCATTTAACAGAGGTGAACTCTAGCAGTCGACGCCATCAACCTTTTAGTTTCAACAATTACATACAATAGCATTAGTGACTCATATTGGTGTGTGTGTGTGTGTGTTGGGGGTGGGGGTGGGGGTGATTGTTGTTTGCTTGAATAGGTGTACCATCAGAGCAGGGATCTGGTATGAATTTAAAGCCTGGCCTGAACTCACAGCCTGTATACTGTTTTGCCCGATTATCACTGGCAGATATTACATATTTATATGTATGGGGGAGTGAGAAAGCCGTAGATTGGTGGAGGGAAAATGTCTGCTGGCTGCTTTATAACCTGTGAAAATGTACTGTTGTGAGACTCTGGAAACACCAAGCCCAGCACGAACACGGTTCCTAGGTAATCACAGTAAACAAATCATTTTACATCTAAAATTAGTTTACCAGCAAGCTCACTTGCTAGGTAAGTAGTCGAAACTACATAACACACAAAGCTGAGAAAGAAAAGATGACATCCACTCCAGAATGCAAACACATTGTCCACAATAAAATTGTTTTCTAATGTGAAAAAAGACAACTCAGCAGCTTCAGAGACAATAGATTATGCCTTAGAAGTGAATAGAGGTACAATCTGTCTTTCCTTTAATGTTAATCATTGGGCTGACGAAGCTAACAATATCAACTGGATTTTTATTTTATTACTTTTATTTCCCCAACCCGACCAAAGCCTGAGCATTACAGGTAAAATATCTGCCTCATCTTACCTGAACCTAGACCCATCTTTAGCACTGGGTCCAAAGGGGCCAGGCAAGTTAAGCAGTATTGTGTGACATAGTGGACAAAGAACTGGCCTTGTGACCTGAAGGTTCCATGTTCAAATCATAAGTGGGACAGTGAAGTTGCACCCTTTGAGCAAGGTAATGGACCAGAACTGATTTGTTAAACATCTATTAAGCATTTACACAGGGTCATTTCTCAGGTGACACAGTTTGAACAAGGCATGCTGAATTGCTTCAGTAAATGTGCAGCTGTATAAAGGGAGAGTGAGTATGAATGGAAGCCATGTAAGTCACTCTGGGTGTCTAAATAGACAAATCATAAGAGGATAAAAATAATATTGTGCTGTGTGGGGCTATACTGCAGCATAGTGTTGGTGGGAGGTGTGAGCTTGCCGTATGCCAGTTGGGGTATGAATAGCTGAATTTCTCCTGTGTTCATTTTTTTCCCTACACCTCCATGGGCCATTTTCTCCTCTCAGCATTAAACGGCAGCTTACTCGTTCACCTGCAGTCCAGGGTACCTGCTGTCGAACAGACACTTCAGATCTACACACCGCATGACCACAAGGGAGCAACGAGAGCTGGTACATTCAGAACCTCTACGTGTTTGCTCTTGGCAGTCTAGCTTCTGCTTCCAAATTTTTAAAAAACTTTTCAAAATTCCTCTGGTTAATACACCTTCCTCTCATATTTTGCCCTAGAATTAAATTAGACTCATTTTTGAGTCATGTCATAAACAAAACACAAGACTCAAACTGAACACTCTTCTAACACCTTCCTCTTCAGCCAGCTTCCTGCTAGAGTGAGAATATGTTTGACTATGCGCATGATTCATCTTAGTATTTTACTGCATAAACGACGCTGGTTTGGAGTGCTTGCACCTCACACGATGAAGTGGAGCCGCATTGATTCACAGCCGAAGAGGAAAACAAAGTCGTGTTCCAAGAAGTGTCTCATGGATTTTTCACCCCCGGGTTGTGGAGGTGACACAGAAGTTGCCTATTTGATCCATCATGGCTTTGGATGCAGAGAGGGCCCCTGAGCTCATGCCAGCTCCTGCAGGACCTAATTAATGCCGCTTTAGCCGTAATGAATCGACTAGACTTAAGAGACACAGGAAATCGATAGAGTGTGATGTCTTTACGCTTGTCTGACACGAACAAGGCACAGGGCCACGTCCGGCCTGGCTTCACTGGACAAGAGTCCCTAACGTAAGCAGAGGATAATGGGTTGGTCTGTTGTTATGTATACATACACCTGAGTGACTTAAGAGGTGCACGTGCCCATCAACAGGTATGTACCATCAATGGTAAGACCAGTGTTTCTTATGAGTAGGATAGAAATGGAAAATTTTGTTGATAAGCTGGGAGAAAGGGCCAACTATTGAAACTTGGTCATTCAGCACTTCTATTATTGTGACTCCTTATATGGCTTCTGCTTGTATTGTACTCTGCCTCACTTGTAAGTTTCTTTAGATTAAAGAGTCTGCCAAATGAGTAAATGTAATGTAACAATGTAGAAGCATTGTTGTCCAACTGTCCTGACTGCAGATGTGCATCCACAAAGACTTTTTTTTTGGTCAATTACTTGAGTAGCATCACTCAATGAAAGTGACATCTACAAACAATAGCCCACCTGAACTGTCAACAGTGTTACATAGATATGACGCTCGCACCCACGCCTTGATACAGGTTCTCCCAGCAGGTGGCAATGGGAAATGTTTGCTTCTTAATAGCGCATCTGCCAAAAGACAACACTGCTGTGCCAAAAGACGTGGGCCACATCACCTGTGGGCTTGCAGGGGGCGGAAGCGATGTAATGGTCTCTAATGCATTACACACAGAGAAGCTCTGCATCTGAGCTTTTTTTTTACACTCAAAGTTTGTGTCAGAGCATCTCACTGCCACGGTCTATCAGTCAAACCCTTCAATCCTTCAACCCTTATTTGCTGTGATCCCCTTAGCAGAGACTGCAGGAAGGCTAAACAGGCACTGATAGCCGTTGAACCGAGACAGCAGTAGAATTGACACATTCTCCATGTAATCAATGCAGCAGAATAATGGAGCGTGCTGTCAGAGCACCGTGTGGTGTACTGAAGTGGATGACAAACCCAAGTGTCTGAATGAGACCCTGCTGCTGTACCCTTGAGCAAGGTATGTTACCTCAGTCACATCAGTAAAAATCTAGGGGTGTAATTGGGCTCAAACTGTCCAGGGAAATTATATATAATATACTAAATAATAGACTCTGTCAGTGACCCTGGATGACAGAATATGCAGATAAACATGAGTAGCAGGATCTGATGTGAACTGAGTGATACTAATGGGTAATGTCAATTTTACTATTTTTAATCAAAATCCTATTTTCTGTGCTTTCGGTGAGTGGCCTGTGCAATTACCATTCGTTCTGTATTAAGGGCTTATCAGAGAGTCCCCGCTCCCCAGAACGATAGCAGAGCCGCTTAGGAGCTGCCTGCCCACACACCCTGACACTCTCCGCGTGTGCATGTGCGTGCGCGCGAGAAGCACAGAGGCTTAGCATCCATCTCTGCGTCAGTGCAACATCACCCCCCAAACACACGCACACGCGGTACTCACAGAACCTGTGATGTTGCCAGGGAAATATTAAAAAAAAAACATGCCGCTGTGGTAAGCAGCGGTAAAAGGGCTGCGAAGTGGCTTCTGCTGTAATGAGCCTAACTAACACCGCTTTGCCAGGGAGGGAATGGAAGCCCCTGAAAAAACGGGCTGCATTCATTTGTTCCCTGAGCATCCCTGCATCTATCCCGCACTCGCCCTTTCCTGGAGATTGATTAGATTACTCTGTAAAAACGTTAAAAAAAGGTGGAATCCGCAGCCCCAGAGCTGCTGCAACAGCAGTTCACGTGGCAATAGGCTCCTGCTAAAGACGTAGGTGAGGTTGACACATAAATGCATACCCCTTTCTATCCTGTGCTGAGAAACACAATGATATCTGGCACTGATATGTCCGCCTCTCTGCTGCTGTATGCGGTCTTTTTCTTTCATCCCAGTTCTGCCTGCATCACAGGTGACACAAGGAGCGTTGTGGGTATGCCAGTCTTTTTGTTCATTTCATCAATTTCAAAAGGTGAATCTGGTACAAATGTGGGTGCTACACTTTCCACTAGCTAAGCCTAAATCCAAGGTGGATAACCTGGCATACATATATTCCTCTTGACACTTTTAGATGTCAGTTCGATTGATACAGTAGACTTGTCCTTTGAGTACTTTGGTCACACAATCCCAGCATATTGGATTTGTGAGTCAGCAGGCCTTTGCTCATGAACCACAGTGTTGAATGTGGGAAGTTTTCTGAAAGGCCTTGAATGTTCTGATAAGACATGCCATTTTCTTTCACACACACCCTGTCAGAACATTCACACTGTAACAGAAAGTCAAGCTTTCACAAACACGAAAACACACACACACACACACACACACACACACACACACACACACACACACACACACACACACACACACACACACAGAACTGTTCTGCACTGTACAACTAGAAATTGTTAGTGTTGAGTACTGTCTAAATTTGCTATTATAATCAATTCTTAATAATAGATAAAATTATGTTTCATTTTTGTGAAAGTCTTGGTGCTTAGGACATAATTTTGTACGCAGTGTAGGGGCTCCCTTTGAAATGAAACGCAAATTACTGAAATACAGTTTTAATAAGAAATTATACCCCTTTAAAACCCTGTTATTTTGTATCACAAAGCTTTCATGTTAGTCTGACAGTAAAGATGCAGTCACTTACACTGACAAGCTGTCTGCATGGACAAAACAATGTCAAGTACCCCCGCAAAGCATTCTGGGGGAAGAGCAGCTCTTAATTTTTAACCTTGAATTAACCTTCAGCTGTCACTGGGAGGTGATTATGAGAATATATAGTAAAGTCACATAATCTGATAAATGCCTTTCAATACGAGATGTTATTAGAAAAAAAAAAGTACAGTGCTGAGGAAATGTTTTTTGAGGACGCATCATGGAAAAATGTTTTCCCAAACACTCATCCCCAAGTGACCACTTCTGAAGTGCCACAGGAACCGTGCCGCGCATAAGCTGCGATTAGACGCGTTTGTGAATGAGTGGGAGTCACTCCAATGTTAAGCGCATCATCACGCTTTTTTAAAAAAAAAAAATCCGCACTGACGGGCATCGGACACCAGCATGGTGAGGGAGCTAAGGGGCCCGTGGGGCATTCTGGGAAGGCCAACGGTTCTCGCAGCAGGATTTGCCGTGTGAGCACATTTACTCCGAGGATAATGCCACGGCGCAAAGGCAGGGAACTCAATTAAGACAGGCTGAGGATCACGCGCCTGGCGAGGCAAACTCTGTGAGTAAACTCATTACGGTGGAGAGGCAGGGATTTTAGCTCTCGGCACGACACCGCACTTGACTCCTGATTTTGTCCGGCAAAGTGGGTGCCAAGACAACCAAGACATAACAAGACCATTAATTTAGTACTTAGAGCCCCGCTGTCAAGCTGAGAGGTTTATTTTCCTAGTTTAAAAAAAAAGTGAAACGGTGTGACTTTATGAAGGAGTGGAATGCCTTTTAAAATATTTGCACTTGTTGTAAAATACCAGGAATTTGAAATACTGAGCTGTAAAAACCAGCATGCAGTGTTATTCTAGGTTGTGTACAGAACCCTATTCACCCTCCCCCTGGCTCTGACAGCCCCTATTCCCATCCAGATCTCTTCTATGTTTTTTTTTTTTTTTCGGATCAGGTATAGCTCACAGGAAGCAGGCTCATCAAAGGAGTGGGATAATTCAGCATTAAGCTATCAGAAAAGAAATGAAGGCAGGAGAAAAACAGATTACATAAGCTTGGAGTGAGGAGATGAGGGGTGTCTCTGGCTCCACCAGAGCAGCGGAGCTGAGCTCAGTCGTGTCCCGGCCTCTCTCTTCCCTCGAGCTGCCGCTCGCTCTGCCCGGGCGCGGAACGCGGCGGTGCCCGCCCCCTCGCAGCGGAGCCTGTGCCAACGCGCGCCCGTCGGGCAAGACGAGGAAGGACAACATCGCAGCGGGAGACCGCTGCAAAGAGAGCAGAAAACCTTTATGTAGATCAGCGCGTCAAGAGAACCGGCATAACTGTGTGTCTCTGTGTAGTCCGCGTTGTAACTCCAGAGGGTTTTTTTTTCCAGATGACCAACTTGACTTAAGACTCATAGGATAGGATGGTTTCAGTGGAGTTAGAGCTTTCCTCTTTTGTTGAAAATAAGAAGTCATTCAGCAGCTCAAAAAAATCAGTGCTACTGTTACTGACCGGAGGTCTATGGTCACCCAGTTTCAGACTTTTCAAAGTCATGATATTGTTGCAAAACCTTTCAACATCATAGGTACCCCTTTGCCACTGTAAGAAAGGCTCATATCATTGGAAAAAAATGGCATTACAGGGGGTGGTATTTGTAATAAATGAATTCCAGTGTGATGAATGGCAAAAATTCATATCACAGGGATTTGTTTACCATAAGAGGTCATTTAATTAAGAGGGAATACATTCCAACAAGTTCTTCAACTCAGCTTTGCGACAACTATTGGAGATTTTTATGCCATAATACATGGAACAAGGAGAGATTCTACACTGCCATCATACATGTACAGTATCAATTGACATGCTTAGCAACCAAAATGTTTTTATGTGCAGAAAAACACAAAAAACACACACTTAAAGCTTTTTAATGCATTTTTCCCCTTTGGCCAATTACTCATTAGACTCTTCTCACTCCAACAACCTCTTGATTGTTGAAGCGACACTTGCATGCGCGCACATACACACACACACACACCTACACCTACATACAAACGTGCACACACACATACACACACCTACATACATACAAACATCTACACACACACACACACACACACACACACACACATACATACATACAAACATCACACACACACACACACGTGCATGCCCCTACATACACATGCGTGCACACACACACACACACACACACACTCACTCACACACACACACACACTCACACACACACACAAACATGCACACACACACAGTTTTTAACCAATGTTATACAAACCAGGAGAGAAAAAAAAAATGTGAGCACTGCTAGTAGCTCTCAGACAGCACGACACAGGGACACGTACAGGCTCTATTGATCCTGTATTGCAGCTTTCACACACAAAAGTGGTGGGTGTGAAACTGATAATCTAACCGAAGACTGTTCCATAACAGAAGAGGGACATGCGGAACAAGGAAAAGTAGGTCTGGGAATAATGAGGACCACCTGCATTGCACTTTTCAAACAAAGATATCCTTCATCAGTATTTTTTTACTGTGAAATGGACTGTAAAATGTGATAGTTTTCAAAGCTCAAAGTGAGTATAAGAGGCAATCAGAAAACCATTTGGGAGCATAACTAATGAGCTCAGAGTTCAGAAATCATTTCAGTGGAGAAAACATTTCTATATTGTAAATTTCATCACGTCCTTTGAGGATATCAATGATAATTTATTATTTTTTTTTTTTTAGTTTTAAAGGATTGACAGTGTGATAGTTACAGCAGATTAGAAATACCTGCAGGAAACGACAGCTATGCATGCTACGCCTGATAAAGAGGCCCCCAGACTTTCAGCAACCAGGCGTCAGAGCCTGTCATTCAGTCCTTCAGTGGCAATGTGTGGACGTCATGTCATGAAGCCACCCGCTGAGCAATCATTCATAATCTTCCCTTTGCTGCGTCTGAGTCACCGCGCTGCATCTAAAACCTGAGCTCATTCTGTTGCATTTTCCAAACTTCCGGCATTACACCCCTTCTCGATTTTCTGTCCTGGCGTCAATGATTAATTACAGTTTTTGCAAAAAATGCTACCTATATCCATCTGATTACAAGGCCCTGAGCGCTGCATGAGTTTATTCACCAATACCTCATTACTTTTTCCATTGTTAGGATTCTGTAGTCTGATATATTTAGTATTTGTTGGATTGCACTGGCCTCATTATTATTGTTCTCTCCTCATTAATCACAGTGTAATCATAGTTATTTACCTTGTTATGCCATCACTTAGAGCAGTTATAGTGACAAGAAGTGGATTTCAACTGAATTACACTCTATAAAACCAAGTGGCCAAAAATTCAGGGCCCAGCTGATAACAACGACTGAAGTTATCCTGTGATGGCTGCAACTACACTGCGCCCTCTAGTGGTATGGCAGTATCACTCTAGGGCGGCTCATTCATAGTGCTGGTAGAGTGAGCTACAGTGAATGAGTGAGAGGTGCAGCCGTTACCAGGTCTGCCTCCTGCAGTTGCTGGCAGCAGCGACAGCAGCATCCTAACATCAATACGCTCCTCTGTGTGAGGGAGTTTACCAGTTCAGCTTGGAGCCTGGGCTTCCACGGTCGCACGCATCACTCGGCCACTTCAGGTTTGACGCACAAGTGGCTCCCGATGTTGTATTCAGCTGCCGCTCGGCCGAAAGTGTCGGCGCCACTCTGGCTCGGTGGTAATGGGGAGCCCTATTGGTTGTAGTGCTGTTTTCATTCCCCCGGGGAGAAAAGGAGCTCACCTCTGACTACAAAAGCAAAGCTGCCACTCTGAGAAGAGCATGTTTTTTTCACCTCGGCAGGATGTGGAAGGTGGTGTTATAGGAAAAGAAAAACAAGCATATAGAAAACTGGTGGGGAGGGGGCGCCTACCCTAGACTGGACAAAGAGTGTCAACTGGCAGCACTGTGTCGGAGAACAGGTACAGGACAGGAGCTTGAATGGACTAGATACAGTGATTCAGCATTAGGAACCATTAGGGGTTGGGGGGTGGTACTAACCAAACATCAAAATAAAAACGTATGGCTATATTGTGGTCCTTCCATTGGGATAAAGCGAGCTAAATATTTCTAAAGGGTATTGTAGAGTAGGACTAGATAAGATCTAAACGCAGTGTATTATATTATGGAATATGTTCTATTTTTCAGCAATTACTTGTGATGATGAAAAAAATCTTATGAAAATGTGATGAATTAATCCTCTTTCCTGTTGCTGTCATCAATGTTTTAACCATCCCACAAAAGCTCACCTTATCTCGGTCTCCTAATCTGCATGGCCTTGCCATAAACACCATTTAGGACAGGCCAGCTGACACAGTCCAATGCATCCCTGGAGTTCTGTCTCACAGGAGTCTATCCTTTTTGTATTTTCAGTTTGGTCTTCGAGTAACACCCTCTGGCAATTATCGAATTTGAACAAAAAAATTATGCATTTTTTTTACCCCATAATCATCCATCTCTCAAATACATTATTGATACTGAAATAACTGAAATTAATAACCAGATAATTTTTTTGAAGTGCTAGCAAAAATGAGGTCTTAACCCAGAAGGTAATTGGAGATAAAGTGACGCTGTGTTTGGCATTATTGCATTAGTCTCAGTGCAGGAAGGGCAGTGAGTTCGAACAGCAAGCTGAGAGATGAGGAAATTGAACAGGTCTGGACCCCTGCTATGCGGCTGTTGACACTCGAATATCACAGGACCGGTTCAATTGAAGGTCCCTGCGGGGGTGAGGGTGGGAGACTGCAGAATAGGTGCAACACACGCTTTATCAGAGGAAATTAGAGAGCTGCTCGGCTGAAAACATGACATTTTGGCCATCTCAGCAGTGTTCGGCCTATAAAGATACACGAGAATAGCAATATGGCGAAGATACGGCACAATGCAGGTGACCCCCGATCAAATCACATTACATCACAAATCACACACACATTACATCACATCACATGTCATGCCCACATGAAAAGACAGGGACCACAGCCAGCATAAGTCAGGGTGGTCAAAGGACCTAAATAAGGGTTATGGAGAAAAACTGAAATCATTTGTAACAGGTGCAAGGATAGATGTGTCTGAGCATCACAGGGACCTAATGGCTCCAGCGGGGGGGTCAATGTTACTGTAGTGATAATACCCATGCCAGTGTTACTGCTATAGTAATACTCATACCAATGCTACCATGGCAACCGCCTTAATATGAACATCAACCTAAATGTGTTGAGCTTTTGGAGTGATTGCAGTGCAGAATAATACTGCATACGCATGCCGCATCACGCACACACACAAAGCTGGCATGGAAAACGTGCATGTGTGCATTTGGTCTTTCAAGCAGATGTTACACGCCCCTCCCCTTTCTGTTTTTCTCTGAGGTGGCCTGAGTGCAGGTGGAGTCAAGTTGCTGCTGATCAGTGCTAACGAGCCAAATGGTCGCACCTGTGCCATCCTGGTTAAAAAGGAGTAACTTTAGCCTGCAGAGGAGAGACACCTAGGAGAAAGGAACAGAGATGATTGCTCCCCAGCAAGTGGTCCCTGTTTTTTTGGTTTTTGTTTTTTCCTAGCTTATTGTCTTTATTTTTTTTAATGTTTTGGGATTCCCTGCAAGACGTGAGAGATCCATCTGTCTAGCATAGAGTAGATAGAAAGTGTAGGTTAGGCAGCGGTCCGGAAGACACTGTGTTTTGTGAACAGGAGAGAGGTCAGGATTCACAAGACATTTAGACCAGCCTAGCCTAGCTCTCACGTCTCGGCCCTCCAACTCAGGGAAGCCCGTAAGTTTATACCTTTATAATTTTACCTTTACACCTTTACCTTTACCTTTATAATTTTTCCACCGGCCAAACGACCCATTTCCTCTTTTTTTTTTTTTTTTTTTTTTTGGGACGGCTTCTTATGTTGGGCCCATAGCTGGGCTGTAACACAGATCATTGATTCTCTGCCACATTCAATAAATCATAAACCTTTTTAGCAAAGGACATATTAGTTACATACTGGCCTGAGCAGCAGTTTTGGGACAATGAAGCATTTAGCTGGCTGTGTGAGACACAAAATCAAAAGCTCCTGCCTGAGATTTAAAGATTCTGGGGCCTCTGTTTCTCCTGTTCTTCAGTTCTGTTTGTTTTCTGGTACTTTTCCTTTCTTTGGAAGGAGAGGAGTGGTAAACTACCTTACAGACGAAACGCATCCTGTTTCTCGGACAGAAATGTTTGAACTGTGCTCTACCAGAGAAGCAGCACGCCGCCTCCACTGTTTGCTGGTGGGGCTTTTTTTTGTGTTTGTTTGCTTTTGTATGTATGAATCTGGCCTCACCTCCCCGCAAAATCAAATAGCACAGTGTCTGCTCTGATGCTGTGACCCCTAAAGCTGACATTACCCCAAAAAGTAGCTCTAAGGGGCTGTGCGATCGCTGTGTTTGGGGGGTGCTGAGCTGCTTCTCCTTTTGTCTCGCTGTTTCCCAGACTCTTGAGCACTCGAATGCGTCTGATCTTAACTGGCATCTGCGGGGCCCTGTCTTAGGGGTTTCTGGTTTTGGCTGGTAACACAGTGCAGTAACTGCCTGCATTTATTTGATCAGGGGGTGGATGTGCTAAGCAAAGTCATCTGCCCCAGCCCCGCATCACAGTAATTACTATATTTTTAGTAGGCAATTAGCTCCGTGAATGCTTTCCTGTTACGGTTAGCACAACTAGACGGATGGAAAACAATCTGCTGGGGACAAAAAGGTCACGTCAAAGAGAATGAATTTACTCTGACAACTGGTTCACAGTTGACTACTAGGGACATTAAGCATGTTACTAGAGTTTGTGTAGCCTATTCTTCTGGCTGTCTCTCAGCTCATGCAGGAGAGGGGAGTGAAAAGATGAAGTTAAGGCATCTGTCAAAACAGAAAAGTGTGGGGTATCAAAAATAACTGTGTGTGCGAGCGATTTCATACATGTATACCTATGTTTGTGTGTGTGTAGTCCAATCGCAAGGACAATGGAATGTGTGTCCAATGGCCTGTGGGTTCAAATGCAGGTTCTGAAATTACTGCCGTTGGGCTGCATACCCAGCCAGAGCAGATCCATGAAGTCCCAGCTGTACGATAAAAAACAGATCAATTATCTGAGTTTATTTACAAGCATGTAGACCACCTTGGCAGTGTTTACCCCCACTTCCAGTGGAGTGAATCCCAGCCACTCTCTTGGCATGAAGAGGTTGTCTGGGGCAGCATTCGGATGAACCATGAAACATTTTCTAAATGCTTTCACTTATTCTTGGAATGTTTCTCTGTCTCAGTTTTTTAAAGTATGTCTCTATAAACTGTGGAATCTGATATTTGAAATTTATGAAAAAGTAAAAGTAAGGCAGTACTTTGTAGTTCCCCTTTATTGGCATAGTAGCATTTAATGCACACATTTTATTGGAGGTGTGGTTATGCATATTCAGAGTGTGGGGTGTGTCCTCTGACATGGGGCTGACTCCTTCTTTGCATTATGTGCGTTGTTTATTATCGTCCCCCCTGCAAGATGGAATGTGGCCAGGGAGCAAAGTGGGACATACTGATGAACTGGCTTTGCTCCACCAGATCTGAAACAAGGCCCAGTATACAATATATTCAGATTTATGTTCTTCAAATAAATGAAGTTCAAGCTGGCATGCTGTATTTTAACAAATAACTGTAGAAACCAGCATTTATGAAATTCAATAATGTTGTGAGAATATTTAAAAAGAATAGATTTAAAAAAAGATGCCCTTATCACTAATTTGTTTGTTCATACATCTTTTCTTATGCTGCAAAACTTTATTTTCCAGCTATTCTTTTGTGACTGGAGACAGAATCACAGTCAACAGTACCTATGCCAACAGAGTTACACACTTCATTTTGCATCTATAAACACCCAAATCCACACCCGCAACCCATCATGAACAACAAGCCCAGACCAACACTGGAAATGTGTTTACTGCTTCACAGGGGCAGGAAGGTGGTAACTCTGAGCGGGCAGTAAATCAAAAGGGGGTAAGGAGTGTGCTTTGCCATAATTCTCCACAGCCTGGTCCACACAACTGCAGCAAACCATCCTTCCATAATTGTTACCACATTGAAAATGAAATGGCCCATAGAGGCGCACTAAACAACAATAGCGGTAATGGACGGGATCCATAATCTTCCTCGGCATGTCTTTGTGTCTTTGTTTGCTCTTTGAGGGGACATTAATGAAGTCTTTTGGTTTGATTTATGGCCTGGGGATGGAGTGACCTTTCATGTAAAGGAACAAAGATGGCAGCCGCATCCCCCTGGAAAGCGTTTATGTTTCATTGGCATGATGTAACCCACTGCATGCATCTGAACTGCCGGCGATCTCAGGTACCAGTGATATCAGGCATCCAGACACCAGCCTTCTTGTTCTGTCCTAACTGTCAAAGTGCCCAATACCATGAGTGAAGAGGTGTTAGGGCAGGATATTCACTTTGCTCGGCGTGTGGCAGGCTAGCTAGCTGGCCTGGTAGGCTCCTGTGTTGAGGTGGAATGAGGAGGTCCAGCACAATGTCCATACACTCGGTAGCTGGTTTATTTGTTCCCTGGGCTCTGACTAGAGGTAGAACCTCATACACATGCTCAGGAACATTCTGAATAGACCAGCATTTAGTTTATCCACTTACACTCTCAGTGTACTAAAACAGAACATTATTATACACATTTTTTTTTCTTTTATTGCTGCCTTAGATCATTATTTACATTAATATTCTGTTTTAGTTCTGGACACCACACTAAGAATGATGTAGAAGCTCTTGGAAAAAGTACAGAGAAGAGCAACGAGATTCTCTATGTCCTTCTTAGTGTGGTGCCCATGTGTGCATTGTCTCCATTTGTGAAAAGTGGTTCAGGAGACAACTGTAAATCCAAAGGCAACAGAAGATTTCCTAAACTGACATGTTCAGGTTACACTGTATCAAAAAGTACTGTTCAAAGTTGCATTCATGAATAGTGCATTCATGGCTGAGTTGAAAGGAAGATGCCTCACTTGAAGGCAAGCTACAAAAGAGGCAACTTAAATCTATGACACTGTCGCTAGATTTGGATGTGGCATTTGTTTCTATGCAATACTTTTATGTTGTGATAGTCTCATACACAATGTATTATGAATGCTTAATGTAAGTCATACTCCATTCTTGTATAGGATTTATGTGTGGTTTATGTAGTTGCACTTAATGTACAATGTGACCATGAGGCTTTAAGATCTATGTCACACTTTCTGATATACTTATTACATTTTTGAATGGGTGTCAAAGCTGTGAGGGGGATTGCAGGTTTGAATCCATAGGGTACCTCTACTATTGTGGCCTTCAGTAAGATACTTGCAGAAGTAATTTCCTCAGTAAATATCTTGCTGCATAAATGGATGATAAGTAAGCTATGGAAATCAGCCTGTGATTGTGATGGTGTTTTGGCTGCCTGCTGTGTAACTGAATGTTACTGTAAATTTCCACTTCTGCAATGCAATTTTCTTCTATTATTTTGGTGGATGCAGCTAGAGGGGGTGCAAAGGGTTCTTATCTTTGGGGTCTCGGTGGATTTTTCAGTAAAAGCGCCTCGCAGTGATTTATGGCTTCCCACTGCGTCTGCGTTTTTATGATTAATTAATGGTTATTTCTGCAAAATCCATACCATGAAAGTGGGTCACTTGATACTCATTTTATCCATTTCTGCATTCAGATCTAGCAACAAACAGAGGCGGCAACCATGACTAATAATGCCCCCTTCACCACGCACGCACACTCACTCACAAACACACACACACACACACACACACACACACACACACACACACACACACACACAAACACACATCATGTTACTTAATAGCTCAGCTTATTAATTATGAAATAAAATGCCTGCAATTGTTTACAGGTTAAGAATGTAAAGGAGTTCTCTCTCATTCAGGCTAATTGTTCATAGGGCTCTGATTTAGGGCCATGTTCTGAGACAATGAATAAATATAATAAATTCATATGTTCAGCAGTTATTCAGTACTATATGAACCCTTCGGAAAGTCCATGGCTCTCCGTCCCAAAAGCAGTGGTCCTCTGAGGAGGGTAGATAACATGGACAAACAAATTAAATTGCTGCTCTGGGGTTGTGGAGTTCTGCTTTGGCCGCTGGGGCTTTGGTTTAATCAAGATTTCTAAACACACACCCGCTCTAAATAGCTCAGCGAGTGTGAGTCTCATCCACCCATTGACACACGACTCAGAGAAACACAGGAGGATTCAAAATCTCTGAGACTAGCTTTTTTCCTGTGAGTAATGAATCTTGTGGAAATATTTTCTCTAGGGAGAAGTGTTCGTAACCACAAAGGTCCTCTTTTTTTAGTTCCCTCCCAACCCTCAATTATGTTGTTACATAGTTCATTAGGCTTAAATAAACTATGTGCAGTCAAGATATCAGGCTGTTTGTGATAAAACTAGATTTCTTCTACCTCCTCTTTTCACTGCATTACATTTATCTGCTTATTTGAGGCTGCGTATGCACATTATATGCTTACATAAGCATAAGCATATAACTTATATGCACATTTTGAGGCTGTCAATGAGGCTTTTGAGACTTTGGGTGCCTTCATAATATAAAAATTTTTCATATATCAAAAAGATTCTTACCTGTTTCACCCCCCCCTTTGACCTGTTTGGTATGCACTTGTATACCAAGTTGCTGCTTGCCTTAGAGATCAGTATAAAACTGAAACAGACTCACCCTGTGCATGAATTCAAAACCAAATACCAGTAAGCAAAAAGGATGAGCATTCTAACGATTCATTTTGCTGATTTAAAAAAAAAAATGCAAATAAGGTTCATTGAATGTATTTTGGTCAGCACTTAATGTCCTGAGCAATCTGGCCACTCAATGTACTAACACATGCTGGTTGCTGCCCCGTTTTCCACTCGAGCTGAGTTCTTATGAATATTTAACATGGGAACTCTGTGTCCCTTACCCTCCGTCATGCGGGTCTCTTGCAACACCCTCCGCGAAACTGTTCCTCACCCCTCTGCTTCTTGGAGGAAGTGTGAAGTAAGAGAGATGACAGGAGAGCTGTAACGCACTGATTCCAGATCAGTAAGGCATCAGCATCAGGACCTGATTCCCTTTCATTTAAAAAGCAGCATCACTCCCTCTCTTTCTCAGTTCCACACCACTCTGCAAGAATGACACAGCAGCTCTATGTTGAGGATGGGATTCTCATATAGACCTAAATGGCTGGGCATGTCGGTGGTCTGCACCGTGTTATTCCTCCTCTCCATGGTTTTAACAGCCCAAACATCTGTTCACCAAATTGCGCTCGTTGAAATGGGCTCTCAGGACACTTGTGAATACATTATTGTCATAATTTCCTGTCTAGAAGCGCATGCGCTCATAAGAATGCACAAACATTCACACTCACTCATGCAAATGCAGAAACCCACACACACATACTTACACACTGAATTTGTTTACTGTGTGTTTACTGTGAATCAGAAATTAGATTATATTAAGATTATAATATCATGTACTTTCTTTTACATGGCAAACACCCATACACAGGGCAACTTGTACATTTTTAAACATTATCTAATTAAATCTAATGTATCCACATGTTGCATGGCATGTTTACAAATATGAAAGATGTTTGATTAATCTGAGCCCAGTCCTGGAACAATTCAGTACCTGAATGCTTCTCAGGCACATCCAATTGATGCATTGTTCCTGTACTGTGATAACTCCTATAGCCTGAAGGAGGGACAGGTGAAAGACTCTCTGCTAGAAGAGCTGGAATGAGTGTTTCTATAAACAACTTCTAGTCTAGCCGTATGCAAGCCAATTCCATGTTCATACTGAGACAAGTTTATTAGTATTATTTTCAACATTTATGATTGTTCAGTCAAAGAGAACCACACTCTTATCACTCAACATCTTGGTGCTGGTGCAGAAACTTACCATAGTACCCTTATCACCAATTGAACTAAATGACTTCAGTCAAAACAAACACAGTGAATGCAGAATACATTCTTTTTCAGGACTTTAAATGTCTGTTCAGCGTCAGTGCCGTGTAGGTTTGTGTCTGTTTCTGTGTCTACTTCCAGAGAACCGTTACAAGCCGGGCTGGCCCTAATGAGTCCCCTGCCTCTTCCACAATAAATCCAACACTTCCTGCAAATTGGTCCTGGGACTGTGGGCTCATTGACAGCCATAGCAGCCATTCCTCGAAGCCCATTTTGGCTTCTGCACAGACACTGCCATAGAAACATGTATAATTGCATGTTTGTTTGTAAATGATTCAGTGTATTTGGATACAATACACAAAGTAAAAAATGCAGAATTTTATGTACAATGACAAAACAAATATTAATGGAGTTCACAAAGTTAGTAACTCAGCTGGTGTCAGTTTTTACCTGGCAGCATGAATTGATGGGTAGCACAAATTGATGCAGCACCTGAGATTACGAGCTGTTCCCAAAACCTTCCAGGGGTGGCTGTCAGCCTGTGAGCTTTTCAGCAAAACTAGAGGCGGCCAAACAAGGGGCAGATTCGAGAGCTGCAATCGATGGCTCTGTGTTTCTCCCTCATTGGAAAAAAAAAAGACTAAAATGGGCTTTTTCTGAGAAATGACATATTTCATTGTATTTTTCTGACTTCGGTTCTAAGATTTCAGTACCTGTGCTTTGTGCTTTGAACATACAGCCATTTTCGATTGACGAAATGTTTGTCTTAGTTCTTAAGATGTGATTTTGGAATTTTATGTGATTTATGGTATTGCATGTATTTGAGTTCTTCCCACAGTTGTCTATGTTGTCTGAGTTTCAGATTAGCATAAGTTACCTTGTGTTGATGCTTGAATATGTTGTGCATGCACTAGCTGGTCTGGGAGTGTTGTTAACAAGGCCTGGCACTGTTGCTCAGATAACTTGGATGGATACATTTCTACTCCTCTGCACTCTGCCTGTCTCTCCATTCCTCTATTGGCTGCCTGATGGAGGCCTTACCATAGCCCTGCCAGAAGCTTCCCCCAAGAGATCTGCAGTTGGCCAGCCCAGACCCGCAGCATTATGGAGCTGGATGGTGTCTCCGTATGGCAGGAAATTACCAGTGCTACTTTACTAAATTACACAAGCTACAATCACTTTTCAGTGCCAGGTGCCCCTCCAAAAACAGGTCGACACACATGTCCAGAGTCCCCTAGTAACCATTACTGAAAAGCAGGCCGGCCCCCCGGTGGCACGTGTGTTGGTTTTTCATCTCCTAGGTTCACCGCCAACAATGTAATTACTCGAAAGGGCTTTTTGTTGTTGAGTTGGAGTCAGAGTTGGACTATTCTGATGGCAATGGCTCAGATGAAGGCTGCTGTCTCAGGACCAGTCCACACCTCTGCCATTAACTCACAGCTTCACGGAGGGAATTCTTTTGGCTTCTCTGAGTCTCAAATAAAGAATCTGCGCTGTGAAGCAGAGCGATGTTGGCACCAAAACCCCTCCAGCATATGCGCTCATATTGGTCGAGAGCCCGAAACCTCTCTGCCATACACATGTCCGTTTATCAGTCAGAGAAGCCTCCTAATTTAGGCATCGATCTGGCCCCTGTCCATTCTCTCCACTGATGGGAGCCAGGAGCCACGCTTATACATTTGTCTCTCCTCAGATTCTGGAGAGCTGAGTCTTGTCCTGCTGTCACAGTGCTGTAATTGAGCCATCCAGGATGGCAGTGGGAACCCAGACCTCTGCCCCCCTTCCTCTGGGGAAAGCAGCCCACACGAGCCTGCTGTCCCTGTGCCTCACACAGTGCAGCTCCATTACATTACATTACTGTCATTTAGCAGATGCTCTTATCCAGTGCGGCTTACATAGGTTACAGTTTTTTGACATGTTACCCATTTATACCGCTGGATATTTATTGAGGTAATTGTGGGTTATAAGTGCCTTGCCCTAGGGTACAGCAGCAGTGCTCCAGTGGGGAATCCAACTAGCAACCTTTCAGTTACAAGCCCTGCTCCTTACCACTATGCTACACTGCCGCTCCACCCGGACAGTGACTCCATTGCTGTGGAAACACTTCAGAATGGGCCGGTATAAAATGCCCACCCAACGCAATTCACCTCTCGTTTGTGAAAAAATAAACAACAATATCCATGAGAGAGCCTCACACAGGACTTAACCCTTTCTCACATACATGATCAAATCAGTGTGATTAGAACACTAGATTGGAAAAATTCTAGCTAAAATTAGCTTTGAGGAAACAGTGATTTAACATTACAAAGTATAGCAAATGCAGCGGTGAAAACTGAGAAGCTTAATGCTAATGAAAACATATAACCATATAACGTAGCACATGCACTACGTAGCATAAAATAAGTTATGCGCAAAAGGGTTACGTCCTGATTCAATCAAGTTGTGCGCTTCCTTCATGTCAAGTGAGGAGGGCTTCCAAGTTTTGCTGTTTTGATTTTAAATTTGGCGTGCTTTGTGTTCATGAGAATTTACCTGTTGCAGGATTTTACCCGCTAAAACAGTCTCTTCGAGTTCATTGTACATTTCTTAATTAGCAGTTGAATGTCTTTACTAAATGATAGAGGGTGAAGGTATGAAGCTATACTTTGAGATTGCTCACCATACATTTTGAATGCTGGTGGGGAACATCTGACTGCACCTTAAAATGAATTACAATTGTATACAATGTGGCTCTGAACTCAGCATTAACCGGCTCTGTGATAAAGGCAATGTGCAGGGTTTTTCTTTACTTTTTTTTCATTTCAGTGACCTCTGAAAACTAATTTTGTAAGAAACTACTTAGGAAAAAAACATTGCACTTCCTGAAATGCCTTACTGAGACTGCAGGATGAAGTGCATTGTGGTTAGGCTGGTTCTGGACTTTTGAGTAGGGAAAGGGCCTCTCTGTGTCTCCCTACAGGATAGCTGTCTAAAGGTATTCTATAAAGGTGTTGCTAAAAAGGCATTGGACTGGCTCTGAACAGTTAAAAGCAAGAACCTCACATCTCCTCTGAGAGGTTGCGTTTGAATTTGTGCACCGTGCCTTAAAAAATGAAAAAATTTCACACATGAGAGCTTTGAATGGTTACCCACGCCACCCAGTTCAATAATTGCATTGGAAAGCAAAGTCACACCATTGAGAGGGGGACAGAAACGTGGGAGCTGGCTTTCCAATCTAATTGGCTGTAAAATGAGACAATAACAACTGTGAACCGCAATAATCAAACAGCAAATTGCCGAAACCTTAGGCCACACTGCATAGGAGGAGATTTAGATCTTTCCAATTACATTTCGAGTACCATTCAGGAATGGGACGGATGGGTCTCATTTGAGCTTTTCAGTCCAAGAGTTTCACATCGGCAGGGCCTGTCATTTTACTGATTTTTTTTTTTTTTTCCTCGTGACTGAAAGTCACTGCTTGTCTTGAAACACAAGATTGGCCTTTAATCTTTATTGCACTTTATGCAATTGTAAAGGTGAAATTCAGTCAAAAGCATATACTCTTAAGAATAACACAAACGAATCGACAGACGATTCTGTCCATTTGGTTGACCAAAGACCCTTCTGGTTACCCTTAGTGACACAGGCCTCGATTCATTCAAGTGAAATGTGATTTGCTTTTCATTTTGAGATTCATCGTGTGCAGCAATTGACGAAAATATGAATGGCAAAAAGGGTGCGCTTTCAGAAATAATTTCTTAAGGTTAAGTAAAAGATGTATCGTGGTTACATTGAAAAAAGGCAAAAGGGACACAGTCAGGCACAGCCACATTTCTCTGCCATGTGAAGATAGCACGGAGCAGCTGAGTCACTTCTCTACATTCTCAAAACTTTCATTGTGAGACGAGGGCAATGCGGTTAAGCCTCTCCATCTGACTCGGAGCGGGAAATGACAGTTAGAAATACGGACAGCTCTCTGTTGGTCGACCGCTCCCATGTGAACAACACAATTGAATTATCAGCCTCAATAAAACATGGGCCCAGTTATGTAATTCTTCTGTCTTCCACTCCGAGGAAAGGACAATGAGAGATGATGATCTTGCTGTGCTCTGACAGAGCAATTCTATATAGCGGATTTCAAAACAGAAGTGATTCACAGTTCTTCTGAAGTAGACTCTTCATTTTGCAAGCTCTTGAGCTTTAATGTAGGATGGTGACATTCTTGAAAACAATCAAATGAAAAAATATTATCAAAAGATAAGGGTTTGGACAATTTGTATGTCAAGTTGGAAAAAAAAAACACAAAAGAAACATTTGGTTTCATAATGTACTGATATTTTCTACATCTACAGATACAGAGATGTAGTGAACACAGCATACTGAATAAGTCATTACAGGGGAGACTGCAAGTCACCAGCAATTGTGAAAATTGTGTTTTGCTGACGGTTTTGCTGTGAAAACCTCATATCCAAAGAAATAGAGTTGTATGTGAGGTACAGCCTGACTCTCAGCTGTGAGGCCACAGTTTTGCAGTCCTGGTCTCTGGACACCTCTTATCGTGGGCCCGAAAACAAACAAACTGTAAAGCGTGTTCAGCGCTGAGTACCACACAAGGAGTGCAGTGAATGCTAAAATGAAAGGGAAGCATTTCACGAAAAACAAGTTCGCATTTTTCATGTGCAGATTTGCCCTTGAATATAACTCTGAACTGTGTGACCATCCAGCACCTGTCATGTGTACTGAGAAACCCATTTCAGCCTGCCTTTGCCATGCTCTCGGGAGCACTTCCAGTAACAAGTAAATTTACCTGTCATTTCGAAAGATGGAGAAAAAAAAAACGATGCTTATTGGAGACAATAATTATGTTCCAATCTGCACTCCCCCACACTGTGTCTCCCTGTGGATGTGTGCGCCCCAGTGCGTCAGAGAGAGCAATAAACATTCCCAGTCAGGAGATGAAATCACTCTGAGACGGTGATATTTTTACGGGGCAATCACCGAGGGCATGTGCGGCACTATGCACACGCTGTCAGCTCTACTCACCGCCTACCAGCTGTTTCACCACTAGGGGGAGCCGCTGAAGTCAGTGGTACTCCAGCCGTGCAAGGACCTCTGGTTTTAGCGGTTAGCTACTTCAAATGTCACGTAAGGTTGCCATGTTCTCTGACACCTTCAAATGCAACACATGAAGTTTCATTGGGGATTTAGCACAAACCTCAGGAGAATAATAAAATAATAATATTAGTGACCAATTTTATTCTTTAATGTAATTGTGAATAGCCACTGATGATTTGTATTGTAAACGTCTGTAAAATATCAAATTCATGAAATACATTCTGACAGGGAGAACCAGAGCCAGAGATGCTGGTGACGTAGTTAATTCCTTAATGCTATGGCTGGCTTTCACTCAGGATGCAAGCTGGTGTGATTTTTGGAAATTTTGCTATTTTGTTTGGTGAGCATACCCAGAAAAGCTCAGTATTGTCAAGACAAAATAGAATATTGCTTAGTTTAACAGTTCATAGCTGTATCTATTTCTTAAATGATCTCTTTTCTCCATTGCCTCAGTGGGTCAGAATTAAATTAAGATGCATATTAATATAATGAGAGAAGATATATTCTGTATTCATTTTAACAGGGATTTAGCCCATTTGCCCAGAGCTCTCTGTAATTAAAGAGCAAACAGATAAGCAAACAGAAAGGAACCCGAGGCATGTGGCTTCTCTCAAATGAGCATCTTTCTAATTGATGTGTTTTGTTTTTATTCTGGACCAGATTCTCGGCTTGACCCTTGACCGCGGGAAACGGCCTCCCTTCCTGTAGCTGGCAGCTTTCCATAGCCGACGTCGCCATGAGACTGTTTCAGTTGGCGAGGTCGAAACCTTGACAATAAACCAAAAACAGTCCTGATGGTGACGAGACGCAAGTTGCACAGACCTAGAGGGCAAGTTGAAAGAGGCTCTGCAACTTACTTTTTTTTTCCCCCCCGAACTTCAAAATAGATACTCAGCAGAGCCAGGAGGATTAGGGAGGAAATAAATCACAAAATTTACTAGTGCCCAATTCAGACCAGCCTCCTAATCACCGCCCACTGCAAAGTCAATACCCACCCACACTCCCAGGTCAAAAATAGCCTCGTTAGGAGCCGGGACTAAATTCAAGAGACCGCCCTGCGCAAACAAGTGCTTCCTCGGCGTGACAGCGTGAGGAGGATGAAGACCGTTAAAGCAGAGGAGCTGTCTGAGCCCGCGACAGCTGTGCAGATGGAGGAAGAGATGCGACGCTATTCGTGATCCTCAAAAACGCTAAACCAACACGCAGAAGCCGAGGGAGAGCACTGGGCACTGTTTGATTAGCATGCAGAGCCCCTAAACTCTCAGAACAAACTGCTTAATCAAATCTGATTTATTCCTCCTGGTAATTTAGGTTGCCTTAAAAAATGCAGATGTGCAATGTAATATTCATAAGTGCAGAGTTCTCTCACGCCGGGCTAATAAAGAGTTTCATTTCCACTTACACACAAAAGGCGACTGGGGTTCATGGAAAAAATCCAGGCAGATAGAAATATTTGCTTATTGCTCATTAAGAGCACATTTATCAATATGATAAAATACATCCCAGAAATGCAGATTTATGTACTGTTTCAAATATATACAACTCATTCTGCATGAAACTGAAAAATAACATGTAATTAAACTGATTCTTTTCTTCCTACCCGGCATTGACCGTGACTTTCCTGGTCTGAGCAGGGAAAGGTCTATGAAATGCATTGAAGTGATACTCATTTCACCTGCCATTGCTCAGGTAGGACTGTGCAGAGCAAAATGGATTCTGAAGAAGCCTTGAGAGGAAGACTAACAATTGCAGTATGGGCGGCAAGTGTAGCATAGTGGTTAAGGAGGAGGATTTGTAACCCGAAGGTTGCCGGTTCAATTCCCCACAGGGGCATTGCTGCTGTACCCTTGGGCAAGGCATCCGCAATTAACCTGCAATTGCCTCTGTAAATATCCAGCTGTATAAATGGATAACATTGTAAGAACCTGTAATTGGTGTAAGTCGCTCTGGATAATAGCGTCTGCTAAATGCTAATAATGTAATGCAGTCAGAAAGTTACTTGGAACTGTCCTTAATTTGGTGCAGTAGTAGATAAAGGATTGTGAATCATGAAACGCGTGCTAAAAAGATAGTCTTCCCACACTCCTGCTAACGTCCTGACAGGACAGAGTGGTGCTGTGGACCGCTTCAGAATGCAGCAAGCTACTTTTCTTACTCCGGCCTTCCCTTGGTATGCAAACGTGTTTTTCTTACAGCGCTGATTTCATATGAATGTGCATGTGCAAACATGCACTCGCATAAGCACACAAACATCAACTCTGCTAAGACTGGAATAGCCACATGTTCCTGCAATGAAAATAAAATGTTACATCAGACCAGCTTTGTTATGACTACATTCCAAGCTAAATATTAACACAAGAGGGAAAAGTGATCTGGTCTCCATCAAACAGTCTACACTTTTTTTGCACAAAAACAAAACACAATAACAGAACAGACACTGTGCACGTGTGAGCACCACCCAAGCATGCCAGAGTGGCACTTGTCAACATGAATCTACACCCCCCTGTTCAAGCTGGTGCTTGGAGCTTGATGCCTGAGCGCTGATGCCAAGGCTAAAATGCAACAACCTGTGGATCCTTTGCAGTGGAATGTGAACCGTTGCTATCTTCGCCAAATAGGTGCTCATTTGGCACGGTCTTGTTTCAACCGTTTCCAGCAGTCTGCTTTTGTACGAATTGGTTCATTTGTAGTTGGGGAAAATAAAGTACCAAGAGTACTTTGTAAATATTGATGAAGTAATCAGTTGGAGAAATGAGTGCAATGCACACCACATGCGCTTCACGCTGATTTATTGTGGAGTGTGCAGGGCTTAACCTGGTGTCTTTCTACAGCTGTCATTGAATGGGCTGAGGAAAAACTCCCCGATTTACACTTCCAGCTCCACATCCCACTCGTTTCCCATGAAGGAGATCCCAGGACCGGGGGCCTCGGGATCCATGGGACCCCTTTGGGAGACCCTCTACAGTGAGAGCAATGCTTGCCCCGGAGTTCAAAGGTCAGGGTTCACTATTTTTTCCTCATCTCCCGAGTGTGGAGTGACGTGGGATACCCCAAGTGCTCATGTCAGACATTGAATTTGCTCCCATTCGGAAAGGAAAACATTTTCAGGAGGCTTTTCTCTGAAAGCTAACTACTTTATACCCTTTAACATATACAGTGCACTGAAGCTTGGAAAGGAAGGGTTCCAGAAGCAGGCACGTATTTAAAAATGAGCCCCAGGAACAGGGTTCAGAGGGATGTGTGAGGTACCGCAGATCTGTGATGTTGCCACTCAGCTGAGACAATGCTCCTCTCTGTAGCTCCTCAATTCTGCAAAAGCAGCTGCCTCTGTCTTAATCTTGATCTCTCTGTGGCGTTCAGTATGGTTGACCTTCAGCTCCAGTTAGCAACCTTGGCAGAACTGGGCATCTCAGGCAGTGCCCACAAATGGTTCTCCTCTTACCTCTCTGAATGCTCCTACTGAGTGCCATGGCGTGGTTTAATCTCAAAGTCCCACAGCCTAACCACAGGAGTCCTCCAGGGGTCTGTTCATGGTCCCCTTCTGTTCTCATCATAAATAATATCCCTGCACTGGCTACTATCCTCCCATGGATTCTCCTGCCGCTGCATAGTTGAAGATGCACTTGCCCTCCTTCCCACCCACTGACGTAAAAAATGTCTCACACATCAAAGCCAGTCGCAGTGATGTTTCGAGCTGGATGACCAGTGAGCGCCTCAAATATGTACAAAATGTGTTCAAAATTTGTCTCACTACATATGCTGCCCGGTACATTGTCTGGGCACTTGTGCTGTCCCGAATGGACTGCAACTCTCTCCTTGCCGGTCTCCCTAAATGTGCTAAATCAGGTCCCTCCAGGTCATACACAATGCTGATGCTTGTCTTGTCTATAAGCAGCCAAAATACTTGTATGTCATGCCTCTCCTCATCTCCTTCTACTGAGTAACAGTTACGGCCAGAGTGAAATGCAAATCTCTGGTCCTAGCCTACAGGGCTGCAAGAGCCGTACTATACTATATAGCAAACCATACACTCCTGCCAGACCACTCTGCTCTGTAACCTCTGGTCAACTTGTCATCCGTCTCTGAGAGGGTCCATCTTCTCAGTCGTGTCTACTCTCTTCACTGGATCCTCAGTAGTGAAAGGAGCTCCCCACAACAGACACTGCCGAATCACGATCCATCGTCCGGCAGAGGCCAAAAACTCACCTTTTCAAACTGCATCTTGGTTCAACTAACACTGAACTCTAAGCATGCATGCTACATCCTCAGACACATTTTCTATGTCCTTAAATCTCATCTTGCATGCACTTTGGCACTTCACACAATATGACACGCTGGGTAATGACTCCTACTATCAGGCTGAGATGCTTGATTTAGTGTGGGCTCAACCCTTAGTGTAACATTTTTGTATGCACTTTTGTAAGTCGCTCTGGATAAGAGCGTCAGCTAAATGTAAATGTAATGTACCCAGTACAGACAAAGTGAAATTCCCTCTCAGGCCTGACTTAGAAAGACTTGTGATTTATATTCTCAGACCTTCACCCCAGGTGTCTTAACAAACCCATTGCTTGTATAAGCGGTGGACGAAAATCGACGTATATGTTAGTGTGTCGATCAAGACCAGTTATTTATCACTGGCGTCCCTGCAGACCAACCCCTGGACCCAGCTGATTGTTTGCTGTCTTTGGGATTAGGGACGATGCACTGATGTGAGAACAGCAACTAGGGGAGAATGCTCTCCCTTTCTCTGTGTGTCTCTCTCTCTGCCTTTCCCCCTCACTCTCTTTATTTCTGTCTCCTTCTCGTACCTGTGTAGCGGGTGGACTGTAGAGAAGGAAATGAAGGTGTACCTGTACCAGTGTTACTACCACAGTGACTGGAACAGGATGTCTTCATGTATTATATATGTATATGTATGTATGTAGGTTTTATATATAGCCTTATCCCTTAGGTGTCTGAATCTTTGTATAGACCAAGATAATTCATCCCTGAAATGGGGGATTATGTAAGATTTGTGCATCCTCCTTCCTCACCCTCCACCTCTCCTTTGATAGATTTTATCGTTTTTCTCCTGGGAGGCACGGATGAGGGTAATAGAGTTCCCATTAATCTAAAGCTCAGTCTGTGTGTGTTTGTATCTGTGTGTGGGTGTGAGTCCGATGTGTGTTTTTCCCAAGTGTCTTCTTCTTTTCCTATTTTGCTCTTCTCTTTCTCTATTCTTTGGCTCCATATAAAAAAAAAAATTCCACGCTTTTAAATGTTATCTTAACCTTGACTGATGACTGCAGCGATGGTTTAAAAATAGGAATATGAGGAAAAAGTAAGACAATGTGTTATCAAACAATTCCCCGTCGGCGCTTCCGCGTGGGGTCCTTCAAAGTGGGGTGGGAGTGGTGTTATCGTAGAGGAGGACGGGAGGACGGGAGGACGGGGGGGGTCTCCCGCTGCTCCCCTCAGCTACCAAACACGAGCATGCAGGACGCCAGCGATCAATTTTAATTGACAGGTGAGCCGCACGTGGAGCGGCCTCACGATGTGGGCTGGGTAATGCATGAGGGGAAACGTTTCAGTGAGGCGGCTCAGTGCCGTGTACAGCGTGCATCTGTCACTGATGATGAATTCATCTCGCAGAGGACTCGCTGCCCCCTGGCCGCATTAAACACGGCTCCCCACGTGCTATTCGTACCTTGCTTCATTAAAATAAAAAATGCAAAATGATCTGATGCCATCGCTGATTAGGAGTGGAGACCCCTGACTTTGACTGGAAGCTATATGAGTCATGATTTTAACCCTCACGTAACAGGTGTCACCGAGAGTCCCACAGGTATTTGCTAAGTGGGCCGTATCATTGCCTTGAATGATCACGTCTGGCAGTTTCAATTTCCGCGTAAGCCTTCGAGCATTAGAGCATTGAGAATTTGTCTCCAGCCATAATTGGGTGGCTGTATGGCTACCCACTCTACCATGTTGGTATAGGCAACCAGAGAATTCACCACCAAAATATTACAATTTTCTAAATTCCATCCCTGCAGAGGATCATGTATCATGTGACTTTCTCTGATTGGCCAGCCATCAGAGAAAGTCAGAGACTGTGCCATGCAACAGCTGACAGTTTCATAGCATAAAACCAATTAACAAGAGAGGCATGACTGGTCATAAAATGATCATTAAGTAACGTACAGGTTAACAAAGAGGGTTTAAATATGGCTAGTTTTAGAATTAATCATACAGACATTGTTATCTTGCATCTTAGGTTGATATGCTCATCCTGGCAAAAATGGACATATGTCAAAACTAATAGCTCAGAAGTATAATCCTGTGAATCGCACCTGAAGAAATTAGTGTGGTATTGATGATTTGATTGACTTGATTGACGATTTGTTATTTTATAATAAGGAGTGTGTTCAGTGACTGCCTGGTAATGCCTAATGCTCAACCAACAAGATTAGCATATCCCTTTTGCCTGGTGTCATAAGGTATTTTAACAACTGTAAAAGCTAATGCTCAGGGTGTGCCACCAATGATGAGGTGGATTGACTGCAATTTATGTATTTCTATCTACTATGGACTGTGTTCTTGTGTTCAGTGCTGTGTAAATCTGTGCTTGTTCTTATGTCTGTCATGATTATTGTGATTTCATTTTCAACCAGTGAACGTCAAACCTGTGGAGATCAATAAATAAATCAATTCAGTTGATGAAAAGGTTGTGCATTATGTGGGTAATGCACATCTATGATTTATGTAATATATACTTATACTATTACTTTACCTAGAATTAATGCCGAATGACCTTTTGCAACGTCTGAGATCTTTGCTTTATGTTTCAGAAGCATGTGGTACAGCGTGATTTTGAAGGCAATTCTGAGAAAGCAGAGGGATAAATCATGAGATGAGCTGAAGTGTGCTTCCTGCAGACTCGGAAGTGTGTGTGATATTTTGAGAGCTTTGCGAGATGCATTAAGCAGCAACATAAGAGAGCGTCTGATACTGGCTTTCTCTTTCATTCGCCATTCGCTTTAAATTTTTCACAGCGTTGGAGGTGAGAGAGAGACAGAGACTGTGGGGGGTGGCAGAAAGACGTGGAGCAGGGAGGGAGAGGGAGACAATAGGATGGACAGAGAGAGAAACAAAGCAGGAGGGAGAAACAGACAAGAGGATGGAGAAAGATCAGGATGGAGAGAGATAGCGGGGAAAGAGAGAGATCGAGAGCAGGAGGGGGAGGCAGCTGGAAGTAAATTGAGATCAAAAGAAAGACAGCTGGAGGTTCTGGGAAGAAAAGGGTGAGAGAGAGAGAGAGAGTGGGAGGCAGAGTGAGAGACCAACACCTGGAGGTGTGAGGAGGGAGAAAGAGGGAGAGAGAAAGACTGCAGCAAATAGAAAGAACAGGAAGGAGAGAGAGAGACATGGAGAAAGAGAGGATACTGGTGGAAGGGGTATGTGCAGAGAGCCAGAGAGGAGGTAGTAACAAGAGAAAGAAGTGAGAGAGCGATAAAAATTTGGCGAGAGAGCTAGACAGAACGAGAGGATGAGTTTTGTTGAATTGAGGTGTGTTTCATGAAGTCTGTACCAAAAATGACACACTTGCAGCTAGGTGGCATTGGCAAGCAATCTACAGAGTGCAGTTTCTTATTTTTTGCCTGTGTAATTGAATTAAGGAATTCAGGAGGATTACTGCACAACATCAGGCTATATAGCCATCAGGAATGCATTTGGGAGATTAACAGCATGCTACTAACAGGAAGAGAGACTTAGGCGTAGGCCTGCTTTAATATTTTTGTGTTTTGGAGCAAAAATGAACGTGGGCAGATGTTTCTTGAGTGTCTATGTGTGTATGAGAGAGAGAGACAGTTTGAGTTTTAAACCCACTTTACTGGGACATTACATCACATCACTTGACATAGCATTCACTAACATTCACTCCAAACAGCAAAAAACAAAAAAGTTCTTTTTGGCTTTTTGTTACCTCATGTTGGTGTCTGTTTAAAACAAAAAGCCAGCATGGGGGTTAAAAGATGGAAACAAGATCAACAGCAAAGAAACATAATAACTGTCAGGGCACGGGCAAGGACACAGTCGCAGACCACGAGAACTTCAGGTCACAGGCGGGTTTATTGAGAGCGCAGGGCAAGATCACAAACACAAAACGGGCAGGGTCGAAACCAGAAGAGCAGTCCAAGGGGCAAATCCAAAACGCGGGTAAATGGAGCAGACAGGGTCAAACACCGGGCAGGCAGAATGAACAGGTGAACAGGGCAGAGCGGCAGGCAAAAAACAGGTCGGAAAAACAGGCAGGTCGAAAAACGGGAAAAATCAGCAATGATCACAAGAAACAAACGGCGGGGACGAAACAGGCAAAAGCAACTGAGACGAACTAGCATCAGGACAGGGATACACAGGGAAGATATAGGGCAGGGCTGACAACGGAATGGGAAACAGGTGTGCAGGCAGGCAGGTGAAGGTGATGAGGCAATCAGGTGGGCGCAGACCAGGCGGGGAGTGGGGCAGGGCTAGAACACAAGAAAAAACAAAAGCACATGGACAGAAAAACACAAAACACAACGGCTAGGGGGCGGGAGCGCTGACAATAACACAACCTTACAAAAAAGCTAAATCATAAAGAACAACACATGGATCCATCATGTGCATCCAATGCACAAAATTTACCCCCTCCAAATACTCAAAGTCAAATTGTCCACCAATTTGTAAAACATGTTCAATCCTGAGGTGGGTGGTAACCCCTCCATCTTGCCACCAGAATCCACTGACCCCTGCACAAGGATATGGTTTTTCCATGTTTTCTAGATGGCAAGTTTTGCCACACCAGACAGACAGGTCAGCAGGGTTACTGTTTTCTTCCGACAGTTATAGAACAGTCCTAAGATAAAACATTTGGATGTGAACGCACTACCCAATGCTTGAAACAATCATTTTAAAAGAACAAACAAACCCTGCCAATCAGGGACACTGAAGAAAGACACACTCCTGTGTCTCAGTGTGTGAACTGCTGGGTCTGGCTGTGCCTGATATCTGTTTGTTGCCATCACCCCATGGTACCTCCTCTACTGGAGGTGAGCTGTCTGCTTTTTAATCTAATGCTTGTGTAACGGCCTCCAGCAGGTCTGGGCCAAAAAAATCTCTGTCCACTTTGAAGCACGAAGTCCTGCCGGTGACTGAACATGGGTCACCTTGACACAGACTTCATACACTGCATTCTTTCCCACCGCCTCAGAGACCCCCACCTGCTATGCCAACAGCGGTAGCGACTGTAGTGTTGGGGGTACAATATTCATGACTCATGACTGAGTCCTGCTCACTTGAAAAGCCCTCTAAGGAGCTGGGATGAACCCACACACCTGCTCCACCAACCACCCTGCTGGGTGAGCTGACTGGCTGCCTCTTGCCTGAATAAGATCACCTCTGACACTCTGGCACATACCATTCCCACTATACAATATACAATATACAATTCCTCACAATTCACTCACCAAACTCCCCGGACAACTCAGAGGCCTGCACCCCACCCACCACCCGGTATGAAAGACCTGGCTTTTATTCCAACTTATCTCAGCGAACGAAGCTTGAAAATACAATGGTAAACTGTGTACTGTGTCATTTACATCAACCTCCCCCTTATTAAAACAGCAGTGTCATCTGCATAGGCAAATATAACTTCAGGCCTATCTATGATTCCTGGAATACAAAATCCCACTAGCCTGTCTTAGGCAGGAGAGCAACGGCTGTATAGACAAACAGGAAAGCAGGCCTGAAATTGGGCCAACCTGTCTAATGCCTCACTGAAGAGGAAAAGTTTGAAAAGACTTTGTATTCTGTACAAAGTAAAGTGACAGGACTCCAATTCTTCAATAGTCCCAGCCTCCTCTTCTTGGTCAAGAGGACCAAGCAACAACATGCTGGGAAGTGCAAAGGGAGCAAAGTCCCAGCCTCCTCTTCTTGGTCAAGAGGGAGAGCACAACATGCTGGGAAGTGCAGGGGAGCAAACCGTCCCGGAAGGATTCTAGAAACACTTCAGCCAGGTCCTCTCCGAGAAATCCCCTAAGTGTTTATAAAAATCAGATGGCAGCCCGTGGCCTGAAGAGAGCAGCTGAGCTGCAGCGGGGAGCTCCTGCAGCCTGATGTCCGAGTCTCTGCTCCTGCCCTGGGTGAGGCAGCCCCTCATATAACCACACAGCACACAGAGCGTCCCGTGACTTCAGCCCTGTTAAGGTCTGAACATATATTATATATTACCTTTTGGTCATGAGTCCTGCTCCTTAACCACTATGCTATACTGCCGCCCAATGAAAAGCCACTCCATGGTGCTGCATCTCAGCAAAGTGAGTTGTAACTCAAAGGCAAGGCATCTGTTTGCACTGTGCCTCTGACTTCTCCAGATTGGAGAAGACAGCATTCGGAGCATCCATGTCTTTAAGAGTAGAGAAGTGAGCCCTGACCATGGCCCCCTTCACCCTCCCATGTAGGAAAGCCCCAAATTCCTGCCTCATACTTTGTGAAACATTCTCCCCAGTAGGGTCACTGATGAAGCAGCCTCCCAGGATTTCCTTCTCCAATCCAAGAACAGTTTCCCTAACCTTGGATGTAGTGTGGGAAATATATTGTTGACAAAAAAAACTCTAAATTGAGTTTATCCAAACCCCGCTACTGTTGCAAGGACTCTCACTCCCCCTTTTTGGCTTTCACTTCACCTCAAAACCAAACTAATCACAAAGGAATCAATCCTGTAGCAACCTGACATTAAAATGTCAGTAAAAAAAATTGATCTAGGAGGAACTGAGGAACTGAGATTAACTAAATGGTGATCAGAAAAACAGGAAAAATACCCCAAAACCCTTCTGCTTACAGACTTGGAGAGATAAAGGTGGTCTCACCTGGCCACACTGACATGACCCCCAGAGACCTTAATCCAAATGTACTGTCTGACAAATGTATTTAGACCTCCCCACACATCAGACAACTCAAAATGCCTAAGAAACCGTGATAACACTTAGGTCAACTTCCTTATCGCAGTAACATACTTTTTAAAAATGGGATCTGTTTTTCCTACATCAAACCTTACCGTTCTCTGGTGCTTCATACCTGATAAAACAAATTCACTTTCATCTGGAGGAAAAAAAATCTGACAATGTCACTCGTCTCCCATACGTTTCATCTAGGAAACTGTTTATCTGCTCGGGTGAGTAAAGGGATGTATCTGTGCCTTGAGCCGGAAATATCAAACACTGGAAATATCAGACAGCACATCATCATCTCACATTACCTCATAACTCGGGTCTTGAGAGAGTGAGACTCTCAGCCTTTTCCCTCGTACCCTTACTACCCACACCTATGCAAGGTGCCGTCCTCTCCAGTTGAACGGGCCTCCAGTGAGGCAGAATTGGCAGAAAGAGGTACCTGTACACGGTCAGAGATTGTTGGATTGTTGGTTTATAAAACACCTGCAGGGTTAGCTTCCCCTGCAGCAACTTGTATGGAAGTTTCACCCTGTTGGTGCTGACAGGTCTCAGAAACCAAAACCGAAACCTCAGTTGCACAAGAGCCAGGTGTTTTGCAGTTCCTCTGACTGAGACTTCCTTACTGCCGTTGTCCTATTATCCACATCTCTAGTGGCCCTGAATTTCAAAGAGGCTGAGCCAAAATCCGCAGTCCCCTCTTCCAGGTCTTTGTGTGGCTATGCAAGCCTTTTGTTGCCAGCATCCGCACACTCAAAACACTATAAACTATCTGTGCTAGTATATGCCACATTCATTCTTTTTTAGTGTTTGCAACTGAATGGCCCACATAAAGTTTGCGTCAGAGAATCTAAAAACACAAAGACCTTCCATCTAAACAACAAAACATATTTTAGGGACTGTTTTTTACATCCAAGCTAAATCATTTTGATTGAGCTTGAAAATGTCCCAAACCGCAAAAGCTCTCATTCTAGAGTGCCATTCGGAACAGAGGTGCTACAATCGAAATTGTGATCCTTGTTGATGGGGAAATAGTGGCATAACTGGGACAAACAAGTAATTCATGGTAACACCCCTCTCAACCACGTTGTGTTGGGTTTGTGGTCATTCCCAATGCATAGGTGATATTCTGCCTACCTATGTGTCTACTAAAAGAACCACTTCTATAGTAGCTTTAGGCACACACCTGGCAAAGAGAGAGGGATGGCAACCCCCCATCAGGATGAAGAAACAAAGGAAAACAAAGTGGGGGGGGGGATTGGGGATACAAGCTTTTTCATCACCACCACTTGCACCATCACTCACACACCCAGCTACCAGCATGCACATGGAAAGTGTGTGTGTGTTTGTGCATTAATGCATGTGCTCATGTGTGCACGTCTATGTATCCCCCACACATGCTGCAGATCAACAAGGTTGGATTTCTAGTAACTTGAAGGGGTGTGTGTGTTTTGGGGGTATCTGAGTGGTGAGTATGGTGTGTGGTTGAGCAGAGTAAGGAATAATGTGCAATTCCACAATTAACCTGTCACCCCCTAATGGCAGCTAATGGAACTGAATCTACAGGGTGTGCTCTCATGTCAAAGGAATTATGAACCATGGATGGAATATTTTGAACTAAATGTGGCAACTCGCATGTCAGAGCAACGCAACTATCAGTGCAGGTGCACAAAGTGCATTAGATGACTAAGAAAAAGAAAAATTGCGGTCTTTATCTTTTATTTACCTTATAATGGAATTATATGCCACGGTCTGAGTAATTTCTGCCTGTAATTTTGTTTGAAAGCGTCAGAAGAGTGAACTCACACATTCTGCACCAACAGCATGTACTGTTCCTCCCCTAACCTCACAAAAATAACTTTGCTGTTACCATCCCTCCAGACGAAATAGCAAGGCAGATATTCTTGCCATGCAGTTTGTGGTACTTTCGCATTGCTTGACATCATATACACACACAGCATCCATGCACAAGTTAGGATGGGTTGAAACAATGAAATGATGATGAGGAGCAAAAGATGGAAAATTCTAAGACAGACTTATACCTCAATGAAGAACGTAATAGTTTATGTTGAGCAGTAGACATTGATATTTCCAAAGTAACGAGGTGATGTCTTAGTCAAATTCCTGTTGTATAAAAAGGCAAAGTCATTCCCCAGGCCTCTTAAAATGCACAGTGGAGGCACTGGTGCTCATGGGATTGCATCAGGCCTGGGAATCGCAAACTTTGTTCTCTCAAGAACAAAGCGAAAGAAAATGCCCAACCAGAGCGAAAGAGTCCAATTCTGCTGCGCTTTCCTGATAAGAAAATGCTGGGTTCATTTTTATTTCCATTTTGTTTTGTGTTTTTGTGTCCCCTCAGGAGGGGAAAAAATGAGGAAATTTTATTTCGTTTTGTTCGAACTTGAGGAGTAGTTAAAACTAAAATGAGCGGCAAAGTACACGCGTGCCTGTGAGCACTGCTTCAGCATGAATGCAGAGTACAGTTTACTTTGACCTCAAAACTGCAGTTCAAACTGGCCGTGTGTGATTTTTTTGCTACGTGTGGCAGCGTGTGTGCACACACGCAGGTGCACACATGCACACGTGTGTTTCTGTGTGTGTCTGTGTATGTCAGAATGACACAGGATCTCCCTGTTGGAGAGCCTGAGCTCCACCCAGCAGCAGGCGGGCGTTTGGGTCGGGCTCTGGAGGACGCACCTGTACTTCCATCCAGTGTTGTGCAAGTTCACACTTCACAAGAGCTAGCTCAAAGTTCAGTTCACACAGATTAAAATAAACAAATTCACGTTCATAGTTCACAGTTTTGAATATTGAACAAGTTCACAGTCCCAGTTCATTTCTTCCATTTTTAAATGAGCTGCTCCAGGGACTATTTTATGTGTAGTCTACATGCGCAGTGATTGCTACGCAGGACATGGGCAGTAGTTGGTTGCGAGCTGTCGAGCTGTCTATCTGATGAGTTGCACTAATGAAAATGTCTCAAGTATGGAATAACGCCGTCCGTGTTTATTCGTCAACCAGTAACACACCCAAGGATTCCGAATCTGGCGCAAACCTGAACGAGCTCAAGTTCACGTTCTTTAGTTGCAAACGGATACGTTTAAGTTCACCGTTCACCGAAAAAATGAGCACGTTCAATGAACGCGCTCTTTTAACGCATTCATGCACAACACTACTTCCATCGATGGATAGATCAGCTCCTGCTGTACACCTCTGTGTCTAAATCCACGCTGTGGACACGTTTTTTGCGGTGCAGTGTGGCCACAGCAGCTCAGCTGAGATTACCAGGCAGAACTTTAAAGGCAACTTCCTGCTGCCTATCCCAAGCTGTCCTTCTCCAGGAGCCCTTATGCCGTTACAGATGCTGTCATGTTTACTTCAGAGGAATTCCTTGTGTCAGAGACGGATCACATAAGCGCCGTTTCGCTAAGCAGGAGATGATGAATGAGAATCTTTAGTATTGATGTATGGGTTTATTTTTAGAATTAGTGCTTGTTCTTGCAATTAGGCAGCCTGGGTCAGCCCCCTTATGTCTCTACACTCCAAACAAATCATCCCCTGTTTGGATCAGATGCCTTCTTGAGGAACAACCGCAAAGATTGACCTTTGTGTGGATTACCATTTATACTCAGAAATACAAAGTTTATATTAATGAGCTTATTACGTGGGTGTGTGAAACAAAACCGTTCCCAAGGAGAGATCCTAAGAGCCTTTATTTTTGTTGTTGAACTTTGTTTTTTTATTATGCAACAATATTCAGTGATATACAGATATGACACAACATACCCGTTAAAATGTAATTAGCTATTTATAACGGCATGAGACTACAGATTAACACAGTGAATAAAAAACATTCATCTAGCACCTGTGCACACTCGTTTGACATGCTGGAAACACTTACAGATGGATTTGCTTTATTTAAAGTGGTGTCTTGTTTCCAAGAAAGAGCAGTACAAAATGTTTATTTGATGAGTACTTAAGAACACACATATCAAATATGAAAGGTGCCGAGCTTTTTTTCTTTCTTATTTTAGCATAGCATTGTGTGCAGTTACAGGATGCTGCTTTGCGTGTTTTCAAAGTGTTACAGGCTCGAAGCCAAGTTTGCGGCACGCTTTATGGAAGAATGTCAAAACCTCCCATGCAATACCTGTAATAATTCTGTGGTGTGTGTGTGTTTTTTTTTTTTGTTTTGTTTTTTGTGCACGCTTGAGTGTTCAAGTGGAGCGCTTTAATTTCCTTCTGACCAAAAAGTCACGGTATATGCTGACAGCGCCCCAGGGAATTCCGGCTCCAAACCAGCCATCTCCCATCCCCTCTCATTTCCCACTCCCCTGAGGATTCTGGGTAGGCAGGAAATATGAATAAACAGCATGGGCAATTAGACAGAGATGGTGTCGCGTGTGGATAGGAATATTATTAAAGGTCGGGCTCGGTCATTATTAATTCATACGCAGCCACCGCTGGTTGCGGGGCTCGACTGGCTTTTGCATTAATCACCCTGGCTGGGGCCGCCCGCAGGACAGAGAGACAGCGCCCTTCACCCCCGTTGATAACACCGGGAACTGACAAATTGCACTGACCAGACTCTCCGCAAGATGAGATGGTGGGAAAAGGGGATGCCTTAATTTCGGAGAGCAGTCATTTTTCACTGGTCTCACCGTCACGCTTTGCCGCTGGGAGAACATGCTGTGCTCAAAATTCAAATGCTTTTCCCGGGCATTCGTTCAGAGCAAACGCCACCAGATGCTAGAGATTAGTATCTTTGCTAATCTCTATATTATACGCATGCTTCGGTTTCATCAGTGGTGTACGCCGTTATCCATCCAGGTGACATATCTTTTAAGCACCAGCACTGACCTGATGCCCATGAACAGGACATCCTGTCTTCCTTGCCTTAAAATGATGGTCATTAAAAAAAGGACAGGACGTTCTTGACATGAAATGGTTATTTCATGTTAATTGCTTTGCTGATGTCCATAAAACTTTTAGTGAGCTAGGAGTCTAATCCACTCCCCCTGGAATTTATAAAGGGTGCCGAAATTGAATGTTAAACAGCACTTCCACGCTGGCTGTCGCTCCGTTACCCCCCTGCCACTGCTTACAGATGGAGTCCTCTGGGCACGACACTTCTGCAGATCGAACTTATCTTTATGAAAAACAAAAGGAAAAATATTGCCTGTCCCAAGGCCTTCATCATGCATTCGCCATTTTTAATTAAAGTTTGGGCTTGCAAATCAATGAGGAGGACGCCGGGTAATGACCCAAGCCCCCGCCCAGTGAAACTTAAATCACCCTCTCCTCCGACGAGAGAGCGCTCCAAGGCTGGCTATTAAAATGTGATCTCATTTCAGACATACGCATATCGAAATGAAAGTCCATTTATCATGAAAAACGAAAAATCACTGAGTCTGTAGAATTGCTGATCCTGGTACACCCAAACAACTTGTATAATTACCTCTTCAGCTCGTAAAATACTCTACAGGTGATCAAAAGCCACTCTGGCTGAAAAATGTGGTAAGTAACATGCTATTACAAAGGGGTAACAGTAACTGAAGTAACGTTAATTCAGGGTGGCTGTTGTTATGAGTCAAAGACACTACCATTGGCATCAGGTTGATAAGAACTCTTAATAAGAGCTGGAGTGGCTGGTATTCTTACATCTCTAGGTACTCTGGAGCTCCATAAACAATGGTCAAATCTCTACCTGCATTTTTGGTCAATTTGACCTGTTTCTCCTGTGAATGTAGCACAAATTCCCTTTTCACATAGTCTGTATGTTCACTCCTTCATTTTCAATGAGGAGTGAATGACATAAACAGTAGACATGACATGAACTGGACTTTCTTCGTCCATTTTTCACCGGTAATGAGTACTGTTGGTACAAGTGCCCTCCATTTGTAATTTGTGATTTAAAAGAAATGTTTTATTGTTTAATTTCGATGCATGCTGGTGTGTATGTCCAGTTGAATAAACTCCAACAAATCCTCCAAGTTCTCTGTATTGGTGACTTATTCGCTGTTTGGAGGATAAATTAACAGAATTCTGGGTTCTAGAAAGATGCCCTCCACACGTCTTCTGGGCTATGAGATCCTTAGGCACCTTTCAGATTCATTGAGCATTCAATGTCATCATCTCAATACTGTCTCAGTTGAAGATGCGTGTCTGGTGAGTCAAGCTATTGGATTTTTTACTCACTTTTGTGCACGTGCGGACTGGGAGTTTGTGTTGTAGATTGCCGGAGCTCTTTGCGGTCTTGGCCCACGGTGTCATGACATCCGTTAATCTTCCCCTCGCTCCCTCGTGCCCTCGCTCCCTCGCCCCGGCTGACAGGAAGTGGAGTCGCGCGCCAGCCGTGTGACCCGTGCTGCCCTCGCCCCCGCACTGCCGAGCGCTCGAGCACGCTCCCATTTTCATCCCTGCCCGCCGTTTGCCCCCCCCGACAGGAAGTCATTCAGAACGTTTTAATCACGCCTCTCTTCGGTTTGATCCAGCCGTTTCATCCACGCCACTCGCCAACAGTGGCACACATCTGGAGGAAACAGCACTGGGGGGGGGGGGGGGGTTGGCACAGCCTCTGCCCAGACCTCACTCTGTTTTTTTTAAAAATTTATTTATTTTTTAATATCCAGGAAGCGGGGATTACAGAAGTGCCGCTGCATAAATAACGATGGCTCTTGTGTGGCAAAGCGTGGCTTTACAATGGTGACCCCCAAACACACACGCTCCGCTCCGTGCCCCCAGCAGGCAGCTGTCATCATCAGCACATCCTATTCCCCGCATCTGCCAAGGACTAGCCTCCTGTCTGACTCCCTGTCACTACGGCGACGGCGACAACAGCGGCGGTGCTTAAACACACCTCCATCTCAGCATGCGTAGAGCAAGCGGCCGCTGCGGAGCTTAACCACTCTTTCCACCAATCAGAGGTGGTCTTGGCAGCTGCTGTGAAACCTGTGTTTTTGGGCCGGGGCCATGTCCATCAGTCAATGTGTGACAGAATGCAGAATGCTCTAACCCGGGTTCGAGCTGGGCTGGTGTAGGCAGTCGAATCAGAATACTAATTACGAGAACCCTGCGAAACGTGAATACACAACCAAATTCATAATGCGTACAACAAAATAGACTGATCAGTAAAAAAAAAAACTCTTCAGTTCATTTAATTATTGGACATACAACCATCTGAAGCCAAACATATATTCACAATCATTTATTTTCCTGTGACATAAACGTGACATAAACGTGTTAAGAATTCCTTTCAGCAAAATCTAAGTAATCAGGATGTAGAAATCACTTTGATTTATTGGTAATTCCAATCCAGGATTTGAATGGTTTCAGCAGTAAAAAGAAACCTAGTGTTTGCATTTCATTAGGCAAAGAGTTTTTGAAAATATGCAGGACTGTAAGGGTGGCATGGTACACCATCCATTCCTGTAAACAATTCATTTGTGGCTCACTTTCACAAAGATGCAATTTGCATTTAAGCAATCAAGAGTAAGTACTGAATGGAAGACATTTGTGAAATGATCACGTATGTACTTTGAAGACTTTAAATTACTGCTGTGAAAGGGTATGTTTCAGAACGTGGACGATGAAGGACAAGCGTGGAACTAATCAGGCTGAAGACAGACCAGATAGCACAGATTAATCCAACAGCATATCAAATCAAAGTGAGCCCTCTTGAAAAAGTCTAAAACATAGTCATACCTCTAGAGGGCTGACTTAGAAATGCTAGGTGTGTCCTCCCCAACATTTTTTTTATTTTATATCAGAAGCAGCCCTCTTGCTTTCAGCTTTGATGGAGAGGACCTTGGGAATGATGTGTTTCTATTAGATGTCATCAGACTGTGTCCCTGACATGTAATGTATTTATATGTGTTCTCTTATCTCCCATACTCTCAGGTGCTGGGGCAGGCAGAGGGGTTGGCGTATCCAGTCTCCCTCATCAGTGTTCACATTTTTCACATTTCTGTCCCTCTCATGTGGTTGGGGTTCATTACTCTCCCAGATATTACATCCAGATGAGCCTTTTGTGCATAAATCTAAAATGTTCTCCAGCACCCATTTGGAACATGGGTAATACATGGCAGCCATTTTGTAATATGCTGTAAGCATTCCCCTGGGTGTATATATGGTACAGCATCTGGGCTGGCAGTAGCTCCAGAAACATCTGAAGCTGCTATTTAAAAGGAGATTTAAGACCATGCTACTGACCTTGTCACAGCAATAAGCTTTCTGACAAAAGACAACCAAATGAAATCCATCTGCATTTGGATTTCACCACCACAATTAGTTTAACAATGAAGGAGACAAAAATAGAAAGATCATCAGGACACAAGGAATGACTGTAATGAAACAGACTGGGATCCAAGAGCGGTTAACAGTTTAATGCCAGAATCCAAAAAGGCGTGGTCAGGGACAAAACAGGTCGTCAACGGGAATCAGAGAAGCAAAAAACCAGAATCCAAAATCACAACAAGCAAGGTCCAAAAAACAGGCGAGAGGTCAAAAACACAGTGAACAACACGGTTGAGTAACAGAGAGCAGGCTCAGTAAAGAACAAAGAGTCAATACCTCACAACGAGGTAACAAAACCGAGTCCTTATAAAGGCAGGGCTTGATTAAAATGACCCACAGGTGTGGTGGAGCCAGGCTGAGCGGGGCGTGGCTGAGCTGGCTGACTGGGAGTGGGTGTGACAATGACCCAATGAATGCGTGGGTCACCTTACACTTCCGTGGTGAGTTTACAACCCTTCCTCCTCCGTCCTCTTTTTCACAGAACTACAAAAAGTGCCTCAGCTGCAGCTGAGGCACTCTTTTGTTAGAATGTATGTATATGTGATGATGTCATTGCAGGAGCAGTGAGGTTAAAGAGCCAAGAACTCTTACATGCCTCTGCATGGTGATCTGAAGTACAAAGGGAGCAAAGCCACCAGGGGTTATCTCTGATTGACAGGAGTGAGGTCTCCCCTATGAACACCAACCTCAAGCAGAAGGGTTGCTGTGATGACTTATTTAACAGCTTTATTGTGCCGTCAATGAAATCCGCAGAACTAGACGATCCCTTCAGCTTAATTTATTGAGAGTAAACTGTGTTGGGGAAATGGCTCAGATGACGGCTTCTTTCACTGTCTGCTTCAGTCCGAAGTCAACAGAAGTCAGGCTTGGTTTCACTTAGAGGGTCTCTACCAGCTGTTGCTTGACTGACAGATAGTTATTGTCAACGCTCCATTTGTTTTGCTTGATTTACAAGAGGACATCCATTATTGTTCACAGTTGTCTCAACAATGAAAATATTTGAAGGAAGAACCTGTTGAAATCAGATCGTCTTAACTGTACGCGCTGAAATATACTTTGAAGAAAAAAACTGCAGAAAAATATTTCTTTTCTTTTTAGCCTTGTGGCATCTGAAGCTTAGGTTGACCAATGACTTGATTGATGTTTTCCAGATGTTTGGTCTGCTCATGCATGGCTCTCTGGAGTGTTTGCACAGTCTTCATAGAGATTCCAGGGGCTCTCTAACTGTAACTCTGTAAGCTGAAAACATGCACTATCCACTTATAACCTTTTTGGCTGTAGACAAGATCTGCTTTCATGCACTGACACTAGATTGGTATCAGTGTTTTGTATTGTTTTTCATAATAGGTCGGGTTAGGAAGGTTTCACGATTGGACAAGCTGATCCTGGCTCAGTTTGTGATGCCAGGCAACCTCGTAGAAGTCGTGAACTTGAAGGAATGTCTCATCTGGAGTTATAACTGGCTAATTGGAAAGCAGGAGAAATGTGATTCGCTGGCTCACAAACGGGTCATTAGCCAACTGGCCAATCATTTGCCTGGAGCCAGAGAAAAACAGTTCTCAGGCTGCCAAGAATGATGGGAATGGGTCATCATAACCCATTCAAGTCTGAGTGCAACGAAGACAGGAAGAGAAAAAGAATGTGGTTAAAGTGCAACTCTCATACCATGCAAAAGAAAAAACAAACCTTTTAAACTGTGACACATTCATAAAAATAGAAAGCACTTGCACACAGACTGCAAATTCCACTGGATGCAAAAATCATGGGAGATTACAAACAATAACATAAAAATATGTGGGGAATACAGATTTTATTTATTACAATAGCTGTGGTTTGTGTGCAAGATTAAGTTCAAATAATCCATCTGATCAGATTGTATTTACGCAAACCACCAAGAATATTGTAGAGTTGCAATGAGGTAAAGGTTTCACATATTTAAAATAATTATGTTGGAATATGTCCTGATGGTGGCACACATTATAAACAGTCCATTAGCGAACTGTCGCCTGAATTCCATTTAAAAATGAGAGCTTTTGCTCATTGCATAAAAAGTGCAGGTGGTGAGGCGTGCTTTTCATGAAATATGTGCCAGACACCTGCTCAAACGTTTCAGAAAAAGAGCTTTTCTACAGGATGTGTAAAACATAGTTATAATTTGTGATCAAACATATAAAAACCAGGAATAGGAATGTAAGTGAAATTATCTGTTAATGAATTGAATTATTCACGCTGAACATTAAATCACCTACTGAGTTTAATGGCTACTGAGCAGCCATAAAACATAAAATACAAAATACTGATGCCAATAAACAAATTTAATACAAGCCAATGAAATATGTAAAAGAAACATTTGGAAGATTGTTAGTTGCATATGTGAAAGCGCCACACCTCCTACTGCAATAGCTGTAAATATGATGCTTTTAGATTTCAGTTGGTGCGATCAAAGATTTGGATTTATCACGTGTATTACACAATGATGTACAAAGGAATTTCCATTCTGTAGCTAGAGTACAATGTAGCATTGCCCCTCACAGCCCTAGTTGCTATACTAAAATCAAGGGAAGGTAGTCATGGGGCGCAGCAATTTCTTCTAAAGATGACTTTTTGTTTGTTTTTAAATTAATTTGTCCAAAAATCTACTTTGTATTGTTCTCCTTTCCTCTATCAGATTTACTAGGAGTAACTATTGCACAGCATGAATGAGAGTTTCATTTCTAGTTATGATTTTGAGATGCCAGCAGTTACTAATTTACAGATTATGTACACATTTTCTCTGTACATTAGGAAGTAAAAATGATTTTAAGTCAATTTCCTTTAACAGGAACATGCAGTTATTGTGCTTTTTTGGTGCATTCTAGAAACTTAGATATCATGGCTGTTGTAACTCATTGTAATCTAAATGCATACATTATGCATTCAGCTTCCTAGTTATTAACATTTATTTATAATTCATGCTGTAATACATACATTTGGGTGATGACATATCATAAAATTCAGTAGCCATATTATTCACTAAGGTAGCTGTTAGTGAGCCAGCAAAATTATTAACAGCATGGCTCAGATGGTCATAATAACAACAAATAGGTAGCTAAGTCCGCAAGGAGCATTGAATAAACAATGGATCAATTAGGTAGAGTAAAATCATAACCAATGTAAAGCAGGGCAATCTTCAGCACAATGTCTGTTACTGGAATATGATTAATATTCACATATCGAAGGACTCAACGGTACATTAGTGGCACATGCTGATGCACACCATATGCCCATATTTGAAATGAACCTATCACAGCTCATTCATGAAAACCACTTAACACTTCTGTCAACCATGCAAAGCACACTCAAACTTCACTCTGTGAGTTGCTTTTACTGTTGAATGAATACAGTCCTTTGTACACAGTGTTTTTTTTCTGTGATTGTGTAGTCTGATCATAAGAACACTCATAGTTTTTATAAATATGGGCCGCAGTGTGGTTTTGTCGAGTGTCAGTTTGTGTCTGATCCAGTCAGATCATTCAGAACTAGTTCTCACAAATTGTTCTCTTAACTTTCATTTCAAGCCCAGTATAAGCAACATTCACTCACCATGAGGCATTAGTTGATGCAGAATTTCAAGGCAGGTTGGTGACATTAATTTGTCCTAGAGACATTTAACAAAGCTGCCAAATCACTAAACAGCTTAAACAAATGGCCTGTTGCCATTACACAGAAGAACAGCAGCACTTCAGGGAAAGGCCTATTTTTGCGCTCCTCCCACCATCCTTAACCAGACCTGGCTGTTCGGGGTGCAGGGGTGGGTGAAACATTTCCAGCTTAAGGCACCAACCTCACTGAGCCACTGACCAGGGAAAAAGGTAACATGTATTCAAGGTGCAAATGTCTCTCTGTGTGTCGTCAATTTTATGTGCCGACAGGATAAATTTCTTGGACCTTTGCTCAGAAGGAAATCCATAAACTTTCTTTCACATCTCATGAGGTTCCCTCTCCCTCTCTTTCCCTTTTTTTAGTTAAACGGGAATGAGTTTTTTGAGGACCAATTCAATTCTCCCCCGCCCCCCCACACTTCCTTTTCATGAATAAATATAAACTGTGTGATGTTTTGGTTGATCCTGGGGACTGACTTTGCTCAGTCAAGAGTTCTGGACTCAATTTTCCACAGAAAAGGGGTAAGCTTTCACTGACTGATTAAAGTCAATTTGAAACTGCAGGGAATTGATGGCAGGGAGGTCAATGGAAATAGGTGCAACTCTCCCTCCCAGATTCAAAAACTTTAAAGCAAGTGTAACTTTTTTCTTACATAACATTACATAAGCTGGATGGTTGCTGGAATTCATGAATAATGTCACAGAAGAAAAGACAGTGCATAATTTTTGTGTAATACCATCACTCAAAGTTACACTTTTGAGGAGTTAATGATTCTTTTCAGTCAAAATGTGCATAATATACTCCATTTAATTTTGCCTTTATTTATCCATTTGTGTTCACTGTGTACATTCTTAACACTTAAGTGCCAATTGTTGACTGCATTAAGCACTTTAATGTGTCTCAAATGCCTAGTGTCTAGTGTGTACACATGCGCACATTAATAATTAGAGGCTTATCAGTAATCAAAATTGCATTCAGTTTTTTGTTGTTGTAACCACCACTATGTTTTTTTCATATAGTGCTGCACTGGAAGACATTAATCTTTGAGTTGAGCACCATGACTTCATCCTAAAGCAGAGATATGGCAGGATCATGACAATTAGAAGATGTCACGGATATAAAATAACCTGCTCTCTAATGCAATGGTCACATAACTGAATCTGAATTCTTTTAACAGACCATGTAAGAGTCTACCATTTCAAAGGTACAATTTCTCTTTAAGGTCCCAATCCCTTTTTAATTGCTTGCGTGTTTTGGAGTTGAGAACAATTAAATGCAGTACTTAAACATTTCAGTTTAACTTTGGCTTTCATCATGCCAAGACTAAACTTCAATGAAACAGGACCAGTCCTCTTTCATTTTTCCTGAAGGAAAAATACCTTCAAAGGGGGATTTTTTAATCCTTAAAAAATATATAATAATTAAAATAAGATATTCTCTATAAAAACACACCAGAGCCAAAATTTACATTTAGAGAATGAAACGCTTCCTCCACACATCTGACTGCTGTGTTCTTGCCCAGACAGGCACAGACAGCTGTGCCCACAGCTCACGGTAAAGTGGCTATAAAGATACGGAAGACATACTCTGCAACCACACAGCAGCAAAATACAGGCGCGGAAACCTATGCCTTACATTACAGCAAAATCCACTGCTCTTACAATGTTCTCCTCTGTTTTGTAATGAGAAATAGAGAGACATTAGAGGGAGATTTTCCTGTTCTTGCTAAAATAATGATGAGATCTCTATGCTTTTTTTTACAGTCAGGGAGCTAAAGAGGTTTAACAATGGGCCCGGCAGAAAGCAATTACATGCAGGGAATGTCTCTTTCACCCAGCACAATGGCTGACATATACATCATTTCATACATTCAGTGTTTCATTCTGTCCCAGGCTTTAAGGAGTTTCCAAGCTACCACAGGGATAATGAGCATTTTCTCTCTCTCTGTGGCGTTGTGCCCACTTGTAAAAAAACAGATCCATGCTAAGAATGAAGGCGAGGGGATATTTCACGGGGGGGTTGTGCACTGGGATGTGCATATGACGCAGTGGAGCTGAGGGCAACCAATGGCATACAGACCTACTCTGCGCAGTTGTGCTTTATATGCAACTTCCTCTGAAGGCGTGACGCACTACATGCCGAGTCACTAGTGCCACTATTAATCACATTTGTCAGTTGATGTGTGTAGGCATATGCAAAACTTCCAATCAGAGGAGGTAATGGGATAAAATCAACAGAGAACGTGAAGTGGCAGCGGTGTGGCGTAGTAATAAGGCGTGGCGCTTGTAACCAAAAGGTTGCTGGTTTGATTCCCAACTGGGACACTGCTGTTGCACCCTTGGGCACCCGCAGTTGCCTCAGTAGATGTCCGGCTGTATAAATGGATAACATGAAAAAAAATTGTAAAATCTGGAAGTTGATCTGGATAAGAGCATCTGCTAAATGACAATAATGTAATGTAGTAATCTGTGGTTTGCTGTCTCTGAGCTTTGGGAGGAAGGTCCAGGCCTTAATTTCATCCAGTTCATCTCTATACTTAGCCAAAAGTTTACTGAACACCCACTTGCCTGGCATGCTTCCACTGTGTGCTGGCAATCCCACATGCCTCCTCCACCCCTTCTGCTCAGTGTCTTTGTAATTCTGGGTTTAAACGGGTTTAGATGCATCTGTGAAGCACCAAGATGTCCTCCATAAGGTTTTAGATGAAATACCAGCTCGTTTCACAGCAGCAGGTATCAACCCACCTGAAACTCAGCTCTCTGCTTTTATCCTTTTTCAGCATTAAAGCTAGACCTTGTTTCCTATCATCAATTTTTCAAAAAAAGAAAAGAAAACCACACAACAGATTACTGCTTACGCCCTTCACCAAATTGCTGTTGTTATAGTGATAGAATGCTTCTCGGAATGTGAACTGAAGGGTAAAATATGTGCGTAGTTACTCATCACAAGCAGACGTTTGTGCTACATATTTGTTATTCTTCATAAAATGTAAGTTTAGTAAGTCACCACAGACAAGCTCATCTGTCCTGTGAATAATAATTGTAAGTTGAAAATAGTGGACGTCATTGGACTTGATGGACATTTTATTATTCAATATATATGAATTTTCAATCAAACAATACAATACAATACAATAAAAGCATGAAGGTTGCATTTGATGTAGTTATAGTGGGACTTTATTTGGCTTGGAATCCGATAAAGGGATAGCACCTGGTCATGGGCAAAGGTTGTTGACCCCCCTGTGTGGACATCATAAACAAGGGGAAACAAAAGAGTGGGGGATGGGGTGAATGAGGGATGCTATTAACAGCTAATGGAAAAAGGAAATGGTGTGATTTTTATTGTCATGAACAGGATTATGAAAAATCTAGAGCAAGCTACTTTCCTGAATCCATGTGCCACTTATGCAGGTAAATGCTGTGCATTTCACTCACCATCTGCAAACTACTGCATTCTGCAAATAAACAAATCTACTACTACTGCTACTGCTACTAATACTACTACTGCTACTACTCCATCTACTACTACTACTACTACTACTACTACTAATAATAATAATAATAATAATAAGGATAATAAGGATAACAATAATGATAAGAACATAACAACAGAAGAGCATAACCAATAGCACAGCCTTTTACACATCTATGAATTGTTCTGCTGCAGGTTTCTGTTCTGTTAAGAGCAAACTGCACGTGTTTTCAGATGTGCTGAAACCGAAGTGAATGCCGACAGGCACAGCCAGGTGCCTTCTTAAATGGTGCTTTGTAAAGCGATGCCTGTGCGGTGTTTCGGCAAGAGGCTATTGGCCGGCTGTCAGAGGGCACAGACCGCTGTGGCTTCACTCACTGCGAACTGTAAGATCACTAGAAATCCTGCCACTCACTGAATCTTAATGCCGCTCACATTCATCCCTGGGGCCAGGCAAGCGAGACCCTTTAACCTCAGTTTCTGCCGTCAGTAAAGGCAGCTATATAGATGGACAATGTATGTATGTAATACGTGAGGATCTGGAACCAATGAAAATGAAAATAATGACATGTAAATAGAAAAAAAAATGAAATGGATAAAAAGGTTACTAATGATTTTCTATTGTCAGTGATGCAAACAATATGAGGATTTGTACAGAGGCTTGAACCTTCACATCTATGAACAGTCATATCCTTGAACAGTCACACATTAAAAGAAAGGTGAACTGCCACTCTGATGCACTCTGTTTATTGGGGATATTGATAAGCTTCATACACTCTCACAAACACACACATTAATATTGACTTAATGGATTGTACAAATAAGCAGGTCAATCAATAGATTCAAAGAATGAATACAACACATCATCGTCAACGACAAGAATTAGGATAGTAAATAGCAGGAATGGGCACCTGCACATGCTCACTCAAACATCCACACACACACACACGCGTGCCGCACACACACACACACACAGACGCAGGACAGAATTTTGGCGGACACAGCACTGACTAAATACCTGTAGCTATAAAACTAAAACAACTCACTTACAATCACCAGAACTTCTCTCACAATGCACAAGAACATCGGCCGTCACATTCTCCTGACCATTTCTCTCACTATAGATTGCAAATGCTATTCAATGTACACAGAAAGGGGAAGTGCCTCTTAATGTCTTCCATTCTCTCGCAATGAATAAAAGATCATTTCTGAGAAGACCGTTAGGTCTAATGACACAGAACAGAGGTGCTTATATTTACCTTTACTGAGCCCCTAACTAATGTAATTGTTCAGGCAGTTTATTGGTTTAGACCTAATTGAAAAAGAATGCAAGCGAAAGCATGTTTCCTGGGAACTCAATCACTGGGTGCTATTTGTTAACAGAGAAAAAAAATGGTTCAAAAATTTCAGTCAGCATAAAAAAATATTTGCTCCTTTCCTCTCAGTTCTTCTTGGGATGGTCAACAACATTTTCCAAAATTTTGGAATTTTTTTTTTTTTTTTTATGGCACATTTTGTCACATTCCATCACCACCTTATTGGTAAGACTCTGTTTTAAAGAACCAATTTGATCTATTCCTACTAAGCTAACCAGCTGTATAAGTCAAAGAAAATAAAACCACAGATCCAAATAAAATCCACAGACCCACAAATTTAATTGACCAGTATAAGAGAGACCAGGCATTTAATTCAGCTCTTGGTTCACATCATGGCATTGCAATAAATCAATACTCTTGCCCTCAAGCTACCCAGAATCCCAAATACTTTATCGAAGACCCAGGAGTTCTGTGCGTTTCAGATGTGTTTGTTCAGCTGTTCCTGGTGTCAGGACACGGGCTGTCAAGGGGGTTGAGTTGCTTTGCAGTATTTGAATTTATAAACTAAAGGTTTCAGCACAGACAGGCCACTGCAGCAAAGTGGCGGAGGAAGAGAGTTTGTTTACTGCAGTGTTGCAGGCTCAGGTTCCAGGTGAGGGCCCTGCTGTTGTGCAATTGAGCGAACTTTGTCTGAGAAATTGAGCAGGTGCATAAATGGGTATTTTGCCAAGCAAATTAAGTGGTTTCTGTTAAGCAAACAAATAATGTTCTGCAATGTACTTCAGAATAAAAGGAACTGGCATACTCCATTGCAGGGTTTGTACCATCTAAGGTCATAAATAGCTGGTTCCATCCTGCACAGAGTGAGCCCTAGGTTTTAGTTATCCGATGCAGGGTTCACACGGGAATCAACGGCCTTTATTTCATCTGAGCCTCACTAAGTCTAAGTAATTGATATTCAGGCAGGCCTTGATGAATGAATTTTGAACACTGAATATTTTATGAGGAAAGATCAAATGCTCATCCATCCTTCACGGCTTTGGCGTTTTCTTCCTCATCATCCGAATGAAATCCATACTCGATTTGCGTTGTTTCCAAAGCTGAGGAGTTTACACTTTTCAAGACTTCGCGTCAGAACTCAGTGGTGAATTCGGGCATATTTCTTGACCTCCGCCATCACAAAGCCAGCACCCAGGTGAGCACTGAACTGTTCATTCGTAAACCACTCTCAGTGTGTAAAATTTTGGGCTCCTCTGATCTCTGCTCCTCCGCAGGCCTCTCTTTGTAACCACCTCACCGGTAACATTCTCACAGCATCGACACAAAGGAATTCCAGCGTTGCGAGAACGTTCCGCTCCACCGGCTCCCTCCTCAATATCATGTTTAAAGATTCATTAGCAGGCAGCCGAATAAAAACGCTCGAGGACGCTCCTGTGGTGCACGTTGAAGCGTTTACTGGTACATCTGCACAGACAGCCAGATCAAATTGGTTTTTCTCTTGCTCTGCCCACAATGATTCCCCCGCATGAGACACAGACAGAGACAAAGTATGTGGAGACTAAACTGCGTGCGTGTGTGTGTGCGTGTGTGCGCGTGTGTGTGTGTGCATGCATGTGCACGTGCATGTGTGTGTGTGTTAGCATCTAGTGGGACTCCACCGACACGGAAGCGCTGCACATTTGGCCTGCTCATTGGGTGGGTTTCGGCAGTTTGGAAAGCTGTGTGATACACGTGGGGGGACGTTCATTATTAAACAGTCATCTCAGGTCTTCACAGCAGCAGCCTCCCGTAACAAAGCAACAAAGCAGGCAGTGCTTCGGGCGGGGGGGTAAGAGCGCCGTGACGCTTTGGCACTGATCCACTCTCATCCCTCCCTTCCGCAGCCCACAGAAAGCGAATCTGCCCGTCAAAAGGACGGCTGGGACGGATCCTTCCTCGTCTGGCGGTGCGTAGGACACAAAATCTCCAGGCGAGGAGCAAAGTGAAAATGGAAAACACTGTGGGAGTTTTGAATGCACTCATCCCACCCTCCCCCCAGCGTCTTTCCACCCCATCCCATGAGTCTCTCATGTCCCAGTTATTGTTGCTGCTAGAGCATAAGGACACAAGGGTGCAGCCAGCACCACCATACAACATATATGTGACAACACAGGTAGTGACAGTTATTCGAGGGATGTAGACTCAATATGGAAAAATTCTCTGATTATTACTCAGTGGACATTAAGGCCAGCATTTATATTTGCTTGGCAAAGTTGTGCCAAGAATGTGTGAGCATAAACAGATCTAAAAAGATCTTGTGTAAAGATGTAAAAGAGCAACATTTCTATTCCAATGTAAATGCAAGCCATAGTGATGGCAGTTGAGATACATTGTCATTAGGCTGTCAGTATGGGCTAGATGGGCCTGCACTGCACTTACAGGACACTGGATGGAATACCCAGGGAAAGCATTTGGTTGGACATGGCAAACGTTTAAAGATATGGGCCACAGGCTTGATCATGGCTTCGAAACATCCAACTAAGCACTCTCCCTGGGGTCCATTTTTAAATACTTACCAACTGAAAAACGAGCTTGGCTCCCATTAGATATCCCTGTTAAATTAATATCGAAAAGTGTGAATGGCCCTGGGTGCCGTTTAGCGTGATGCTGGCTGGCGTTTAGCCCCCTGCTCTCTCCTGGCGCTTAGTGCGCCAATGCCTGTGAGCTCAGCCGCTGCTTTGCGAGTTTCCTCCCCACCTCTCCCGCCCGCCATCTGGCCCACTAATTATAGCAAACATAATTTCCCCTCATTTGGAGCATGTTCTTTAATGAGGGAGGGAACTGCTCACTCTCTCATCTGTCATGATTTCGGCATTTCAGTGACATGAACAAATATCTTGCGGCTTTTTCGGCTATTCAACCGAGCAAAGATGCAAAAAAAAAAAAACATCCATAATGCCCCCCGTCCCTCCCCCACTGTGTTTCTATATTTGGGGAAAAATGCTTTGTTGCTCTTTTGCTACGCAGAAATAACTTTGCTTTGTGCAGCAGGTCTCATTTTGGGCGGGGAAACAGATCCATATGCCACTTTTGCAAATCACATTGGAACAGGGCAGTGAGATTTATGTCTTTGAATATAACGGACGTCCAAGATGTAAATAAGCAATGTGTGCATGGTTTTGCAAGGATGGGTGTTTCTCTTGCAGCCTGTGAGCTCAGAGGTATCGAGGTCAATGTGCATCCATAGCTGCTGCTTACCACCGAGATCCCTGGTATTAAGATACCTTAACTCACAGCTGTTTGACAGGTGATGATGAATGGCTCCAGCAAAGTTTGTGGAGTGTGGAAAAGAGCTGCAAGGAGCAGGAATTCACAGATCCTCTGTCAGCATCACTGTTCTAGCAGTAAATGAAAGTGATCAGAATTTAAAGCATGCCTTCAACAGAAGGCACCCTGTCTTGAATCTGATGGTCATTTCTTTCTTCTCAGTATTTGACCTGTTGAATATTTCTGGAACCTTTCCTGGCAATCTGTTGTAAACGTCCTCCAAGGCACAATAAGCAATTTTATCCAATTTTCAGTACAAAGGCAGGCTTTTTTCTATGGTTTGTGCGAATTGTATTTTCATATCTCACAGATGGGCGGAAGAGAATATTACACTATGTGTTGAAGGTCTGATTTTTGTAAAGTTTTCTTATCTTAAGCCTTCATAGATTGACTCAAAACACCTACTACTGCTGGATGTCAAAGTACTGACATGATTCAGAGGTTGTGGAGGATACATATGAATGAGCTGTTAAAACGTTGCCTGAGAGTTAGGCTTCATGAATTCCAAAATAGGTGGAGCTATCAACTGTCAGTGAACAGCACTTGATAGGCCCACTCATTATGGGGTTTACACTACATTCCATTCCATTATTGGCATTTAGCAGACGTCCTTATCCAGAGCGACTTACATAGGTTGCAATTTTTTACATGTTTTCCAATTCTACGCCTGGATATTTACTGGGGCAATTTTGGGTGACATACCTGGCCCAAAGGGAACAGCAGCAGTGCCCCATCAGGGAATCGAACCAGCAACCTTTCAGTTAAGAGCCCTGCTCCTTACAAGTATGCTACACTGCTGGGTTTATGTGGCCTTACTTTCCCTCAGTGCCATTTATTTTAATCACTGTAGTACTTTGTCTCTAACTTTGTCACAAATGTAGATTAACATTAATTTTTCTTGTATTCTGGCACAAGTTTTACTATTTAGTCGCTGAAATTAAAGATTATTATTATTATATCAGAATAAAGAATATGTAATTACCTAAATTCATTGTACAGGCTGAACTGTAGTTAGATTGAATCTCTTGCTGAGTTTAAATAATGGACTATTTTACTCTCAAGTAAGGCACAATACCAAGAACACAAAGGCATTCAAATTAGTCATGTATTGCTAGGTTCTATTTTCACCTCCATTCATACTTGAAATTGACAAACTGTTCAATTGAAACGTGAGAGCTTTGCCCCCTGATTCAAATAGTTGGTCTGACTCCCACAGACTGAGGCTCTGTGGAACACAAAGCAACACTTATTTGAGAGAGAGTGCACAGCTATGTAGAGTATTGTGTTGCACAATGACATTCATCAAAGCCCAACATGCAAGGCACTGATAACCCTGCACCCTCCACTGTGTCACTTGGTGTGATAGTGCAATGATATAGCCCTTAATAATAAGCACAGAGGGGTTGTTTTCCTTTCTTTTTCACTCGAGCTGGCTGAAATCGCAAGATCTTTATAGCAGCGCTCCTGGTTCCAGTAAGTCATTCATCATCTTCTTGATTCCCTGACAGCAGCATTGGCTTTCAAACCCCGGGCCGTACACTTAGAATCCCTCTCTTGCTCTCTTTTGGGGGTTTCTGGATGCCTGCATCCCCAAGCTATGGAGGTGCTCACATTCATCTGGTGCAGCAGCTCTAGGAGAGTCATGCCACAGGCAGGAAAATGCTGTGAGCCTCATGGACAGGTTCATTTGTTCTTTACCCAAAAGGCCAGTGAGTCTCAGCAATGGTTGACAGAAACGCAGAAACGAGGAACCTATCTGAACCTGGAAAGCATTTCAAGTGGAGAACGGGCAGACCTGAGCAGAATCTAAACCACCCCTCTGGATTTCTGCTTTGACACTCTGATGACCATTTGTCATTCTGAATTGATTCCTTTCACTGGTAACAGTCAGAGTTGCCCTTCGATAACGTCAAAGCCGGGGAGAGTGGGGGGAGCTTCTCCCAGCCAATTGATGGACGTCACCCTTGGTGCCTCTGTGCGACTGTGATTGTTCTGATGTGATTACTGTCATTCATAATCACTTTTCAAGGGGGTGATGGTACAGGGCTAATCACAAGACTGCTTAACACACTGCATGTCAGCTTTCCTTCCGGGGTTGCAATCAAGACAAAAATGAATATGTGCAAAAAAATTTTAATAAGCCTGATATGAAATGTGTATAGAATAATAGCGTGTGGGAAATAACCAGGCTTTGGTGTTGATTTGCTTTTATTCCTGTAATTCCTCCCATATTGGCCTTGCTTGACATGCTCTACATCCCAAGCTAAGGTCTCATTATCGTGTCTTCACTCTTGCTTACTTCGCTTATGTCATTGTGCTGTTCAGGTCCCTCCACTGGTTCCTTGTTGCTGCTTAAATTAGCATCAAGTGTTAATGGCTTGCTAGATCCCAATTTGTGGAATTAATGACCGGCCAACACTATGAAGATGCGGCCTCTTTTTCAACTTTTTGTCATTTCATCACAACACGCATCTTTAAACAATACCAACAGCATTTTCCTTATTCCTTGACTTTTCATTCATTCCTGTGTCACCTAATCCATTGAATGTGCTATCGTATCTGTCTAATTATGCTCTGATTTGTTTTTTCCCCTAACTACCATTTTGCTTTTCTCCTCATGTACAGTACCATTGGTTTATTTATTTAATCTGAGCCATTAATTCCTGGAAAATTCAATGAATTTTCACTGAAACATGTTCAATATGCTCATGATGCCTTCAAACATATTCTTAAGCTACATTTTTAAAACTGTGTTTATGGTAAGCACCATGTGCTTTGACAGTCAAACTGGTTAAGATTATCCACTAAATGTAGTAATACTAACACTACTACTACTAATAATAATAATAAATAATAATAATAATAATAATAAATAATAATAATAACAACTAGTAGTAGTAGTAGTAATAAAAGCATGATTATATACATAATAATTGAATACAGGGTTGTGAACATGAGATGGAATCGATTTGTTTCTGCCAGGAGATACCCCTGGCCGCCAGGCTGATCAATACCTGGCCTCTCTCTGGCTTTTACTTGGAGGGGGGCTGATTGATGGATCTCCAAGGTGAGCTTCGCCCCAGGCGAGATATTTCCTGGCGCCTACATCACAAAGGGGCTTGATTCTCAGACGGGCACCATGCAGCTAACGGGGTGCCTCTAAGTGGGGGGTCATTTCCAGGAGGCCTCACTTTTCTGACACTGATGCACCTCTGTGGCTGAGTGTCTGATGGCCCTCCCTCTAAAAGGATCGCAGAATTAGATTTTTCCCCTTCGCAAAAATAGAAGCGACGTTACTCAGACTTCCAATGACATCCCATGCATTTTCATATGTAATACCAGTCCCTGACCTTTCTGCCGTGATAATATAATATCCTCCCACCAGTGTAATATAATGCCTTCCAAATGTTACAATATGGTCTGACTGATCACAATATTCAGCACTCCAGAAACTGAACGGAGATAGGGAGATGGTGATAGCCTGGCTCTAATGTTGATGGGTTATGAGATGGGAAAAATCCTGATATGGCACTATATTGGTGAACTGATACAGAGGCTATGGGTCTCTTAATGTATACTGTAAATTTATAGAGTCAATACATGCATAAAAGATTATGGCTTGCCCCAGTGTTCTAACTGGTCAACTAATCATCCTCCAACTCAATTGGTGGAAAAAAAAACGGAAAAAAAATTGCGTCAACACCGAAGATGAAGTGTGATGAAAGTGTCTCCTGTGCATCACAAAAGAGGATAGATGGTGAAACACACACATTGTGAGATGCATGAAAGGCCATGCAAAGTGAGTCATTAAATTCATAAATCCAATGCAGACCTTCCTTGTATGTATGAGTAAGTATTTGGTCCCTGTTCTGTGTAGAATTTCACAGTCAACATGCCATTTTTACACGGAGGTAGAAAAAATGAAATCAAATGAAGGTTTTCGGTGGTTTGTTTGAATGGCTTAGGCAGTAGGTAGATGAATGTGTCTGCATTTGAGGGACATGAGTTCACTGCCCAGACTCCTGCTTTACTGCGCTTCACCATACATACTTTAGCACAGCTCAGTGGCTTCTCACATCAGAGTAATGGCAACGCTGTGCTCCCTGATTCCAAGGCCTGGACTCAAATTTCCATTTCTTGACGAGCTAAGAGTAGGCAGGGAGCTGGGTAGGATGAAGGTGGGGAAAGTGTGACAAGTCTTTGAAGGGAGCATCCAGCAGAGGTCACCTCCCCCGCGAGGGGCACATTCTCACCTGCCCTCCAGTCGTCCATCTCCCAGCGATCATCCCCACAGGGCCGCACCCGTGCATTCAGAGTGCCCTTGGTTCCTTTGGTCTTGTGTCATCTCTCTCTCTTTGTTTGTTTGTTTTTCGCACAAGGGGATTAGTGTAATTCCCATCAAACGTGCGCTGCAGTGTCGCGCAGCTGTTGGGACCAGAGTCGTCTTTTTTTCATCCATCTTTTATTTATGACTTCCTGGCATCCCTCTGCATCTGAGACAGCTGGCCCTGTGCTCATGGGTGCTCTTGAGCGCTGACCAGAGGCCCTCCGGACATGGAATTTGAAAACAGCCAGAACCTGTAGTCTAACCCATTTGACAGAGCTGTTTTAAATGGTGAGCTGTCGAAACTTCTGACGGAGTGAACACAGACCAGGCTGACCTCAGGTGCGGCTCAGCCTTCTTTTATTCTACCGTCCAAAACTAACAGACTGTCAGACCAAGAGGAAAGAGTGTTTTCCTTTCCAAAAGTGTCTGGCCAGTGGAGGTGAACTTAAAGCCTTTTGAGTGAAACTCACAGATCTGCATCTCATTGAAAATTGACTTCTTTCTCAGTGAAAGCTCACTGGTGCCTAAATGCATCATTTATTTATTGGCGGGAGTCAAAAGAGCATCCAGAAAATGAGATGAGCCTTGGTCAACCCCAGGGCTACACAGAATGATTGCAGTTATTTCCTCAAAAGAGGCTCAGTATATAAATCTGTGTGTGTGTGTGTGTGTGTGTGTGTGTGTGTGTGTGTGTGTGTGTGTGTGTCTGAGACAGACAGAGTCACACTCTATGGCCAGCATGAAAACTGCTGTAATCTGTCTCTGGTCTGTCTGTCCAGTACCCATCCTCCCACCTGCATGCAGCTGTTTGCCAATATCATGCGGTTAAGCAGATTAATTCTCTCTGGGCCTCATAATAGAATATGCCTCCCGATGCAGAAATATGACACATCTGTCACACGATCAATCTAATTCTCTCCGTCTCAGCATCTGCGTCTCCCAGTTTCCCTCTTTCTGTGCATGCTTTCATGTGTTCATTTGTCCATCAATCGATTTATCTGTCCATATACCCACCATCAATTCATCCATTGAGTCACCCAGTCAGATCACATGTTGCAAGCTAGCTGCAGAAGGAGGAGAGTCAGTCATCATCCTCAACATGCCATACTGCACGTTCACACCTCCCCTCCCCCCACCCCCACCCCACACTTTGGCTCGGAAGCTGCCCTTATAAGCCAGCAGCATCATTTTTCATGCAAATGGGCTTAACTTTCAGAAGGTAATCTGTTTGGATAGGGCTGAGTCTACATAGGCAGCTTTTGTGGTGTTCTACTCTGGCTAAACTGCAGCCAGCAGTTAGAATACATTTATTACACGTTTATCACAATATTGTTATTGTAATAAACTTGCAATAAGTAGGAAGGCTCAGAGACTTTAACTGTGTGAACCATGAATAAAGCAGCATTAATAATGTAGTATACTATAATAGAATAGAATAGAATTATAACCACTGAAAATACTGTAACTAATGGTAATGATGATAACAATGACTTTTCACCCATGTAACGATTATTCATGATTATATTTGCTTATAACTCAGTTTATACAGCAGGATATTGTACATTTTGAGCAGCACCCTGTTTTTAACTTGATTCTGCAGCATACTACTATCCCCAACTATTACACTGCGCCATGGCATACCTTTCGCCTAAGGGCCTGACTAAGTCTGCTTTACGGGGTTAACTGTAGCCTAGTTTACAAATGATTCGTGATCTACTGTAATTTATATGCGTATAAATACAACTGCACATGACAACAAAGACAACACCTCCTCCTCTTCTGCTGTGACAGAAGTCGGTTCCAGGTCTTTGTCTTTTGTTTGTGTGTGGGACTCACTGTCATGCGACCCAAGCAGGGGTGCTGTGATGGCACGGATTTCAGGATAGAAAACCCAGCTGGCGTCCTACAAAGAGTCACATCGCAGATTACTCCGTGCTGATGGCGCACTCGGTCCAGATCGAATGAAGACGGATCTTCCATTCGCCCCGGGGCCTCGCCGGAGAAATCGAAGATTAACAAGATCGTATTTCAGCGGCGTCAAAGTAGTTACACGCGTGTAGAGGCGTGGAAGCTGTAAGCGTCACGAAGACAGACATGCATGTCCTCCATGGCTGCATCGATCAATTGAGATGCTCCCGCACCTCAGAACCCTTCCATCTGTCACACTATAAACAATACCTCACCACGGTATTGTCTTGTGGCATGAGAAAAACAGCCTCACACGAGATAGCAGCACCTTGTGCATGCTACTTTACAAGATAAGCTAACACACAAAAAGCATTTAACAGCTGGCTAATCAGAGGTGTAGGGCTCCTACACTGATTCAGGGTCAGTTAGACACGAACGGTCCCTTGGCTCCTCTAAATGTTCCATCATATCTGCTTCCACCTGTACAAAAAAGGTTTTTAATGTCCCTGGTAAAAAGACATGATAACACCAAGACAAAAAAAAAAAAAAAAAAAAACGTATTTCGAAGTCAGCTGGGAAGGGAAAAGCATTCATCTGATACATCGTCTTAAATTTCCTTCCCGGCAAATTACTACCGACCCTTGACAAAAACAGGAAGCTGAGAGATTGCACCCCTGATTCAATCCTACCCCTCCATGCTCCCCTGTGATAGACGTGACCCACAGGGGTGAAGGTTTTCGACGGGCCGTTCATCTCCAGGTCTAATCACCTCCCAGGCTTGGTTTTTCCTGCAAGTGTCAGAAAAACATGTGGGATGGGAGCCCAGGCACACCAAATTAGACTTTCCATTTTTTCCCCGGTGCTCCAGCCTCTTCTGATTTGGGATGGAGCTGTGTCTGTCTTATGGATGCAGATGACGTGCCCTTGACATCACCCAAGGGGAAAGCATCGCAGTGGTTCCCTTATGGCTATGCTGCTGGTCGCTTTTTAACCTGTCGTGCAAAACATCGTCATAGACCTAAGGTACCTCGTCAAACATTCAGGATACCAACTCATAGACACAGGGACAGACTACAAGACCAGAAGTGAAAAATCAGATGGAAGAGATTGCATTTTTTTTTTTTTCATCTGAGGAGCTTCAGGGAAATAGTGAGTGCTTCTCTTAGCAGGAGAGGGGGGCGCGTTCTTGACCGTGAGAAACGTCTCCCTCCCAACATCAGAGGATGGGGTATGAAAACAGTTCTCCCTTTGACGGTGCAACAGATCAGCTCCTGTCAAAATACATCTGAGATCTCTCAAATAGCATGCGTGTTGCAAGGGAGAAAGAAAAGGGAATGAAACATGGTGAAGGAGAAGCCATAAAAGATCATTCAGTCAGAGATAAGAAAGAGACAATAGCAGGGGGAATGTTTCTTACCAGATAGCAGGGTCCCTCCTCCCACTTACCTCCACTTACTGTCCCCATAATTGTGCATTCTATCCCAGACCACTGACTCCCCCTCTGTTTCCCTCTTTCCTCCCTACTAAATTCCACCCTCCCGTTCTTCCTGATGTCTCTCTGTGCCCATCTCCTTCATATACATGTTTCCTTTCACTCTGCCCTGTCGATCAGATGCCCGCCACCCTCCTGCGGGCTAATCCCCAGTGATGCGCACTCTGCCGCTCATTACGCGGCTCAGTACAGGCATTAATGACTTCGCCTCCCCTGAGATGGAGGCATATGTTGAGGTTTCAGACACAGTCTTGGGTCTCCATTTTTTTTTTTTTTTTTTTTTGAGGAGGGAAAGAGGGGGTGGGGATCTGGTGCATGTTAACCTGCAGAAGCTTCTTTTCAGGGTGTCAGGTCAGAGGGAGTGGAGAAAATGACTCAAAAACCTGCATAGTCTAGAGGGGGCCGAGAGCTGAGACCTGGAAACAGTTGAAAAAAGAACACGTACAGCTGTCCATTGTCCCCCCTGCTAGGATTATGGGGCAGCACAGGGTCAGGACTGGCGATGATGCATGTTTTCAGCAGGTGCAGAATTAACCGCACAGTGAACTTTGATCTGAAGACCTGGCCTGTTATGATGATTTGTGTGATTTGCTTTGAAGAAGGGGAGGAGGAAGAGGAAGAGGAAGAACAGCACGCAGTAATGAACTTGATACATTGTACCTGGTCCTGAGACCATGCAGGCTTCTGTTGCAGCTGAGCACTCAGTTAATGAGGTTTGGTTGAGCTGTTCATTTTACGCTGGTGAATGCTTAATTTGACATCATTTAAGCATCAGCTTATAGTGCTTTTTTATAGATGTGGGCTGTTCAAACATGTTTACTCAGACATAACGGCAAAAGTAAGGTCTTTCTGCAAGTTATTTCACTCATTTGAGGCCTGAAGTAAAAAAATCAGTCTAAACAAATATTCATCTTACCCAATTAAGAGTCCTTAATTGCTCACTGGGGCCTTGAACAAGTAATTGATCAAATAAGTGCGCTTAATTGAGACAGCTGCACCAAATTTATTCAACAGCCGGATATTCACAAAAATATGTTGAACAAACAGCTTTGTCATCTTATTAGCAAAAACACATCTCTAAGAGCCCATTTCATTCACAAAGAATTTAATTTTTTCACAAATAATGCATGGCAGGCTAATAGTGAGGATATCAAATGACGACCAGTATTCAGTGAACTTCTCAATGAAATCTCATTGATTAAGAGATCAGATGTAACAAAAACTAGCAAACATGGTGCGTCCCCAGGGCTGGTGTTGGAAAACACTGACCGTGTAGGATATCAGGCCTTTCCATCCATGAAACTGCAACAAAATATTTTTGGACAAAGGCAAAAAGTTATTCATAGGCACAGAAAACGTATACAAATGTATATGTATGGATTTTCTGCAGATTATCTGTCGGGTTTGAAAATGACAGTGCAGACTTTTCTTTTGGCCAGAGAATGTTTTCCATTCATTATTTTTGTTCTGGGGAGTGAGAATGGGGAGTTTTTCAAATTCCCTTTACAATGAACCCTGACAGACAGACACGGCAGATTATTTCAGAAGATTGTTTAGCCAATAAAAGCAAAATGCACTGGGTAAACTAAAATGTCAAGCCCTCACTTTATGGAGCAGGGGTGCTTCAGCACATTGTGTTTGGGGAAACTGAACTTCCTGCATTCATTGCCTGGGTTTTTACATGATAGCAAAAAAATCCATCATATCTTACATGACGAGCAATAAAAATTTAAGTCAATCAATAATACCTTTCTTTTAAATAAGACACAGGTCCACAGTTTATCCACAGTGGAATGTCACCACACACTCATATCTTTAGGCAATGGAATAAATAAGAGCAATATATAGATGAAGCTGTTTGGTGTAAATATTTTCAGGTGAGGAATTGGATTTGTAAGCACTGCCTATTTACCCAGAAGCAAGGTGCTTAATTTAACCAGGTAAAACTGTAATAAGAAAATCTGAACTACGTAAAATCTAAGCTTTGTTAATTGCCTGAAATAAAGGTATCTGCCAAGAAAATAGATAATAACAACCAAAGTGCTAAAATAGTGTCTTTATTGTCTGCTATGTAAAAAGGACCCATAATGATATTTATCACATCGTCCTTTTGGTGATAATGAGGGTGAAGTTGGAACGATGTTGCGTGGGAATGTTGATAAGCATCGTGCACACAAATAAACATTAGATTGAAACTGATGTTTTACGCTTTAAATAGATTACAGTACATGGGTCAGAGACAAATTACTACAATGCAGTGGGATCCCAAGACAATGGTGGAAAGCATAGAGGGGAAGCGGAGGATCCAAAACTCCATTGAAAGTGTCTAGAAAAGGTCCAAAGGTCCACTCCATCAATTTGAAGTTGTGAACTTTCATTTTATCATTCATGTTTGTGTTTTAAATGATCGGTTGAGTGCTGCGGATCTTGCTTTTGTCTCAACCAGTCGTTCTCAGGGAAGAGAATTGCTGTAATTATACAAGAACAAAAGAGGGCCTTATTTGGTCAACAGATCGCCCTCTTTTGCAAAGATGGAACGAGCTTTGCATGTGAGATCATGGCACAGGGCGGTCAGATGTTTACCTTTTGTGCTCTCTCTTTCTGACAGGAGTGGTTTTCGAGACTCCCAGACTGTGCGAGTCCCAGAGGGCAAGGTTTGTGTTCGCCTTTGTTTCCTCACTTTAATACGCATGCTTTTTTCATTTCGCCATTCCCCAGCATCCTGCTCCCCCCCCTGGTGCTTTGGCAAAGGCGGAGTAATTAAAAGCGCGCCGTCAATACCTCGCCCATCGACGAGAACATGTTGCACAACGAGCTCGTTAATCAGACCGAGCGCCTCTCCGGAGAGACTGTGGGCCCTGCATAATTACGACCGCAGCGCTGCACGCCGACAGCACCGTGAATACTCTGGCCCTTGCTCGCGGAACAACGCTGCTCCTCCTCGGAAGCCAACATTCAATTTTCAAATAAAATTAAGGTTTTTTTCATTATTTTCCTAAAACAGCTGATGGTAACATGTTTAAAACTGGGCTGCTCAGTGAAAGAATGAAGAACGGCACTGGGGGACTGGAATCTGGTTTACTTTGGCCGCTGTTGACAAATAAGCAATTTCAAATAAGCAAATAAGTAGCCTCCCTCTGGACCACTGGCTAACTCCCTTCAGGCTGCTGTGTTTGTTAGCAAAAAGCATCTCTCTCTATTTGCCCTGAAGCCTGCAGTTGCCTCAGCTGTGACTGTGAAAACCTGACCCTGCACCAGTTAGTCTGTTGGGTCATGACCACGAGGTGACCTCCTGATTTACACGTTTGGCAGGCTAGCCAGTCATAGGCGTGGCTAAACAGGATGCAAAGCAGTGGGAACATACAGCTATGACAAAAGCAGGGCTTTGCAGGGTAGTATTGAGGTGGGGTTTCAGAAGGAGAAGCACAGTGACAGTTCAAAATTCTTGTTGCCATTGCAAACATCTTTTAAACTAAACTACATATGTTAAACCCTCCATGTTTACACCCATTGGTCTTGTTCTAGCACTCTAACACTCTATACCCAGAGCAGAAAAAGATGGGAGAGTGAAACTTCTTACTTTGAGTTTAATATGCTCACGCCATTGTGTTCACGTTATGGTTATGCAATACTTCTGGAGGGTGCACAACAGCAAAGAAAACCCAGCATTTGCCGTGCCTTTAATAATAGATACCTGTTTCTGCCATTTCAGGACTGTCAATGGTTTTCACGAGTGAGGAAGGAACAGGGAAGAGGTCACTGGCCTTTGTTCCGTGTGGAGGGAAATAATTGCAATCATCCCTGTGTGTCTGGAGCCAAATAAGCCTGCAAATGCTGGGCTGATCTGCCTTGGACAGCCGTCCCATTCTCCCCCGTCAAAGACCATTACCCACAATGCACAGCATCTGCAAGAAGCAGGTCATGGAGCGGCATGGAGGTTGCATCTCGCTGTTCTTCCACACCGTGGCTGTTCCTCCGCAGGCGCCTTTTTAAAACATTTATCAGCCTAATCGCTTTGTTACTCCAAAGGCGAGGCGGCTTCGCCCATTCCGCTGACGCTCGCATTCCTCAGGGTGGCCCCTAGGGGGGAGCGGTGTGCGATTTTGATGCCTTTCCTTCCCCGGCAGCGGGTCGAGTGCTTTTCCCTGTACGTCCGAGAGCGAGGGGAGGTTCTGGGAGCTCGGCGCTCTCATTATGTCAGCGTGGCGAGGGTGGGAGGGAGAGAGAGCGACGGTCAGCGCAGCCGTTCTTGTTTCCTAACGCAATTTACTCTCTTTGTTTTACCGCTGTGCACCGAGAGGCCTGCGAGAGCGGCCTGTGGGGAAAGTGCGGGAATCCATGGAGAGAGTCTGAGCTCATAGCGGGAGGGCAAAGCCTCCATCTGCGCCGCACAATCGGCTCCCTGGTTTGCCAGACGCGCTCCCGCCGCAGGTATAGACGCGGGCGGACAGCTAATTGCCTGCGTCACATTCCGTTTCTGCTGCAGTGGAGCAGTTGATTAGAAAGGTAATTGAATTGGGAGGTTACATTTAACAAGGGACTCCGGTCTTGTTTGCTTGTAATAGAACACAATATGATGCCACGAGAAACAAATTACGTGAGAATGCCTGGATTAAGGTGTCGCATTTTTGTTTTTTTTTTTTTGTTTTTTATCACAGGAAACAGCGGCTCTGGCGCTCACATAACACATCCTCAGAAGTTTAGATAGTAATAGTGTCTGGGACCTGAAGATTCATAGAATAGAATAATACAACAATATTTCAGAGAATTATGCAGCACAGACAGCAAATACCATTCACCGTTTGAGAGGCGAAAATGTCTGAACACTGAAGCACACATTAGGCGGGGTGTAATGAGTCTACTCCAAATGCAGCCTGATGATAAACAGAGGGTGTTTGAGTTGTTCTGAACGACTGTTTTTGTGACAGAACGCGGTGTTTATTTAAACATAACAGCGTAAAATCGTCAGCCCTGTCATTCTGACTGCGGGCGCTCATCTTCACAGGGATGTTTTCCTACCTTACCTGCTTCACCCCTCTTCACTCCCATGAATCCGCTGTTAAATATTTCATTTGCTCTTGTAAGTACTTTTCTGTCTTACAGAGTCCTCTCCTTCAGAGAGATGCGGTGAGGGTTTCTTTTACTTAAAAGGGAGACAAATCGTTTTTTCCAAAAAGCTGATCGTCCTCACAGTTTTTGAGATACCTGTGATAGAAATTGTTTATTTTGTGTTAAACAGATGTTATAATAATGTGGTGTGTGCGGTAGGGAGACACACAGGGTGAGCATGTGCTTTAGGTTTATTGTATTGACTGTGGCAAAACAGTTCTCTTTGGCAAGGTACAACCTGAATCACACTGCAGATGAAAATATACTACCATTGAATTAACTGAATTAAAGTCAAGGCTCAAACGTCCTATCGTCACCTATCTTAAATTATATTGGAGCTTAAATGTTAGGTACTCTGAAAAAGATAGTAAGTATCTGAAAATGTCATCAAGACAAAGGGCTTGGTTGGATGTCAAAAAAAAGTACACACCAATTAGGCAGGATGTATTTTATCAAGGTTTAGTATGTCCAACCCAACACTGTCCCTGAATTTCTGTTTTTCAGAGACCCACTGTAATTTCTGTTAAATGCTTAAACATCAAAAGCACTGTACAAATATAAGCATTGACCATGCTATACAGAATCCTCCTTCCATTTTATATTTTAATGCATATTTACATGATTTATCAGTCATGTTTTTCACTATGTAAATTATATATGAAACACAATGAGTACCAGACAAGCAACAGGATGGATCTAGTCCTCCAGGGCCTCATTACTGAACTGTAAGGATTCTAAAAGCTTCCATCATGAAGACCAGCATGCTGTTCACTCTCTGACACACAGAGATCAATCACTGAGGCTGTTGATAGATGTCCCTTAGCACCAGTCATGGATCAGTATCTGGCCTTTTACACACAATGGCTGGGGTTTAGATTAGAGTCGGGTATGCTCATTCTGGATCAGTTAATAGTGGCAGCAAATACTCAGACACAAGGAGCAAAAGGACCCAATCAATCATCAGAGGCTGCCCAGGGAGATGCCTGATGGGGCAGGAAAGCACAGGAGGAGTCTGGTGACGGAGTCCAGATTGCTGCTGACACACCATGTGGCATGGTGAGCGGGAAGCCACAAAAACAGACATATCCATCAACAGCAGTGATTCATGATCTGTCTTATCTGGACAGGGCACAAGAACTGCAGTGAGGTCCGACCTGTCAAGGCCCATTAGCCCTTATCCATTGCCGGAACCCAGATTCAGAGGAACTTAGGTTAATGGCATGGTTACTTTTTCAGGGCAGTGCCAGGACTTGGTAACAGACACATCACGTGTGGCCACTTTTTTTTGTTTTCTTGATGTCACGCAGCAAGAAGCAACCTTCTTTTTCAGGTATGCACAAGAAGTGAACCAAGAGGGAGAGAGGAAAACTGGTGGAAAAATTGAACTGGACAGAGACTGCTGACAAGTGCAGAGTTGGTTTGGAGAATGTAAGTTGCTCCTTTTGTGTTGTGAGACTGGTAGATAGCATTTGTTTGGGGCCTACAATGATATAGGGCATTTTGTATACACTGTTTGTTTTTTACTGGGACTCCCGGTGCAGTGTTTTGGAATCACCTTTTCCCCAATGTTTCCCTGAAGCAGGCTGGATTTTGGCTTTTGCCTCTTGTCTGGGTTGAGGGCAGGATTTTGTGGACCACTGACCCACTGCTGTGGCTTCAGTGGCTGTGGAATCCTAGAAGACAGAGCCACCCCATGAGGAGATCCCAAAAGTTGTTGAGTTCACCTCTGATTCATCGATTTAGAAGGTAAACCTCGTGCCCCTTTTGGGTTTGTTTGGCTTTCATACGCTCACACTCAATTAGGTTACACTAGCCATATCCCATTGCAGCAGGTGTCAGGGTTCTTTTTTTCAAGCCAGGGATAGCTAGGCCATAACAGCAGATTGAGGCCATGGGTGAGAACAAGGGGAGGGAGCACAGTTGAAAGCAGAGTTATCAGGCTACATAATACTATGCTGGCCTGTTTTGTTGAAATGGTACTTTTTTGTTTCAGCCAAAGGTGATTTAACTAGCTTGTAAAGAACAATTTTTTACCAAAGGCATGGGAATCCACAAATGCAGACAGCTCTTCAGTGCTGGACAGCAGAGGAGACACTAGCTCTCCTCACCATCTGGGCTGGGGAAAATATTCAGCTGCTAACTGAAGAGCTAGATAAAATAAAAAGTCATAGCAACAAACAGGTGTGGGTGAACATAAAGGAACTCTCCTGGCTGGGCCAGACCCTGTATGATGTCAGGGGTCAGAGGTCTTGTTTAGGAACGACAATTAAAGTTGCACTTGCTGATTAAGTTCCTGTCCATTGTTCTTGGCCCAATTGGCACAATTAGAGTAAAGTGTTTCTCAGCTGTGGGAACCACTGTGTATGCTGTATTATACTTCCAGCTGTCCTTGGTTAATCAGAGGTCATTGAACTCTTACATGACCACTGATTTGGTTCTGACCTCTTTTGACAGGTAGCTTTAATGAGTTATTTGTGGAAGAAATTATTTTCTTTCCTGTATATGCTTCAAAACAGTTAAAAGCTATGCAATTCATGTTTATTGATTTGTGTCTCAGTTTAGAGATATGGATGCAATTTAACACAAATGAAGTAATGACAATTAAACAATTAGATGAAATTGATTTTGAAAAATCAGTGTCTGAACTGTTTGGAACTAAAACCAACACACACATAGTCGTCCATCAGGTCTCAGACTGAGAAACATTGCACTGGAGGATAAATTAAGATGGAGGAGCAATCGTGTTTGATCGCAGGGAGAATTTTTAATACTATGAACTCTCTCACGTCTCTGTGGCTATGCTCAAGTCTGGATGTAAACAATCAGGCTGCCAAAATCTTACAATAGGACTGAGTCAATGTGAGCGATCTTCCTGTTTGTCGTAATGAGTTTTTAATGTTTGTTTCCTGTTGGCAGATCACCACACCACTCCCCCTACCCTGGCCTGTCTGTGGCTAGTGCAATCCCACTCACATCTGGCCATATTTCTCACCGGCTCTCCAAACAGTGCATCTGACGGGTGTGTAGGTGTAGGAACCGACGCACCTGAGGATGCTGCACTCCTGCGTCTTTCCCTCTCGCTCACGCTGTCTCTCTCTCCCTCTCCCACTCCTGCTCCTACCCGTTTTCTTTGGATCCTTCGCGTTTGTCTGAATCCTCCTCTGGAAATGCACTAATTTACTGCAAGCCCTCACTTTCTGCAAAATACCTAGCGTAGCATTTCAGGTCCTGTTCTGGGAACCTACCCAAGACATTACTTGCTTTTGAAAACCAAAGGATCTTGAGGTCTTATTTTTCTCATGCGCTACGACCCTCTAAAGTGCGACTTCTCACTTTGTGTCGCTGACAGAGAGCCAAATCTGGCCACGGGAGGACATTAGAGGAATTCCGCTGGGGCTAAAAATAGCGTATTTACCCTTTACCCCCTGCGAGGTCGCAGACAATAGCTCTCGGTCGAGTGGCCCACTTCCCCTTCTGACCTCATTCCGCTTTCCCACAGGCCTTTCCACACTGGGACAAACTGTTCCACACTCACACAGTCGTGGGCACGTGTGTTTGACGGCCGCCCAGGTCCGAGCTGGCACGCTCAAGACGCCCAGTCAGGGAAGCGTCTGACCACGGCTCCTCGCTACGCCCTTTACCCCAATGGCACGCCCTCTCCATTCAGCCTCTCTCTCTCTCTCTCTCTCATAAACGGCTCATTTTACCACCTCCCAGCACACCGTGTTCGTTCCTGCTCACGCTCTCCCACACACAACGCCCTGCGTCGGAGCCGCTCTCTTTGCGCAGTTTGTTCTCGCAGTCACTCCGGATGAAGATGAAAGAAGGATGAAGGCTGACTTACATTCCCTGCAAAGAAACGTGCCCTCCACTGGGCCTTTACACTGTAAACCCCTGACGGTCTCAAGGACTAACGTCAGAAGCACGAGAGTCTGATGGCTTTGTGATAACATGGGACAGGGGTGGAAAACCTACACCCACTTCAATGCTAGCGTGTATCAGCATATCGGCTTGTCCTTCACTCACCACCAAACCAGCAGCTTGATAAGAACAGCTACAGTAACGGTGGAGGTTTGAATTTCCCTCTGTTATTGCTTTTACAAGCTGAGCTAAATCCCTCTTTGCTCCTGCAGCTGGGGTAAAGTTGCATGTTCTCATGAGCACAGTCTTTACCAAGGTCACAGTGCAGATTAACCCTGTGAGTCTTCTAGGAATGCTGTCCGGCAGGAGCACAGATCTTTCTCTTTGGTCAAAAAATGAGACCCAATTTCTGCATGTAATAACTCACAATTCAAATTGTGTCTCACCCTGTCCCAGAAAACCCTGTGTCAGTTTGCATAGACAACTTGTAGTGGAATTAAAGGGTGTGAGTGGGTTTTCAAATGCTTCTCTTCCTAAATCCCAAATCTCCTTGGATACTTGTTGAAAGAAGAGCCTTCTGTTTTTCACTCACGATGTGAGGGAGAAATTTCACCTGTTGCCCAAAACATCCTTGTTTGTTTGTTAATTGTTGAAATGTCTTAACAATCCTGTCTTTCAATGTTCAATCTTGTCAGTTAATTGAGCTCATTTCGCAGCAAATACAACTAACCAGTTAATTGTTTTGAGGTCGCTTGTCTGTTTGTAATTGTCTGTCCGTAGCCAGCCATTGGTTAACGAACCTCACCTGCCAATTAAGTCCCATTAAATGCAGGTGTGTGGCAGCAGAGCAGGGGAGATAGAGTTGGTTTGGGTGTGTGCTTGGGCGGGTTCTTTTGTTTGTGGTTTTTTGGCATGAATTATTTCTTTTGTAAGTTTTCTTCCCTCTGTTCTGTTGTTTTATGAGAATTGCAGGCCAGCTTCTCTACATATGTCTATATGTCTAATGCAGTCTACTGCATTAGTTTCCAACCCCGGTTCTAAAGCTGTCCAACCTATTTTGTTTTCCATATCACAGTAGATCACCAGTCTCTGTCGGAGTGGGACAGTCTGTTTCCCTCTTAAAATTAAGCCAGCCACTTGTTCAGGAAAACCATCTGATTGTTAGTAGTTATTATTAAAACTCTCTAAAAGACAATGTAATCCAATCACAAATTACTTGGCCTTAACTTTACAGCCTTTCACTTCTTGTCATATAGTACATGACATTTGTATATTTTTATTGTGTTCCCTAATTCAAATAATGCATTTGTGAAGGAGAGCCTTCACCACCTCTCGGTAAGTGCTAATTGTCAATTGTGTAATGGAAAGTGGATTAAATACAGGTGTGGCTTGAGAGCAGAGAGGATGGCTCATTTTTTCCCCTCCTGTGGGCTTGCATAGGCTGGTTTCTTTGTTTGGATTTTAAAATAAATGATTGGTTTTTAACCTTTTGTTTTTGGTTCATTTATGAGAGAAGTGTTGGCCAGGCTCTCTACAGCATTATATGCAAAGACAGGAGCAATGCACTCTTGTTCGCAGAACATTTTCAACACCTATGTACCTTTGAAACGTCAATTAACATCAATCAATTTTCTTGAACAAGCGACTGCTTAAATAATCAGCGGGTAAAAGACCCCCCCCCCCCAAAGTGGTTGATCCAGGGTTGGAGGCCAATCTGATAGTCAATCGACCTTATTCAAACATGGGGTTTGCAATGTCACTTCCATTACCTGCAGGCTCACCTTCCAGCAGTTACAGAGGAAGGTGCCAGGTGGGCGTGGCTGCAGAAGGAAAGGTATTCAGCACCGAGGACAGCAGCTAATGTTATTCAGTCTCTCCCATTGGCATTCTGTGGGCGCTGTTTTCTCTGACACCAGCTTTGTCACTTTTTTTCCTGCATCACTTTTAAGAGTACACAGAATTTCAGCAGCAGGCCCCACATTTGTCACCTTGACTGCACATTGAGCACAGGGTGATTCGAAAAAGATACTCTCTAAGCAATCTAGATAAAAGACACTTTGCACTGAACGTCTGGCACTTCATTGTTGAGCTTGGATGGTGAATTTAATCATTTAAATAGAGACAGGATCCCCTAAGCCGGATAAAGGACGGACTCTGGGGATGAACTCTCTGTTGTAGTAAAAAGTCTCTGGTTTCAGTTAACCTCCATCTGACCGATACCAAGACCTTTTTACAACAAGGTCTTATGTTGGGTTTGCTGTTGATCAAAGATGTAGAGAAACCATTTTTGACGTAATATGTCTGAGAAGCAGCTATGGACTTCTGAACCCTTAATCTACACAGTGTCTCATAATTTAACTATGCTCCTCTATCTTATTTGCATGTGCTCAATTAGCAATCGACTAGTGAACATGAATTTGTTCTAGATTTTAAACAGAGACACCTAGCGTTAAGAAAATGGTTCGTGTCTAAATGCACGCGGTTGTCACAGCAGGAAATGCGATCAGCTAGCGTGTTGAAGACGGGGTGGAAAGTCAGCATATGTGCAAAAAATAACGGTATCTGTTCTGTTCTGAGCATCGCCGATATATACATACAGGAACTGAGATTCTGTTATCCTGTTGTTAAAAACGTATATAAAACTAGCCTTATATTAATGCACGTGCAAAAATATCTTCTCATTGAAATTCGTTTATATTTAAAGAATTAAAGTTAAAGACGACAACATATTTGAGCGCTGCGAACAGTGAAAAGCGTGGTCACTGCACGCCGTGAAACAGTACTGCCGACACTGCCTGTCGAAACGTGAGAGCGAATTTACACAGTATGAGCACTTACTCTCGGCACAATAATTCTGGCACAACCCCGGTGGTTGGCAACCAGTTAAACATGGAATCGGTGTCTCGAATTCGACCGAGGCCACGTAGCAGCTGTGATTGTGAAGTAATGCATTCGATGAACCTTTAGCTCACTAACGAGGAATCTACAGACTGATAATGGGCACGTAGGGCTATGTTCAAACGATGTAATTTAGATAAGTGGCCCACTCTGCTTTTACACATGTGTTCACATTATTACCTACTCGTTGCAAGCTGTCTTATTTCGAATAATAACAGAACGATACTCTTTAAGTGATTCAGGTTTAGTATGCACACAACTACCCCACATGGGGTTCTAACCTGTAACCTTTGGGTGTGAGAGCATTGATTACAGTCTCGCCATGTCAATTAAAAGTTAGAGGAAAAGAGGAAAACATTTGTGTACGTTATGAGAATCTAATTTGGTCTAGATTTCGATCATTTAAATGAGCAGTAACACAAGAAAAGCGAGTGAATTTTATCTCCCTACGTTATATTGTAGCTTTTTCACGAATGAACATTTCAAGTTTGTGCTGCCATGTTGGTCAATTCAAATATAAATGTAATGTAAATATGTATACAATGAAAACAACATATATTTTATTATTTTATTCATAAGACATCTTTCTTTTAACTAATGAAATAAGGCAAAAGACAGAATAATTTATTCTTTCCATTGTCTGAAAAGAGACTTTCACAGAATATTTTAAGGTCGGTTGACAAGCTATATATAGCTTAGCTTAATATTAAATCCATGTATATATACCAAGTATATCATTTTGTAAACACTTTGAAAAGAATGCATTGCACTTTTGTATTTTAACAATGACAACATTACAAAAAAAGTTAATGCCTTTGTTCGTCTAAGACCTTTCTTTTCTGTTGGATATTGGCTGAAGTGTGCACAACACTTGATTGTTTCTTTTTTTACTTAATTCAAATATTATTTACATACTCTAATACCGAACTAATGTTTGAAGGACACAGGAAATTTCAAACAAACAAAGGAGCATAACTTATAACACGGCACACAGTGAAAACTCCTTTAAGTGCGTTTTGCAGTCCTGCATATGATTTTCTTAAATGCTTTTCGGAAATCTCGGTTAAAAATTGTATAAATGATAGGATTCACAGAACTATTACAGTACCCAATCCAGAAGAAGAGGTTGAAAAGGGCGTCTGGAATTGTGCAACTTTTCCTGCATATTGCGTGCAGGCTGTACGTGAAGAAGAAAGGGAACCAACAGAGCACGAAGACCCCCATAACCACAGCCAGGACAAAAGTGAAGCGCTTCTCGCGCATCTGTGCCACTTTAGTTTTGGAAATAGCCTGCTGTCTCGTCTTTTGCTCCTGGAAGAGCTCCGAAGCGCGGTTGGAGGCCCACGACAGTCGGCAGCTCTGTTTAGGACAGCAGTCTGAGCCCTCCACTTTCCTCCGTTTGGAGAAGCGCGAGTTCCTGGGTTTGTTGTCGGATGCGCAGCTCTCCTCCAGATCGATGTCGTCCAGCTCTTCCTGCCGCTGATTGCTGCCAGAACTTTGGCTGCTTGGACTCTCCATCTCAAACTTATCCTTGCGCACAAAACACGTCTCTGACTGCGACGGCTGTCTCTCCAGGCCGTTTTTGGCGACAAAAACTGTCGAAGAGCGCTGTTTAGCCACTCTGTAAATTTTGCAGTACACCAGAATCATTATTACGCCAGGGGCGAAGAAGGAGACCAGGCACGAGGAGAGGATATACCAGGTCTCATTGTTTAGCAGGCATTCATGCTCGTTGTGCTCAGTCATAATTAGCGGTGGAAAAGAGATAACCGCTGATATTACCCACACAACGGCGATCATACACTTGATCCTCTTTGGTGTCCTTTTCAGGTTGTAACTGACTGCTTTTGTTACAGACCAGTACCTATCCAGGCTAATAGCACAAAGGTGGACGATAGAGGACGTGCAGAAGAGGACATCCAACGCCAGGTAGAAGGCGCACCATGTACTCCCGAAATACCAGTATCCCATAACCTCGTTGGCTAGAGAGAATGGAATGACCAACGTAGCCACAAGGATGTCTGCGGACGCCAAAGAAACCAAAAACAGGTTCTGAGGCGCGCGGAGCGCCCGGCTTGTGAAAACAGCCACAACTACCAGCACGTTGCCCACGATAGTCACCAAAATAATTATGGTGACCACCAATATAATGAATGCTGCCGCTGCCAGCGGGTGAGGTGAGGTCCTCGGGGCGCTTGTGCTGTTGGCATCCTCGGATGAGTTGGTCACAACTGGAGACGGCTGGATCACATCCATCTTGGACACATTTTCTGTTCATGCATTTCCCCCAAAACAGCTCAACTCGCCCCTACCAAAGGATTCTCCATCCAAACATTCAAGCGATTAGTTCTCTTAGTTGCGCCAAACTACGCAGAGTGCGCAACTTAGTGGAATAAAGTATGTACAACATTGCGACACCGAATTTTAAGATGAGCAAAAAAATGGCATCACACGGAATGAATAACACGGACGAGTGTGTGCCTTAGCACACCAGAGGTAAGTATTCTCATACGGTCAGAAAGCTGGTCCACATTTACGCACACTGTTTCAGTCCAGCGGGTGTTTCCATTTCCACAAGTTTTGAAAGGGAGAAAGGATCGCGTGCGGTTGTTTTCTCCTGTGTAATGCTATTCCAAGAACCGGAAGGCAATTCGTCTTAATCTTGGTCTCTGTTTTTCCTTTCTCTCTTCCCCGTGTCTGCTTTTATCTCATTGTTTTATCATGTGCGCGTCCTGTTGTTGTGTTGCACAGGAGTCTGGTCGCGCTACTGGCCACACACTGTTCCACGGAGTGATCCACGGAGTGGATCAGCTCAAGGGAGCAGAATGGGTGACATCATTCTCAAGACCCTGCCCATGAGAGAGAGAGGGAGAGGGGGAGAAGCGAGTAAGAGAGCGATTAATCAAGATTCATGTTTTCATGTTTGCTGACATGCCTTTACAACGAGTAGTATTGATTTTAAAAAAGGCTACATTTTCTTTATCTGGGTTAATCAATCCTTCCAGCTTCATGTTGCCGTTATGGACAGAAGAACTTTAGTGCACAGCATGATTATAACCTTAACTCAGGTCCACACCGTGATCAATGTCCCATTCAGAACCGCACGTGCAACTCCATCAATTATGTTTAAAAATGAACTTGGTACTCGCGCATGGTTTGTATTATAAACACACAACGTTCCATACACTGGTTTAAGCGCTAAATAGCTCAGGTAGAAGAGGGGCGGCTCCACCACACGATGTGCACTAATGTGAAGCCCATGCAGTGCGCGGTAAGACCTGAAACGGGCAGTGCACTTTACGCTCGAGATGTCTGCCACAGCTGACGCGCAAAGGTGCGATAATTGATATATTGCCTCAGTCTTTAGGGTCTCATAAAAACGTGTTGGGGAGAGCACGAGACGACTGAAGAGGGAGACAATAGACGTCTGAGAGACGGTAGAGTTCACCTCTTTCAAAGGCAGTCAAAAGCAAAATTATTTGATGCGCTTTATGACGCAGCAATGTAAAACGCACCACACTGTGCCGTTGCTCATGCTGCTGCAGAGAGAAAGTCGAGAAAGCGAAGTCCATTCGAAAGCAAGAAAGGGACTCTTTAATGTGGTATAAGTGAATTATTTAGTTTCTGACATAACGTAAAATCATTGAAAAACGTTCATTCATTCATGTTTGCCTATTAATTGATGTTCGATTTAATGAAATGCGTCCGTTGTGTGCACAGATTTTCTTTTTGAGAAACATGACTTCAGATGTGTGTCTTACCTCGGGTTTCTATTTTGTGGCCTCCTGTCTTTATTGTTGCAGTTGAAATGAATCCATTATGATCTTAACTGTCTTGTTATTTTTCATGCATGTGGGGTTATTAACCTAGGATGGATATGTTTTCCCCTCTCTTCTGCATTGGGCATCTAATAGGAGGTTCCTCCACACTCGGTAAAGAGGTTAATTACTCCCAGGCAAAGTTTACCCAAGTAAGCTTGCAAGAGTGCCCAGAAATGCATTCCAATATAAACCCACAAAAACCCCATCTTGTCATTCCACCTGGGTAGGAAGAATGCTTTAGGGCAACATCTTGGGTAGGCGTAACTGTTCATCATGTAGCTGCTGATGAACAATCAACAATTACAAGATGGATAATAATAGTAATACCCCATATCACACATCTTAGCCAGCTCCTCACACCCACATCAGCCTAGTAAAACAATAGAGAAAAGAGTTCTGTTTCCACATCTACCAGGCATTAAATGTTTTTTTTTCAGCTACTCTAAAGGTATTGAACCAGAACAGAGACAGCAGGGTGTGAGCTTCTACCTGATTTTTCACATGCTTACCTTTGGTGAAATCAAGGGGGATTAAGTGTGCACATTTTATATTCTGCACAGACCTGCACAGACCTCTGTCTGTCTGACCTCAGAAAACCTCAAACAGGGTACAAGGTAAGGTGATGGAGGAGCAGAATATTTATCATTCAAAAGCTGTAGGAAGTGAACAGCCTTTTCAGGTATGCTTGTTTCAGCTGAGTCAGCAGAATGGCATTTCGTTTGATTTATACATCTCTATTTGTGGAACACACAACTGTAGAGACCCAGCCCTTCAACTGTACTGATAAATAAGGATCATATTTTCCATGTAGTCCACTTCTCAATTCTAAATAAAAGTCCTGGAGAAGAATATTACAGTTCTGTGCACAGCAAAGCAATACCCAGGCTGTCACAGCATAGACCGGAGTGACCCAAACACAGGGGTGTTGGTCTGTGCTGACTTTACCCTGGTACATTTGCGATCCCGTCGTAGTCAACGTGCAGAAATACACCCATGATGTGACCATGATGGAAAGCATCAGTGCCCTTATGTGTGTATACGCGTTGGTTTGCGTCATAATAAGGTAGCCCTCTTTATCTCCGCTAAACCACGGGCCACACTGAAATGGGCTGTGGTAGATTAACAGCGCAAGGGGTTAGAAATGGCAGAAATTCCCATTGTGGTCGTCATCCTACCTCGCGGCAAATTCGTCACACAGCTTAATTGAATAATGCAGAGTGCCACAGATAATAGCATTTGGGCTGAGGCTATTTATCAAGCGGAAAATCAGATGGTGCGAAGGCCTGGATGTCATTACCTCTACAGGGACTTTTTGGAAAAGCACCACGGATTTCCTCCCCAGTTGCATATGAAAAGCTGTTTCTTCAAAATGAGTCCAGGCGCTCCTTCTGCATAGTAGGCAGCAGTCGCATTTATTTTATAAAAGAAACTGTGTGCTTAAATTTGATGAGTGTGAAGTATGTGCCTAAATAAATGGGGTTATTCAAAAAATATTAACAAACGTGAAGCACTATTCAATAGGAACAATTCAGAGTGTAAAAGTTATGCAGCCCTGTATTTCACTCTACCCATTTCACACAATGTTTTCTCCTTTATGCAGCACTAAAACACTATACCAATTTTCTTATCTATATATGCAAATATATCCGTCCAGAAACTTACTGTTTTGTTCCCACAGTCAGGAACAATAGGTGGCAAAATTAAAACTCAAACACACAGATATGGGTGATTACGAGTACTTAGTCATTTAATTATGATTTATGAAATTAAATGTGGCTCTTTTTAATAAAGTGATGGCAAGATAATACAGACAAGTTTAGTCAGCGTTTATGCTTGGTCATTAATATTAGAAAGTACTGAGGTTTGTATGCCATCATGTGGGCACAATGAGGAGTATGGCATCTAGCTGAAATGGCAAGGCTTTCAATCTCATGCTCGGTAATAAATTCATCCTGCTGTCATGCAAGGTGTTAAGACAGACGCATTGTAGATGGGCCAAATTTTCCTCAGTGGAAGACAATGGGATGGATAAGGTTGTCAAACACTGATCTAGATAGCCCATTTGTGCAATAGACATGTAGCCTTTCAATCAACTAGTTCTGATCAATGTCAGCACTGTGGATTTTTTTGGGGCAGGGCTGGCAAGGTGTCCAAAGAGGACAGCTATTTCATACAAAAATTCAGCCCCAAAAGCCTGGATGTGGTGAGAAGCATGAAAAGGGAATTGAGTGAGGGCGGTGTCTTGGCCTGCAGACATGTCCTCCAGGTTTGTGTTTGAAGTTAAGGGTCTCTAGCCAGAAGCAGTCTGTGAGGATGGTGCTGACTGGCTGATTTCAGACACGCCGTTACCTGCAGTAACCAGCACCGCCTCCTACAGACCAGGCTTAAAAGTGATCCATGTTCCTTTTATTTCATTCACTTCATTCTTTATTACATATCCCTCTGGCTGTAATAAACTCATATGGATTTCATAGATTGTTATGAGCAGTTGCACTAATAATATGTTTTGTAAATACCCATTTTGATTATGATCGTTATTGTTATTTTTAATCAGTTTCCTCACTCATTTACACACTCCTTTGGACACACACACACTTACGCACAAACACACACAAAGACACACACACACACACACACACACACACCTTCAGTTAGTAAAGTCACTTCCAGAATGATGGGAATGTGTCATGAAATCAGTGATTGTTTTCCACATATTTTCCGTAAGGTTACCGTCATTCACAGCATAAGGACTTCTGTGTCTCTTTAGTATCTTGAACAAGCCGTACTGCCGCAATGAGACAATTGTGGGCTGTGAAAAAACATCTCTGAAGCACAAAACAGCTCCTAGAAACAATTCTATCAGGAGTACCTGACCCTAAGACCAGCGAGTCCATCAACATAACCATGTTCCTGTCTACTTTGGAAGGATAGGGAAAGGGAAAAAAAGTGTAAATCACATCATATGCTTCAGTCTTTAGACATAGAGAGTCCCTGAGGAAAGAACCCAGATGCAATCCTGTGTACTCAGCTCTAATGTTCTCCCTTTAGTTTTACACATCGAACGTAGAAGAATATATGATTTGTGTGTTTTCAACCATATGAGAGCCCACATAATTCTTCTGTACTTTTTCATATTTTAGTAAGAAAAATTCAAAGAAATTTTTTTTAAAAAAATCTTGTGACTGGGGAAAATGGAAGCCACATAAGAAAACAACTTCTACGGTGAGAAAGCATTAGTATAATCATGTGCATTTCTGTTTGCGAAATGATTACTGTTATAATGATATAGAGTAATGAGAATGAACCAACCCGAAACAAGACAGACAGAGAGAGTGAGAGAGAAAGAGAGAAAAAGCATGGGCTGCTTCCTAGCACTTCTGGTGTCTGCAGTACTGCTGATCTCTCTGCTATCTAGTAAAATTGTTCTCTACTAACTGATATAATTTATTTCTTAATTGACAATGATGAATATCTATTATCTGCCATCACTGATCTGTGCGTTAAAGGATGCCACTCATTTCTGTGCTTATCGTATCCACTGAGTTTTCTGTCTGACTCTTCTTATCTCTCCTGTACACCAGTGATCTCTCTCGACTGAAAACACTAGCATCCACTGACTGATACTGTTAATCTGCCTCCCAGCTGATAACACTGACCACAGTGTTTACAAGTAACTGTGAATGTGTTGTCAAGCATCGGTGTGGAGGTAAACTTTGGCAGGGGTATAGCAGTAACTGACCCCAGTGACTGAAGAGGGTTGAATTCCACACTCCCCTCCACCCCCCCCCCCTTCCAGTTATGTCCTATTCTGTGGATAGGTTCCCTGGAATCTGCTTCTTCTCTTCCTTTCTCCCCAGGACAGACTGACCTCCTGCTCATGGTTCCTCCCTGATCCTGCTCTCCTGAGTATCGATGCCTCTGAGGGCTTACAGGATGTGGCAGATGCAAAATGGGAGCAGAATCATGAGCACAAGAAGACCTGGGGGGACGGAATCTGCTAACCAGTGATTTTTCTGACATGGAGGCTATCCTTCCTCTCAGGAAGAGAGTCCTTCTCACCTCCCTCTCAGGTAGGAAGAAGTGGGACCCATCATCCTGACAGGAGGCCTGTGTTGTACAACCTGATGTATTATTCCCCCTGCAGGAACTGACCCCCTGTAGCTGCCTCCTAAAGTGAAAAACATCAGTTTGTACCTTTCTGCTGAGCGGGAACCTATCCTTTGCACATCCCTCCCTGGCTGAAAAACATCCTTGTTTTTTACAATTATCCCAAGAGGAAAGCTGTATTCTACTCCATCTTCCCACAGGGAGGTTGGTTCTTTGTACGCCCAAATCGAGTGGAACAATGAATCTGCACTACTTGTGTTCAAACCATCTCTCTTTTTCCCTCTCACAGCCACATTTATCCAAACTCAAGTTCACTCTCCCTCTTCTGCATTCACATAAATATTCCATTGCTCACTCATTCACTCACAACTCCTTCATCCACCCACACACTCTCACTCTCTTACACACTCTCTCTCACACATACATCCTTAGTTCCACTCTTGCTCCCACACCCCTTTACTCACTCTGTCACTCGTACACTCACATCCATTCCTTCACTTCCATACCTCCTTATTCTCTCACTAGTTCACTCCCTTTTCTCATTCATTCACTCTCCACATCCTGTATCACCTGTCTTTATGTGCTGGTATACCTGTATTTCTCACCTGGTGTGGTTACTGCCTGGAAAAAGTCCCTGTCAAGACAGAACATGCTTCTCCCACAGAGAGACAATGCAGAGTCTACAGTTCTCAGATGTAGACTTTCCTTATTCAGATGGACTTCTGTTACCTGACAAATTATTCATTTATACAGCTGGTTGTTTCCTGAAGTAATTGATGTTAAGCCCCTCATTCAAGGGTACAATAGAAGTGAGCCACACGACAATGAAAGCAGCAGCCTTTTGGGCTACAAGACCTGCTGCTTAACAGTACAGCACACTGCTGTGTTTCCTTTCCCAGACAAATGCGGAGGGACTCCAATTACCTGGAAAGTACACTCAGTGGAACACAAACATTTGCAAAGATCCATATTGATGTGGTTCACAAATCCTTGCCACAAAGGTCAGGTCTAATTGTCTGTGTTATACATTTGTAACAAATATGATAATGTAGATGTAATCTAACAACTTTTTTTCATACTGTTGATCATTCGTCTGGTAAATTGCAATCTGGAGATCTAGGTCAAGCCAGAGATTTACACTGTATTGTAGGGATGAAACATAAAAAATGAGACAGAAAAACTTGGAATGGGGAAGGAGAGGGCAAACAGGCAGGGCACAGGCTGTCTGTGCATTAAATCTGAACGCCCAAAAGGTCTTCTGAATATTGAGGTCTTGTAGCCCAAAAGGCTGCTGCTTTCATTGTCGCCTCTCTGTGCTTCTCCCTTCCCCCGTCTCTCCCTCTCTCCCTCTCCCTGACCTCACTCCTCCACCCGCTCCTTGTCTCCCTGCGTCTCTTTGTTTCCCTGCGATAGGCTCCATTAGTTCCATGTGATGGGATCACGCTGTCACTGTTTGCAGGAGTCGTTATATTGCGCTGCCCTGCACATGACGCCTTGTGTTTCAGGCGAGGCTCATGACAGCTGCAAGCAATAAGGGTGAGTAGTATGGATGGAGACATTGTAGGTCACCATAACAGCAACGCAAACAAACACGATGCCATACATTTCTTTACTTATATAGAGTTATTTCTGCAGGTCGTTTAAGAAAGGCCATGTTGAGAATGTGCATTATGAGGAGACACACAAGTATCGTCTTTTGAGTTACCCCTTTTGCTGTTTGACTGAGCGTGCCGCTGCATACGGGTGTCGGCTGGCATCTCTTTGCCTCTGTTTGCTGCATTAGCAGTGTGTCAAAATTTGGACACAGTGACGCCGCACCCGGTGATATCCTGGTTATTTTGTACATGCTCCCTATCGCTGACTGCATTAGCATCGCTTCACAGCATACAGTCAATATTGACCTTGCAGCAATCACAAAGCAAATAGCAAAGGTGTAAAACACTGAGAATGCTGTTGATTGAATTATACACACCCTCTATACTAGTGTGTTCAGGTACTGCAGCTTTATGTGTGATGTGGCAAAGCATGCAGGCACAGGTAGAGGTGTAGCTATCTTGGGCAAGGGTTATTGCTGGGAGGATAATTGTGATGTCAGAGTAGAATCACATGCTATTCTCTGACTAGACATGGAACACGGTAAAAAAAAAAAATATCGGACTGTACAACACTTTAAATTGAAAGCTCTCTGTCTGCATTGTTGAACTAATAATTTGAGAGAAACCATGTACTTATGAATATTCATTAGCAGTGAGAGTGCAACTTGTTTGTTTTTTATTCTATTCGCTGAGGGTGCACTGAGGATCAGTACTGCAGTCAATCATTTTCAATGAAAGTATGCTCCATCCCTGCCTGCTCATGAATATTTATAGAGAGTGGTCAGTGGTGACTGGAACTCTTTTGTGGGGGCAGGAGGGAACAGAGAGAGTAGAGTCTCACTTGGTTAATAGCTGTCTGTGATGCTGTTCTCAGTGCCCTGATAAATGTGCCAATCAGATTTTGCTCAGACCGTATGCATAGATGGGCTACACCCCTCCTGATTGGCTGCTTCTGACCAAGGCCTCCCAGAGCTCTGCCAATCTCTTGAGTCAGTCTGGAGGAAGCAGTGACATCACCATGTGTCTTCACTCCTTAACCTCACTGACGTGTGACATGTGACATTTCTGCGTAAGCAAACGGAACCTCAGGACAGACATACAGACAGACAGATACATAAGCAGACAGGCAGACAATCAGACCACATGGGCACTAGAAGAACAGCAAATAAAACAATGTTTAGAGACACAAACTTCACCAAATTCAAACTGGACAGATGTCTTTACTTAACCAAAAAAAAAACCCTTCAGAGGATTGCTGGCAGGCTTATGTGAAATTCCACCTTCTGGGCCCAGGCTAATTAGAGATCATTGGAGTGGATGTGAGAATGACCAAGGGCAAAGCAAGTGATCCGTCCCACACTGTACGCAAGCCTGAGCACGGATCACCACAGCCACTAGAGACTACCCCTTGACTTAACAAACCGTCTTGAAAATGTATTGTGTGATAGTATACTACCTGGTGTAGTACAATATAACTTAACACAATATTGGATAATAATATATTGAAATGACATCAACACAACAAACATTTCTGGCATACAGAAATGCCAAAAGGAACATTTGCAAAAATGGGTCTGTCATTACATTTACCAATATTGAATTAGAGAACAATGTCGTGAACTGCTGAATATGAGAAGAGACCAATAGTTAAATACATGACTCTGACAATATAATGATGGAGCAATATTCAGAATAAAAAGAAAAAAGATAGGGAAAGTGAAAATGGTCCAAGCATATGCATTTATTGTGTTGCTGTATGAGATTGTATCCAAATTCTGTATGTCTAAATCAGGATAGATTGAAGCAGAAGGTAATGTCTGTAACGAGTCAGAGCTCAGGGTCACTGCAGTTATTTCTGTAACTAAACCCCAAAAGGTGCCTAGCTCTTGGCGCTGTATGGGTTTGGGGTACGCCCCACCAAAATGTAGATTCCCATCGCAGCCCCTGCTTGCCATCCCAATATACAACATTACTGTATGTATGTCGGTACTATGATACTGTAAATGGAAATCTGATTGAAACTCTGTCTAGGCATTTGTATTTCTAGGTCCTTGTACTTTTCATATGTAAGAGAGCTTAAATATATCTTTGTCCTTCCAGATTAACACCACTTCTGTTATGCGTGTGTGCTTGGAAAACAAAAATGTTGATCACAGAAAAACCTACTGCTATATATAGAACTGTATATTAATATATACAGGTTTAGATCAAGAATAGTCTCAGAATAGACTACTTGCCTTGAAGTGAAGATATACCGTGTGTTGGTGCTGTGGCAAACTCAAAAGAGCTGTGAGTTAAGACTACAAAGGAGAGTTTGTTTTGTTTGAACATGTATGTTGGCTTGTTGCAAAGAGGAATCTAGAGGTGGGTGCGGCCTGTAAATCAGAGGACATTATCCTGTAATGTGTGGAGTAATGATGATTTAGTAGAACATTTTTCCCACCCAAGGCCGGTTAGTAAGCCAAGCTACTCCAGATATATGGCTCCCTGACTTAAATGGGCACACTGTGGGCCTTAGGAATTAATAACAGCATAAGATTACCATATGTATTTGACTACATATGTCTTTCACTATGGTACCATTTAAATCATATCCATACACACTGATGCCAAAGGATATTATTTTGAGGAGTGGATTCATATCTGCGTGCACAGTAACCTTTTTGTGCATAATTCCTTTGCATATTATGATTACAGTGTGATATTTATTGTCTATATAGCTAAACATTTATGGAATAGTTTTAGGTGCCTTGCTCATGAGTACAATAGCAATGCCTTGCTCTGTATTTGAGCCTGCAATCCTCTGGTTACAAACAAGCAGTAGTTCCCTAAACATTACGCAGTAATATCAACCCTCCTAGATATTCTGAAAAAAAAAATGGAGTAGGCAAGGGTAGGAAAGCTAGAGAACCATTATGTTTCTAATTGGGTACTTATCGGGATGGGAACACCAGGAGCACACACACACAGCTTAACGACACTCACTTGTACAGTCAAAAATAAATTCAGCCTTGTATTGAAGATAAGAAGACCAATACTACCAGTAAAACTTTTCATATCAATTTTACTAATATGTAAAAGGCATTGTACTTCATAATTTTAAGTCATTTTACTAGCTGTAAAGAGGGAGACAAAATCTAGTTCACAATGGGTTTGTATTTTGTATGATAAGCAGCTTTTAGAACCACAAAATGGAATTGTTCATAGAAGCGATGACTGACAGGGTAGGCGTTCCTCTCCCTCTGAACAGCGAGGTTATAGTCCAAAGGCATGATGGGATAGGAAGAGTTGAATGAAACATGGGGGCTGGGGTAGCAGAGTGTGACAGAGAAGGAGGTAAATTTCATGAAAAGCACAGAGAGCAGGTTGATGGAGAAGGGAGATAAAAAGCGTAGAGAGCAAAAATGAGATCAGAGGGTACCAATTGAATATCGACAGAGAGAAGTGAGCGGAGAATGGAAGATGGCAAAATTGAGAACTGAATGAAGGAAAGTGGAGATGAGAACAGATTATGTATGGGGGGGTGTTCAATGATAAAGAACTTCAGGTGCAGACAGATGTAGTGAGTGAGGAGGGGAGAGTAAGAAGTAGTCAATAGGTAGCTCTCAGGGACAGAGGGAGTGAGAGTATGAGAGAGTCTCACCACTCTGTGGGTGATCCAGTCATGTAGCAGCATGCCTGTGGCTGCAGCTAATCTATGCATTGACATGTCCCTGAGAGGCAGTGGTTACTCACTGCCATGTTCTGTGATAGAGCTCCAGACAGGTCTGCTTTGTACACCCGACTCCAGGCACCCCCTGTGTGTTCACTCCCTGCTGCTGTGTTTTTCCCTACTCTGACTGGGGGCGAGGTGACCTGGACATCACCGGTGTCACCCGCGCTGCTGTCTCATCTCTGTGACAGTGGGACCAGGTCTATGGAAATGTCCTTCCTCGGTGTTGTGTGGTTTTTTTTCGATGCAAGCACCATCCGCTCTGGTGTCCGCTCTTCACACGTGGAGACACATTCCTCCGCTAGCCGCCACTGCTGGGCGATTCCTGGAATCGAGCCGAGGGTGTCAGCGGAGTGTGCACAGACACGCTTTCCCTTTTCTCCCTGATATTCACTCCGAATCACCCCACGGAGTGACAGTTGGAAGGGCTCGGGTTGGACGCTCCCCCGCCTCCCCCTTCCTCCGCCTGTCACACAAGCCCGCTTTTGACTTCATTTATATTTGGAGCCACAGTACATGATCAGGGACTGCAAGAAGCCTCTTTGATCTCTAATCGGTGGAGAGTAGGAAGGGTGCTATTTAAAGTGTTTAATCCGATATGAAAGCTTACTCTCTGTCTTATGCTGCGCAGCTTTTTAAGGTAGCTCTTTTACAGGAAGGGGAGAAACCAGGCAAACGTGTTGGTTGAAAGAGAAAAACCTTGCCAATCAGAGCATGTGCCCAGCAGAGACAGCTGATGATAAGGGCTCTACAGGGAGAATGGATTTCAGTGTCATTAGCATTCTCACACCTCTCACACCATATAATTACTCAATTTCCTTACCAGTTATGAAAAATCATAACTCTCTGACCTCAATATCAGCTCCTCATCTCACACACTATAAACAAATAATTAAGGTTAAAGATTCAAGTACAGTGCACAGTAACTTGCAAATAAAACTAATTAATGTTGAAGATGCAAATGCAGTAACATGGGATTAATTTCAGCCGTTCCTCTGAAAATTCCCTGCATTATTCTGCTAAAGCAAGGTTTTTTGATGGCGAAGTCTTTGATTTAGTCAGTGTGCTGTGCAGATGACAGAGATGAGATGCAAATATGTTGCATTTAGCTCCAGGCTTACTGTGACTCAAGACCATATTGAAACAAGTGTTGATCAGCTCATAGCTGGATTATTACTATGTCTGAAGTTTGCTGTGGCTGCAGCAGTTTTTATGAGAACCTACACACATTCAGCCAGAGGTTCAATGCTGAGGACCACCAATTCGGAAAACTGTGCTGAAAAATGGATCCATTTGCTTGTGAACATGAGCGATTGCTCAGCAATGGAGGCGACAGCACAGTATATCACTGTAGTGGAGAGTATTCAGAGGAAAATTTTTGTTAGGTGTCAGGTCATCAGAACATGTTATAGGGTTATTAGTGCTGCATGTTCTACGTGTATAATTAAATGTACGTATTACAGCCCATATACATATATGGGGCATGTATAAGTTATATACCTTATACCCTTACAGATTTACAATAAACAAGAAATGACAGCTCCTTCTACCCGATTACACCGTTTACACTGATGTGACTGCAGGCAGTGAACAGTACCCAGGACTAACATAACATAAGCATAACATGGGCAACCTAATGGACAGCAGAATTAGTGCTTTGTTAGATTCCATAAATAACAACAATACTTACCTACACATCACTGTAAATTCTCAGCCTGTTGGCTGGATGAGCAGCCTGGCATCCATATGTTTATGAGTACATGCATGATGTTTCAGTATCTGTTTGTTTTGCTCATGCTCATGCTTTGCTTTTGCTCATGTTCATAAAGCTAGTATTGTGTTGAATGGGCTTTAAGTTGAAACCAGACTAGGAGCAAAGTAGTCCTACCAATTGTGCACTTAATTACATGCTCTCTCACACACACACACAGCTCAAGCAGGAATTCTTTACTTCACAAAGCTCAGAAAGCTGCTTTTGAGTATAATGGCCTTGAAGTTAAAACCAGATTATGAAGTTTGAAGTGCCCCCCATCCTGGCTCCAAAACTCAGGTAAGAATGCATTACTAATGAGTTTAGTTTTCATAAAGCACACCAGGAGATTAATGTTCTCATTTGGGCCTGCAATCAATGCTCGTTAGTGACCTCTGACCCCAGTTATTACAGCACTGGACTCAGTCCGTTCTTCCCCCATCCTCAGTTACTGTCTGTCCCCTTTTAGTGTAGTGAGTACCTTATGATTGTGAGTCTCTTTTCCTTACACACTGCACAGCAACCATCCAGGCTGTAATTAACCAAACAATCAATCAATTATTATTGACATAGCACACTTCAGTTTACAGAGGGAATAAAAAACAAGTGACAGATAATTAACTGACCCCTTGCAATCATGATAAATATCTGCAACAATAATAAACTCCAAGAAATGTGATGGCTGTCATAACTCGGATCTCATTTTCTTCCATCTATTGACTCTAGGTCAAAGTTCACTGAGATCGCAGAAGGCTTTATTCTGACTGCGGACTCATGGTCACTTCCAAATCACAAGTGAGAGAGTGCTAAATGGACTGCCCATAAAACCTGCCACACTGATTAACATTAGAGATAAAATCTGTGAACGAGCCTCCTGTGGGAAATCTGAACGACTCCTGTCTCTGAAAGACACAAACCACCCATGAGTGTATACCCAAAGCATTGTGCAGTGCAGTGTTGGTAGAAACAGATAAGGAGGAATAGAATGGATTAATCCTTATAGAGTCAAAAGTTTCATCCCGCTCAAGATCCAGACACAATATTGTCCACAGGAGCTAAACTCCATGCCGAGCTGAAATGCCATAGTGCTAAGCATCGTCCCATAGGATATCTCTGGTCATTCCCACACCTCCGCTGTTATTCAATCTTCCATGAATTGGTGGCAGGGTGTGAAAACCCTACCCAGGATAAGAACAAATGAGTATGAATTATTGCCGCTCCATATAGCAAGGGAGTCATCACAGTGTGGCCATTCACAGGAGGCTGACAGTCCAACCTCCTCCCGTGTGCTCCTCAGACAGCGTTGTGAAGTGGGGATTGGTTGGGAAGGGAAAGAGGGCGGGCCTCATAACGCTAAAGATGATTGGGAATCCGCAGTATCAGAACAAATTTGCTTTGCCAAGTTCAGTGGCAGGTAGGTCAGCCACCGTTTCCTGCAAGACACTTGCGAGTTGCTCAGAAGAGGTCAGCAGAGTAGAGTCTATCCTCCAATGGGCCCCCACTCCACTGTGGTGTGACCTGTAGTGAAAAATAGCTGTTGCCTGAGTGAGAAGAATGAGAGGGTTGCATTCGTCTCTCTTCAGCACTCCTGCGTGAGTGCAGAGGTTGTTGCAGTGAGATGAGCCTGAAATACAAATGGCTATTCCCAAGCAGCGTTGTATAAAGGGGAAAAAGCATTAAAAAAAGAACATCATCTTTACAATGCAAAGACAAGGCCATCTGCAATCAGGCACACGTGAGCACTACTGAGTGAGCACATCAGTCATGCGCAGGTCTGTGATGCCTTTACAGCTGGGCAAAGTCATGTTTCTGCTTCTGTTTCTGCAAGGCAAGTTGTGAGACAATGTGACAGGTGTGTGAGGGCTCCAAAGAGGCGCTGAATAATTAATGGGCCCAAAACTCAGTCGAACCCGAGCAGCGCTCTCCCAGGCTGTGTTACTGCGGAAGCTGCAGACTTGTCAGACAGCAGCCCGGAACAACACACAGGCCCACACATCACTGCGGCCTGACCGCATTCACCGCAGAGCAACAACACCTCACTGCAACCTCTGAATTTCACTGGCACATCTGGCTCTTCTCTGAAAGCCTATCCATCGCGTCATGTATAATTTGTACCTCTAACCACAACTTCAAAGTTTCCTGCAAAAAAAAACTCAAAAGTAATTAAAACTGAATCCCAAGGAGTTGGGCAAATGAAATAAACAATGCATGTAACTAAATATGAGACTGATTTGTGTAAGATTGCACTGTTCAGCCAAACAACAATTTTCCTTGGGTTTCGTTGTCTTAAACTCCAGATGCCTTTTTTGACCCTCAGTCTCAGAGCTTTGTGTGTGTGTTTACTCAGACATGCATGTGAAGAATTTTGTGTCCAAATATTCAAATCCTTGGCCAGCAGTGAACCTCCTGAAGTTGAGTAAATGAGCCAGTTCTACTTTGAAACTGGATTTTAGCACATCTCTTTCACTAATGTGGTTTTATAGCAGAACTACCACACCACTTATTGGAAGTTAATCCCTCCAACAAACTCATACTGACATGTACTGCCAGCTGAACATCACTAACTGACAGTTTATGCGCTTTCCCTACAAAATTGGTGCAAAAACGTAATTAATTTTGAGGGTGAGGTGGCTCTTGAATTATTTTTGTATTAAAATTAAAAAGTACCTACAGCATAGTGCAAGGTTTCTGGCAAGCAAAGTTACGATTGCATTTTTAACAGGTGCTTGAAACTCGCAGCCAAAATCCAAATATGTTTGCAAACATTTTCCACAAAGAGAGAGAATTAACCATATTTATTAGTGTACAGACAAGCTGTTTCCAATGTCAGCCTCCTTGTTAGTTGCACGATATAAGGTAAATATGATAAACTGGAATATTAGACACAGGAAATGTAAATGATTATTTACTTAACTCTAACATAGAACATTGCATTTTCAGCCCTTAAAAAGCCTTAGATTGTTCTGTTTGTGTTTTGTAAGTCTATCTGTTATTAATCACTACTTCAAATAAGACATTTGCTGTCTCAAGATTTATTTGACAGATGTTTGAAGAAACATCATTCAAGTCTGGCAACCTCTCACACTCGCACAGTATGCAAAACAACCATTGGGTGTGAATTATTATGAAACTCAAAATTAGGACAATCGAGCTCAATTGTTTTAAATCATTGATCCAGGATAATGTCAGATGAAAAAGTCAGCAATGTCAAATTGTTCGTTCTCTTGTTGGAAGGAAATAACGCCGCGTTGATTACAAGGTACATAAACAGCCTGCCCATCCTATTTCCCCCCTGTCTTTTTCTTTGTCCTTTTTAATAAAAAGAGGAAAAATAACCCTTTTAGCCACTAAAACCATGTCTGAATACAGCAGAGTTTATTAAAAAATGTAAAAGGTTAACAGAAAGAATTTTAGGGCGGGCTGCACTGCTGGGAAGGGTGGGAGTTTTGATCAAAAAGGATTAATGCTTTTCTGCCTGGGTCCTGATTTCTGAACATTTCTGCCATTCTGCTGATTTTGTCCCTGTGAGCAGGTGGGCTCAGTCTTCAATCCATATTCTTAAAAAGATTTTACACCACAAATCTGTTCAGTAACATTATTCACATTTAAATATGTATTTAATAGGTTGAAAACACAGAAACATAAATGCAGGGTTTCCAACTTTCTCACCAGGAGTACAAGCTACAGCAAGGTGGAAGTGTCAGCATGAATGCTTGACAGACAGAATCATGAAAGAATCATGTCTTCCTGATCTGTGGGTACCTACATGCCAGATAGGCTGTGCCAAATGCTGGAGGCAGTGTTCAGTTTCCTGATTGGCTTGCATGATTAACATGAATACAGTGCCAAATTAACTAAGGCTCTCCCGTTAGGAGCTGATGCCTCTTTACTTAATTGCATTTGTGAGAGGAGCACCTTTGTACTCTTTTCACAAAATTAATTTAGTTATGGGGGACAGGCAACATTTTTTATTTTAAAACATTGTCCAAACTCTTAGCTGCAATCACAATTATTGATTAGGTAGCTACTGTGATTAAAATTGTAGAATGTGGTTTGCACAAATGCACTGTGAAGCTACAACATTATGTATGTATCAGTAAAAGGAACAGGCTGCAAATTTAAGACTACTTAAATTGACAAACTTTTGAATAATAGAAAATGGAAAAGTGTGTCCAGGAAGTTATCAGTATAGGGTTTGCTGTACTTTCTCTATTTGTTGCTCAGGGGCCATTACTGGTATACTTTCAAATCACTGTCCTACTTCCAGTCGAGATTGATTGACAGGACTTTGATCATAGGATGGGCTGGTTTTGCTGCAGGTATCATCTGAAATGCTGACGACTCTTTAGAGAAAGATTCTCTTTTCAGAATAGTGACTGAGACATTACATTGGGCGAGTGTACCTCCAGCACATCCCCCATTCAAATTTGTGTCATTCAATCCCCATCCCCTAACACCTGCTACTTGTATTACTTGTATTACTTGCTGTTTATTTTACATCTAGTACTGCGATGTGTTTGGGATTCTGTGATCTAGTGAGTGATGTACAGTGGTATACTTGACTTACCTTGTCTAGTCAGGTTAGCACAAATTAACTTGTAGTAGGGCTTGAATAGTTGAATAAGGGTCACACTCACTGATCTGGGAGTGTTGTTAGCATGGTCTGACACTGTTGCTCATTCAGCTTGAATGGATACACTTCAGTTCTTTTGTGCTGGAAGTCACTTTGGATAAGAGCATGTGCTAAATGAATGCAATGTAATGTAAAGGGTGGCGATTTGTCACTCTTTTGCCAAAACATTTGTCCTTATCATACAGAGCTGCATGATAAGATATAAAGAGATATAAGCTAATTTTGTTAAGGCCTCTTTTTCTCAGTTGATATCCATGGATTTGCTGAAGTAGTTGCTTTATTTTTGGTAGTGAGTTTTAAAGCTTTCTGCTAAAGTAGGTAACACTGGCAACACAGTGTGATACTCCAGGCAACATGAGAGACATCTGAGGATTTCAGACCCCTGTCTGAATCTCACAGCGGAGTGAAGTGTTCATTAAAACATCTCTCTTGTATTTGACGTTGGCTTCAGCCCCTGTTATTTTAGCATCAGAGTGCAACGCTTTTGAGTGAGCTGTTCATTATTGCAGAAGACATCTCCTATAATTATCCCTGTGCTCGTTGTGTACGTTGGCTCAGTTCTGACTCTCTCCTCAAATCCACTGAGTCATTTAGTAACACAGGTCACATAAAGAGTGATCACCGTGTTGTTTCCTCAGCATTATTTTGCCGCATGATAAATTTGCTTCTCTCCTCTGTCAGCTGAAAATTAATTTCTCAAAAATCCAATCCAAAAAAAGAAATAGTCTGGTAGAATTTATGCAAACACCATTGGCACTGATTAAAGAATTTATCTTAGTTTGTGTGTGTGTGTGTGTGTGTGTGTGTGTGTGTGTGTGTGTGTGTGTGTGTGTGTGTGTGTGTGTGAGCAGCCGTGAGCCACACACTCTGTTCCTGGAAGAGACATGTACTGTGTTCCATTGTTCTGAAGTAACACTTTAATGTTTAACAGTCTTACCCATTTAATCAAATATCCCAGATTACTACATGCCAATATTCCCCTTCACTTCTTTAGATAGGCCGCTTCTGCTTCCCCATAAATTCCACTCCAAAGCTGTATTACCAATGTGTACATGTCTACAGAAAATACATGGCTACAGGAAATCAACATGTTTTTACGTAGCCAGGATTACTTACAGCAGGCTTTTCAGCAGGCAGTTGTGGAATACAAGCATGAAGGATGTGTGTTTCCCCTGAGTCCTCTGTCAGAACCAGTACGAGCTGGCTGGCCATCAGATCTCTCCTTCTGCTGATAATCACACAATCCCAGGAAAAAAAAAAAATGATGATAGACTCATAACCTCATAGCAACCTGACAGAGAGTGAACTTCAAAGCCTTATCTGCAAGCTCCTCAGCCTACAGCAAATATTTCAACTTTCCCGGTACAATAACAATGAAAATACAATGACAGCAACAGGGGCATTAATAATCATAGAAGATCATATCCATAACCAGAATTGTGATCATATTCCCAATGATAGGTAAAATGATTAATGATCAATATTTCTATATCTGTTGTGAGTGGGTGTCTCCGCTCCGCTTTGGAATTTGAGCCTAAACATTAAATTGCTAATCATGTAGTTTGTGTATATACTATTTACATGCAACTATTTATACACAGTGTGTAGCTCCGCCAAAAAAAGGTGTTTGATTTCTTAAGAACATTATAAATGGCAACAGATATCACTTCGGCGACAATGACAATATAGCACACATTTGAAACACAAATCAATTCCATATGTCAGAATATTAAAAAAATTATTCTGACAAAATCAATATTGTTGTTTATTGGCATTATTGTTAGGAGGCTTGTCCACCCCTGGTTTTAACCTTGTGAAGAATGAGCTTGCTGTAGAGGCAGGTAGAGTGTGTGCCACACTGGGATCTATCACTGGAATGGCCGGTGCCCAACCTGGGAACACTTCTGAGGCCTTGCAACACTCAGAGTAGCACCAAAACTACAACCACAGATCTGTATGTTGGTTAGATATTCAGCACAGTGTGCTTCACATTGAAAGTTTTGTCTCTGCTATTGTTAAAGGTACAAGTGTTCTGATTTCCTGGCTCATTATGACTAAAACAAAACATCCAAAGGTAGTGCAGCAACAGACATTAACAGAACCTCCTGTTACATAACATTATTCTCATTTAGCAGAAACATTTATCCAGAGTGACTTACATAGGTTACAGTTTTATCCGTTTATATAGCTGGATATTTACTGAAGCAATTGAGGGTTATGCGCCTTGTCCAAGGGTATTGAGGGAATCGAACCAGCAACCTTTCAGTTACTCCCACATCTCCTCATCAGCACACCACACTGCTGTCCATGATACTCCAAACAACTGACACTCCCAAACCGGGAAGTAAAAAGGAGAAGGAGGAGAATACATAAACAGAAAGTTCTGTACATGGCTGGACTCACAGCACAGCTGTGGGTTCTGGTGTGATGAACTGACCCGTACTGTCATGCGAAACTTTTCACCTAATTAAGAAAATGCTTCAGGAAGACTTTTTGCGGGGGAGGGGGATTTTTTTGGATATTTTTATATTCTTTTTTTTTACCTTGCTTTTCTGTCAGCACACACAACAGTGCTGTTTTCATGTCATGGAGAGGGAGCCAGCTCGCGCGACAGGAGATGCCAAAGCTCAGGCAGCCAGCCAGGGTGAGGAGCACCAGCGTGGCCCTGATGCATGTGGGCGTGGGTGTTAATGGCGGCTCAGCTGTAAGAACTCGGGGGGCCGGGGGCATTGGGGAGGGTAGCCGGCAGCTCAGTCACCCACACCGGGCTCCGGCAGGAGCTGTCAGACCTCTGAGTCACGCGGCCGTCCTGCTCAGTCATTACCGCCGCGCAGCAGTGCCGAGACGGGTGACAGTCTGGGCAGTCCCCACCGGTCGAGGCCTGGAAGTGGAGCGCCGGCTGGGGAGATGAGATCTGTGTCGGGGTGAAGGGGGTGAAGGGGGGCGTGGGCGTTAGCACGCCCCGCGCTAATATTCCGGCCAAGCGGCCTCCATGCTTCAGGAGAAGGGGGGTGGGGGAGTGAGGGAGGTGAGTGGCCGCAGGGGGAGACAAGGTGGGGGGAGGCTCGGGGGGAGGCCTATTTCCAGTTTGTTCGCTGTGCCCGAAACTCTCCGCCCTGGCCATCTGGACCGGCTCCGTTCTGCAGTCCCCCTCGCACGCTCGTCCCAGCGATCTCACTCTGTGGAAATTAGAGAGCCGCTCCGGTTCGCCCGGCTCGCCTCGCAGAGCAGGTGCTCCGCAGTCACCCCAATCCGGAACGAGCCCCCCCCTCCGCGACCCCCTCCCACGACGGACTGGCAACAGAACCGGGCCACGTTCCACACAACACTTTCCTCCATTCTGCTCCTGCATTTACCAAATGGCCTAAATTAGGCGGACCTTTGGAGCTCCATTTTGTTATTGTCCTGCTTTACGATTCTGGCAGGGGGTGTGATCGCTGAATCACTCCATCATTCCCAAGGTGTTTACTTTTCCAGATACTGCGTACAGACGGTTGTGAACAGATCTCAATCTGGACACTGCCACACTCTCCGAGGCGCATCAGGTTTAAAGCAGCAACACCAATACGCATGAGTTAACATCAGCTCGCGCTGTGGATTTTTAATTAAGCAAAAAGAAAACACAACTGTCGCCAGCTGAGACGGCAAAGGAACGTTAGCGTCAGTCTTGCAAATGTTAGCATTACTCTTTCAACTCAGCTGGAGAGCAGATGCAAAACAGAGTCAGAGCATAGCAAATTATTTTTAAAAGGGGGAATTTAATTTAATTAGAAATGCATGTTCAATTATTGCTCTGAAGACGCGTAAAGCAGGTTCATCTCCAAAGGCTTGTTTATGTGCTTCAAAGTGTCAGATTGCAATTTTCTTGCAGGTGTTTTTGAACCTTTAATTCATTGTCTACTACATTTTGCACAGAAAGAAACAACAGACGGAACAACATAAGAACACACACTTCAAATGCCAGTTCTTCAAGGAAATTATCGGTAATTAGACATGGGCCTTTGTGTCTTCAGACACAGTGCAGTTGTCAGGGAACTGTAGCAGTGTAACATAGTGGTAAGGAGCAGGGCTTGTAACTGAAAAGTTGCTGGTTCAATTCCCCGCTGGGGTACTGCTGCTGTACCCTTGGTTAAGGTACTTAATGCACTATTGCCTCAGTAAATATCCAGCTGCATAAATGGATAACATGTAAAAATTGTAACCTATGTCAGTCACTCAGGATAAGAGCATCATCTAAAAGACAATAATGTAATGTAACATGACTGGCCACACTGCTGTAGAGCCTTGAGGCAAGTGTTTTCCCCTACCTGGGAGGAACCCGACCACCCTGCAGCAATGGGACATGCACAGTGATTTTGCCAGACAGGTCTCCAGTCTCCAGGACTACAGCATGTCTTTGAGGAGCCCAACACCATCAAACCAAACACCTGAGGCATTTGCATAGTGAGCTGCTCAGCTGGTAGGCACCATGCCCCCCTGGAGCCCGCGTGTGTGTGGGGGGGGGCACCCGGGGGGGTGCAGGAAGGGCCTCTTCCCGCGCCGCCTCTGAGACGCAGTCATCAGTCGGCTGCACGAGGGCACCGCTGTAAAGACCCAATTACACAGCCTGCCCGGTCGCAGAAGATCAGTGTCAAACGCTGACCCCCTTCCCCCTGCCCTTTCCAGGGAGCTCAGCGCTGATAAATGTTTCATTTTGTTATGGGGCGGGGCAGGGCACACCTCCGCACTCCTGGACTTTCAAAAGGCCTCCGCCGCATCAAGAGCTGCTATTTCTAGCTGATTGAACTAAATGCGTCAATCAATCGACGGACGCTACAAAAAGCATTTCTCAGTGGTTTCCGGGGGCGACAGCATCACACGGTCCATCCGTCCCACCCACCCCACCCCCCGGCCCCCTTCAAATGCGTGAGCCATGCAGATTAATGTCTGTAAATCCACGTGCTGTTTCACTCAAAGCTTCAGCCGCCATCTCCACGCGGGTGCCGGCATTTGTCACTCTTATCCCTCTTCCCAGCAGAACTCCCGGAGGATCAGAGGCTCAGCTTGGAGGTGGGTGGGGCGGAACGGGGGGTGGGGGTGCAGATGGGTTTGGGATGAATGCATTCAGAAGTCATCGGTGTGCCTCCGTTCACTTACGAGGCAGAAAAAAAAAAAAAAAAACGCAGAGTGTGTCTTTTGCGCTGGGCTCTGCTGCCATGGTGTGCACACGGGCGATAGGAGAGGACCCGGTGTGAGGAAAGGGGGAACGAGCTCAGCTGGAGCACGGGTTTGAGACTTACCAGAGATGGGCGGCTCTGCAGGAATCCTGAAAGAGCTGCGGAAGTGATGGGGGGCGATGGGGGTGGCCTTGGTGGGGGTCCGGCTCCATGCCCCTAATCTTTATTCTGTCAAAAAAGGAGACTGCTGCTATTTTGACAGAAAAAATAACAAGGACAGGAAAATAACAAGGATTTGTTTTAGTTGTATGCAACCACTTTAAGCATCATGCAGTTCTATTTAAAACATTAATAGCAGCAATTATTTGAAGCAGTTATGTTTACTCTGAGTGTGTGTGTGTGTGTGTGTGTGTGTGTGTGTGTGTGTGTGTGTGTGTGTGTGTGTGTGTGTGTGTGTGTGTGTGTGTGTGTGTGTGTGCGTGTGCACATGCTTATGTGCTTGAATGGGTATAAATCACCTGTCCTGTACATGAACTGTGATCAGGTGATTGTTTGAAACTGATACATGTCTACAACCTTCAGGGTAGCACTACTTCGGAGGTGAGAGCAAGTATATGCATTCCTGTTCTGAGAGCATACATACATCACCAGGGCTGGGAAGCGGTTTTGAAAGCAAAGCATTCCTACTCTGCAGCATGACTATACTTTAATATACATTAATATACATGATTTATTATGTATATTAATATACATAATAAATCATGACAGATTATGATTTTGACTGGAGTCCCCCTATAAAAAACAAGCGGCCCCATTTAAAAACATTTGCATGTTTAATTTGTTCAAGGTTTCCTTATGCCACTGTGCTTACCCGTGATGCCTTTGTACTGTTCAGTTAGAGGATTCAAGGGGAATTCTGGCTCCAGATTTAGTCTCCTAATCCTCCAGCTCCCTCACACAAACATGAGGCATCCAGGTATGAATGTTGGGGCAATGTGAGTATGAAACCATGGTAACAGCCCGAGGACCTCTGACTGTGAAACCCACTGTATGGGCACAAGGCATTGTGGGTAAAACAGCAGGTGCTTCAGCAGCCAAACTCATGATCTAGAATAGGATTTAGAAATCCTTCACCCTCGATATCTTAACCTGCTCCCCCTGCCACATCCACACACAGTTGCCTACCTGTCCTGCATTCTTAAGCTCAGCATTAGGAATTGCAACTGTAAGCACTTGAATGAAAAAGTTTATTCATTTGAACCAAAAAAAAAAAAAATCCATATTGGCTCTCTTATTGACAGAACCCTGAGGCGCTCACTAGAAACTGCTACACCATCAGCACTGCTCCTGTATAGCTTTTAATGAGATCAATAGTTTTTTTATATTCCTGCTGGATTTGCCAATCTGATCAATGCAGCAGGCAAAAGCTGAATACCTCCACAGCTTTGGCAGCGTATAACCAGGTTCTGCTGTGTGCTGAAAGCCAAATACCACTCCAAAGTCTCACTGGGATCTTTGAGCATGTTGTCAAGCAGGACGTTCCTCCACGATGCTGTCCTCACCTCTGACAGGTATAAATAAATAAAGCTTTCCTCTCTGACAACTCCACCTGTGTTCGTCTTAACCCCCTGCAATAACACGACTGACCCCGCGCCCCATATCCCATCACCCCCCTTCCCTCCACACGTCTGCCGTCAACGTCCCTGGAAAGTGTAGTTGTGTTCTTGTTTTTTATCAGAGATTTGTGATCTCTGAGAAAAATGCTGGGCTTTGCAGCATCTGTCGGACATTTGTCAAGGTACAACAGCTCCACCATGTTTATCAGAGCATGGAGAATACTGCATGCATCCCAGCTTTCTCTGTATTCCCTTCGTAAGGATAGGAGCCAAAGAACTTAGAGACAAACTGTCAGGTTTGCTAAGCGCCAATTCCTAAAATGGACGGGTTGACTCTTTGCCCTCCGATCTCATGTTAGAAGCCTTTGGACTTCAATCAGCGCATATTTCCTTGAAGAAAAAGAAATTAGTTTTAAAAGCTAGTAAGTGAAAAATAAAATCAACTGAATATTAAATGAACATGAAATTCAGGAAAAAAAAAAACATTAGAGCTCAGGAGGAGCCGCCATGGTGAATAATTGCTGATGTTCTTGCATTCAACTGCAGTAATTTAATCGCACATTAACTTTGTGAAATTTCACACAAGGCTTAATGGCAAAAGTTAAAATGCAGATAAATTCCCCTGCACGTGCCTGTGTAATGGGGTTAAATTAGTGGGGTTCAGCTGACCCTGTAACATTGCCTCCCACATAATAAGAAGATATTTTAAAGTGCATGAGAAAATTCATATTTCAATCTCAATACATTACCCAAAGATCACAGAATCTGGGTAATGAGCACTAGTGAGACCAGTCTGTGTTGGGTATATGTTGTAAATCTTTAAATATGATACAAGTTTTGATCTCAGTTGAATAATATACATATTATACAGACTATTCATTGTGGTCAAGTGACTTGAACTTCATATAACCTTCAGTGCATTTTCCAAAGTGAATATTCACAAGACACGATGCTTCCTGTGATGTAACTCTAACATAAGATGATAAAGCTACATCTGTCACTGACCCTGCACCACCAGATATTCAGAATAATCACCCTGCACTGCTCACATGTAGATTTCCATAATAGCCATCAGTCATCACACAATATCCTTTCCTGAGTGATGATGATCATGGTGTCTCTCAAGAATTATTACTTATCGGGGCGGTGCTCCACATTACTGGTGTCTTTTGTCATTGTCATCTACTGTTGTCTGTATTCCATTTATGTGCAAGGTGACTGGAACTGTTAACCTCTGGATCTCTGAATAATGCTTATAAGGAGAAATGATGCCACTCTTCATATTACATCACTGTACTAAAACAAGTAAGAATGCAACCCTGTGATGTCATCACATGGAGACAGTCAGAATATGCTGCTGTTCCTCTGAGGTCATCACACTGCAATGATCAGAGGAGGAGGAGGAATGTCTCTGTTTACAGTGGGGTAAGGAATCCTTGCATGGAACAGAAACTTTTTAGTTAAAGATAAATACAGGGTAGACCGTGAATTCAAGCAGACTGTGAACAACTACTATGGGTTTGGTCCATCAGATAAATTCTGGGCCACATGCCCTCCCCATATTATTGAAGGGTTTGAGAATCACTTCTCTGAAACCGGCAGACACCTGCTTCATTCCAGTGGTAAGTCTCATAGTCTGACACAGGCCAATCAGTTGGTAATGTGAGTAAGAGACAAAAACCACAGGAAGTTTCAGACAAACTAAAATAAATTCAACCTGCCTAAGAAGGCTAAACACTAATGCATCTTGATTTTGAAACTTAATTTCTACTTAATTAGACAGAACTGGCAAGAACCTCAGCATGTTACATATGCTTTTCAGCAAACAGCCTTCATCTTGGTAACCGTTGCTGCAAAGCGTGGGCAATGTGCTAACATTTTTGGCCGGAATGTTAATAAATAAATAAATCTGTTTTCCAAAATAAGTGCCTCGGACATCTGGAATGATTTGCCTTGTTAGTGCATGTTATTTCCAAGAAACAACTGGCAGTAGATCATTTCGTAACTGCATAAGAAGAACTTGTTCTGGCCCACCTCACCCTTCAAAATGACTTTACATTAAGGCTAGCGATGGTTATCAATACAATTACTCTGACTAATGGGCCTACTTAAAATTTCAGGAAAACAAGAGAAAACTATGGCATGGTTATTTGTTTTAGGTTTATTGTAAGTCATAGGCTGAGTGTGTGTCCACCTATCAGATGATTAGCCCGTGGGCAACGCAGCTGGGAGTTCACTTCAGGTTTAGTGCAAAAGAGAAGACAAACTTCTCTGTTATGTAATCCCAATTTCATTTCATTTTCCAGATGAGCTTGGCCCAGCTTAGCCCACAGACATACTATTATGGGAAGATTTGCTAATACAAGGAAAATGAGGGAATGGTGCTTAAGTCATAATAGTGCACTTGCTCACCGAACACCCTCATCCACTGTGACTTGTAACCTCCAGCAGTAAACATGCTCACTGCGAGGGCTACTGGATGGAGATGAATGTACATAATGATTGACATTTCTTTCTCCAGCACTGTGACACTGGGGCTTGTTCTTTTTGAGTGGTGTGCCTCCTCCACACCTTGTGTGCCATGTGTCAGTGTGCCAATATGTGACTCATATTGCCTAGTCTGCTGGATTGAAAACAAGGCAACCCCCTGAGACATGTGAAATCTAACTAGAGATGCAGAGCCCTCTGGACATAATGACCCAGGTCTTTCAAATGGTGGATTGATCAGACTTCTAGCACAGTTTCCAGGGGGGTGATGTCAATGCATATGTTCTCTACCCACACACTCAGTTACCCCCTGTTACCTGTAATCAATCAAGTTGACTTGTGGCAGCCTGTGAGCTCTAAGCATGGGTGGTAATGAACTTACCTTTGGTCTAATAATGATCCTGAATCAGTTTTACATAACAAACAAGGTTGCCAATTTTTGTAAGAACCCCCTTCCCTTCCCCCTCCCCAAAATTACTCCACCGCAGTAATGTGATAGCATTACAGTTCCTTTGTATACCTCACATCAAACTCATTTCATTATAACAGAGATTGGAATACATGAAATGATTTTTAAATCACCACTCAGAGTCAGCGGTTCTTTCCTGCAAATCGTTCACATGAAGGTCACAAAGGCAGAATGTAGGACATTAAATGCAAGGCTATATGAGTTTCTGTGGATATATATATGGATATGCGGTTTAATGTGCTATGAACTATTATTTTTTTATGATTTCATAGTTATGCCATTCCAAAAACTCCATCCTTTGGTACATGGAGTTGCATCTGTTGTAAGGAGGAGAGTTTGGAAGGAATTCAAGTCTATTCATATTGTAATTTACTCGTTTTTTTTTTTTTTTCTCGAACGCGCTGACTCACCTAGCTGCACGCCCTCGGCCTCACGCAGAAGCTGCATTTAAAACGCTGCGATTTCTCCCCGTGCTTCTTTTGAAAAGCCGGGGTAATCTGCGGAGTGCAGCCAGCTTTCATCCTCCCCTCTCCAAAAAGGTGTTACGTAAAGAGGTTCTGACGAAAGCCTCACGCCTGACACTCGCCCTCTCTGCCTCGGCTTTAATATGCCACAATTTACCATTAACTCTGATGATAATAACAACAGCAATGAAAGAAATTATAAAACACCAAGCCAATGGTATTTGTCTTCAATACTCATTATTCTGTACAGGTTACATTATTTGTTTGTGTTGCAAACACACTTATGAATTGATCTCATTTTGCATGTTATCTGTTTATACAAATATCTGTGTCTCTGTGGAGTGAATGAGGGTTAAGTGCCTTCCTCTAGAGTTCCCTAGCAGTGCTCCTCATAGGAATCGGTCCTTCAACCTTTGGCTTACAAGCACAGCTTCTTAACAGCTACATTGGACAGCTTGCACAAAAATGCTCTGGGTTTTGTCTGAAGCTCTTGTCTGAATAGTATCATAATTATTTGTCTGGCAAATATTCTTGTTCGGGGAAAGTCACATATTTTGTATTTGATTTATTATCCATTTGTACAGCCTGATATTTGTAGAGTGTGATAGAATGTGACTATCAGAAGCATGACGTCTGATAATTTAATTTTTAAAGGCTCTTTACACAAATGTATCAAACTATGTGAAATTAAACCAACACTACCAAAATGTACAGCTGGTTTTAACATTTGGCGGCATATCATAATGCTTTAATCTTTTAGATTTTTGGGTTTTTTTTGGATACTTAGTGAAATCCACCATGCTGTCCTTTTACAACCTTCCACTGATCATTGTTTTGCTCTTTTTCTTCTGCATCATGACAAATTACAATTGTCTCCTTGCTCTTTGTATCTCATGTTCTACCAGTTACAAATGAGTCATATTCAGAGCGGAAATTTGGGGTGTTGCATTTTGCTCCTTATCTCTTTTTTTTGCCTTAGTCACTACAAATACAAAGTAGCCATTTTTATCAAGTCCACGCAGGATTTGAGGGCTGTCCCTCCTGCCTATCAGAGAAAAGCAGCTGTTGTGTGGGGCAGCCATCGTGGTGACTGGGCCCTGCACTGTGTCACACTCCTCCCATGTGGTTGGCATGGCTTGCTTTGGTGAGGTCATCACCTGACAGGACCATCTGTACCCTGCTAATTACAGCTGTTTCCCGTTTCCCCCCCACGCAGCGTGACTGCCTGTCAACATGACCTGAGCGTTTTGAATGTCACTCATAATTGGCCCTTTTAATCATGTCTTGAGAAGCGGCGGGGGGAGGGAGAGGGGGCAGGGGGGGGGGTGACACAGGGGTACTGGGGCTGTTTTGCTTACAGATGGCCCACACTCAGATCGCAGTGCCTTTCGGAGGGCGATGATGACTCACTTACAAATGACATCTTTGTTCCATATTTCAAATCGTTTTGTTTATTTGTTTCTCCATTATTGTTACCTGTGTGCCACCTGCTCTCTTCCATGTCATGGTTGGACCTCTTCATGCTTCAGCAGTGCATGTTTTGTATTCTCAGAGAGCTCAACAACTCCAGCAACTGATTTTTTCTTGGTGGGTTGAGAAAGTAAATCTGCACTCCATTCCCAAGTTCTGACACTCAATAAGCAATCAATAAGCCCTGCCAATGCACTCATTCTAGTTTTGGAGTATTTTGTGGTGAAAAGTGATTATGGTTGCCAAAAATATAATTAAAATATTGATTCTGCTGAGGTCAGCGAGGCAGAGGGGGTGTTCATGCTCTTTTTTGCTTTTGCTTTTGCTGTAATTCCATATCACACAATTATGCATATTTTCATGAACGTAAAAGATTTAATTACCTTTTTGCGTCATGATCAGGCTCTGTCATGTGTTCCTCCAGCCCCACAACTGCTGCAGACAGATTCCTCTCTCCGCCTGGTCCCCTATGCCCTCGCCCCTGCCGACCTGCATCCCTGGAAAACCTAAGGTGCAGTTGCCCTGACATACCCTCCAGGGCACTGTCAGGCATAATCCCTTAAGTATTCATCATTATGCAAACCAGGTAGAGGTTGGATGTATGGTTGTTAAGCCATCAACTAAATATGTCCACCACCCCCGCACAAAAAAATGCTGTATTTTTCAGCGTAACTTATTCTGGAACATAATATCAACAAAAGAGTCACCTTTTTATATTCGGAAAATGTCATTCCGTCCCAGACCACCCTGACCATGTAAGGCAGCCATTTTCCTGGCCTTGCTGGAGGCCGTGCGGACCGCATTCCCACAGCAACACAGCTACATATAGCTCGGTGACTGCAGGTTGAGAACCAAGAGCACAAGAATCTCGCAAGAGACTTTCATCTGCGTATGCCCACATGCAACAGTTTTATCAAATAAGGGACAAAAGCTATTCCTTAAATGAGAGAACTAAACTCTTAATGCCAGAACCTTTTTCTAAGCAGCTGGGTGGACATCATGAACATCAACAAATGCAATATTTTGTAGTCTCCCTCAGGGTCATCATAAAATTATAATACTGTTCTGTATGACTACTTGATTTATTGATTCGTGTGTACAATCTAATACGGACTCACGTACATGCTTCAGTGTAAAAAAAAGTTTATGAAACATAGCGAAGCAAAAAAATTGTTACATTTTTAAATTTTATCACATACTATTCAACTATACATGGTGTCAATATATACACTTCTACCAACAATATGAGAGGAAAGTACATTTTGATTGTGAAATCCCTCTTATTGAAAATTTCCGACTCTATCTCTATGTTTGCAATGCATAACTTGCAATGCATGTGAACCGCTTGTGAACTGGATAACTGACTACCTGACCAACAGACCACAGTACGTGAGACTAGGGAGGAGTGTGTCAGAGACAGTGCTGAGCAGCACAGGGGCCCCCCAGGGGACCGTCCTCTCTCCCTTCCTGTTCACCCTGTACACCTCCGACTTCAGGTACAACTCAGAGTCATGTCACCTTCAAAAATTCTCTGATGACTCTGCCATCGTGGGCTGTATCAGCGGGCAACAGGAGGCAGAATACAGGGGAGTGGTGGACCACTTCGTGGAATGGTGCAGCCTGAACCATCTGCAGCTAAACGTTAGCAAGACGAAGGAGCTGGTCGTGGACTTCCGCAGGCACAAGCCTACTCTGATCCCTGTCTCCATCCATGGCGAAGATGTCGAGGTAGTCCACTCCTATAAATACCTTGGAGTGCACCTAGACGACAGGATGGAGTGGAGTAAGAACACAGAGGCCCTTTACAAGAAGGGCCAGAGTCGGCTCTACTTCCTGCGGAGACTGCGATCCTTCAACGTCTGCAACAAAATGCTGCAGATGTTCTATCAGTCTGTGGTTTCCAGTGCCATTTTTTACGCGGTGGTGTGCTGGGGGTGTGGTCTGAAAGCTGGGGACGCTAACAGACTGAACAAGCTCATCAGGAAAGCCAGCTCTGTCATAGGAGTGGAATTGAGCTGGAATTACTAGAGGCAATGGCAGAGAGGAGGATGCTTAACAAGCTGGTGAGCATTCTGAACAACACCTCCCATCCCCTCCACGACAGGCTTGTGAAGCTGAAGAGCACCTTCAGTGGCAGGCTGATCCCCCCCAGATGTTCCACCGAGAGACACAGGAGGTCGTTTCTGCCGGTGGCCATCAAACTCTACAACTCTTCCCTCTCTGCCGCAACATGGGATTGAGTGACGCCTGATGCCCTGTGCTGTTCCCCCTCACACTTAATCTTTGTACAATGGACAGTAACTATTTTCTAGCTATCTCACTCCTTCTCTGGTCAAGATTTGCACTATACAGTTATTATCGTCATGCACATTGGATTACAATAACATTATTATATATTATATACTATGTATATGTTCATTGCACAGTGGACAATAACTTCTCTATCTACCTCACTATTCTCTTGTAAGTCATTATATGATACTTAGATAATTACTGCACAGCGCAGAATTGCACAAACACCTTTCTTTCTATTTATTTTATTCCTCTCTATTTATTTTATTTTATTTTATTCTATTGTTGTTTTCAATTTGTGCTGGACGTTGCTGTTGTGACACCCAAATTTCCCTCGGGATTAATAAAGTATTTCTTATTCTTATTCTTATTCTCATTCTTATTCTTATTCTTATTCTTATAACTTATCGCTGACAATATTTCTTCTATATATTGTGATGTACTGCCCTCTACTGAACAACTGTTGGAATTGAACGTAAGTGTTCGCATGGGTATGATGCGATCATAGCAAAACTTGCGGTTATGATGAGTTCATAGCAAAGATTATTATTATATTATTATAATATTATTATATATGAGTTGCCTTTCCAGTTTTAGTTTAGTTTATGTGAGGTAATGAAGACGCGTGAGTGGCGAACTTTAGTTCACATTGTAATATCCTCAAAAGAAAACTGCACAGGGGATGAGGTCAGCATTTGTCGACGATGATGAATCATCAGTTAAAGGGAAATTTTTCAATGGTTTTTGCTATGGTTTGCTATGGTACTAGTGATTCGGGGAGTTTCGTTAAGGCTCGATTTGTGCAGGAACTGCACACTTTGTGACGCAACGTTTGAGTAGACTGACGTGGAGATGTTGAGCATGATATACTCTGTTGATTCGGCTTGCCCATCCAGGAAGAGGTTAACTTAGACAGACTGATTGCTGTCACTACAGTGTGTCTAACGTGTCAATTTCTCATTATTTTATAGAATGAAAAGACTTCTAGCTCGTACACTTAGTCAATTTACAGTGCAGACACTTACTAAAAGCATATACGAAATCAACTGCGGATGAAACTGTGAGGTCAAAACTACGTCCGGCGCTATGGGTCAAATTCTGTAAGTATTTGGAAAGAAAGAACATGCATCTAACGCTTTCCTCGATCCATTAACTTTTATTTTACAAATAACGTAGTTAAATAAGTTAAGTCGTTTACCTACAGCAGACATACAGTAGACGTACTATTTCCAGTGTTTTAGTCTTGGAACACTCGAGTATTTTCAGAGCATTTACACTATGGTGAGGCAGGCTTCACCACTTCCATATTTGCTATCACGTGTTATAAGCAGTCCAGGCAGTCCCTTAAGAAAACTAAGATAAAATTTAAATTTTGTTAAATGCTGTTTGGGTCCTTTGCTCGTCTGCTTGCAGACGAAACATTACTTACAACATTGTTTCTATGTACTTTTGACATGGAATAGAATTGCATATAATGTATCATTGAAAGTCAAAGCAAAACCACCACAAATGAAACATTTTGGTGTCTTTAGCGTTATACCATTAGGACGTCATCACCCTGCTTCTCTTAAATGATTGGTTCAGTCGTCAAATGGCCTTATTCCTCTACAAACAAATGATGTTCAGTGATATGTTAAATTCACTACAGTGGTAGAGCTTCAGGACCTGGACTGGTTTTACAATTGGTTGCATGGCCGGTTGCAGTTTGCTCATTTTGTCCCATTCGGCAGATCGCCTGGGATCACTTTCTGCTACTTTAAAAGACGGAGCTCCGATCAAATGTCACTGGCTTACAAATAAAAAGGACACAAGGACATCATGGGAAAGACACACTGTTATTTATTTATTTATCATGTTCATTCATCCAACTGAAAACGTATTTCTCATTTGCAGTGACGACCATGGAATTCAAGGTAAGACGGGAATGCGAGGAATTGCATAACCAATTAACTGTAAGGGGATCTTTACGTGGCCAGATGTAGAGAGCCATTTTGGGAATTTGACAAACATGCTGGAATTAACACGCATACTCTTCCGTTAAGTGGGATATTTTACGACCACAGTGAGACAGGGTCGTGTAATCTGAGTATGGTATCTTCTGCCGAGGATTGCCGCCCAAAACTGCACTGGGACAGTGGATTTACTTGTCCAAAAGGAAAGACTGCCCCCTACTGGCTAATCAGAACCCAGCAGCAACCCCCTTTCCTCAAAACACTCGTCCAAGTACTAAGGAAGCCCGAGCCCATTTAGCTTTGATTAGCACGAGGAGGCTTCGAGGTGGCAATGAAATTACAAGAATAACAGGTACAAAATACCTGGTCAATAATGCAATCATTGACAAGCGATATCTACATACAAATTATGGTAATTAATTAAATCCTGAATAGATTCTGAAAATGATATTAAGGCAACAAGCACAGAGTTTAAAAAAAAACGATGAATAAGAAAATACTTAATCACAGTTTAAATAAGAATAAGAATAAGAAATACTTTATTAATCCCGAGGGAAATTTGGGTGTCACAACAGCACCGTCCAGCAGAAATCGAAAACAACAATAGAATAAAATAAAATAAAATGAATAGAAAGGTATAAAATAAAATAAATAGAAAGAAAGGTGTTTGTGTGTTTGTGTAATATATTAATTGTCTGTCTCGTCATGTTCCCCAACAAATTAACTCTCAGTGACTGCACTGAAGCTCAAGAAAAGAAATGCCGTTTTGATGTGGCACCTGCACCCAAAGGCGTTTAAAGGGTTTACCGCTTAGGAAAAAAAAACACTATACAACACAATATGAGCGTACCAAAATGACTATACCAAAAACTCAGTTTAAACAGTAATTAGTTCAAACCGTCAAATATTTGTCAATATTGCACACATTATTAGTACCATTGTTAGAATAACATTCTGGTAGAAAACAGAACTTCTATTTTTTTTATTTTGCTTTATTTACTTTTTGAATTATCAATATTTGCATATAATACTTATGCACAACTATGTGCTTCGAGGCACGCGGGTAGAATAGTTGTGGTCTCGCCAACCATGTATTTACTTCCTTCTGTATAGTGTTTTTTTCATCAAAGAACACTCAACGAACTCGATCGTGATTAGCCAAAACACGCAGTCAATGTATTTCCTCCAATCATAATCGAAATCGTTGAGTGTTGCATGGAAAAAAACACGCCGACTAACGTTATGCGTTGTGCGACGGCTACCACGGAATAGATCACGTGTCTGCAGGACAGACGACATGATTCAAATATGAGGCAGAAGTTGTGGCTTTCAACAAGTTGAAGATTTCTTGGCTGATCTGAAAGTTGCTGTATTGAATTTAACTTAATTCATGCAGATCTTGGAATCTGAAGCCGCTAGGATGGGTTGCACAATCACTTTTAACTTCACGTAAGATACAGATCGCTAGCCAGCTTGCGAGCTAATTGTGGCTCTGGGTAGAAAGCTAGCTAGCACGCAGTGCAATGGAAGATGTCATTATAGTCAGCTCAGGGAGTGAAGATGAGTCCGATGTGGAGTTTTTGGGCGTTTACGAAGACAGGAAAGACGAATCCAGGGCGTTTGTCAGAGAATGGCCAAGCTTCCCTCCGGTGAGTTCTTTCAGTATTTTTGATGTTGCATCCGTTTCATATTTGTTTGTGGTATGGCTTTCATGACGTCATCAAACGGGGCGAAATTCTAAAATACTCCTACGCAGAGATAAAGATGTGCTGCTTCTTGGTACATGTGCGCTATAAGCGATTTTCACCGTGATTGACTTTACTGGCAACATAGTTTTTTCTTAGCTAGCAAGTTAATATTGCTTTTTGCTTTGGCTGGCAAGTTAAATTCATGCGTATGCGATGATAGCTCGTGATGACAGCTGACAGATCGTGATGGACTGGTGATTGACAGTGGAATGCACCAATAACGCTTAACTGAAAATTGGCGGATCTGAACAACACGCGCTTTACACAGAATTTTGTGAACAAACAGGGGGACTGCATGATAGCTGGTGAACCAGCCTTGCCAGCTGTTGGCTCTTTTCCACCTACAGTTTTGGTCGAATAAACTCTTTGACGGGACATTTATGCCACTTACAATGCTAGAAGTTGTAATGCTTATGTTAACCACTTTCCGAGAATATAAAACACCCGCAAAAAAGAACAAACAAGCAAACAACCAAAACCAGTCAGGCCTGTCACTTTCCAAAACAAAGGGAGTCGAAGTTTAGGAAGTGAAATGCACTGCACTGCGCATGTCTGTCGTTTTGCCCGAAGCCCAATTTGCCCACAAGTCGGTGCAACTTTGGTAGTAAGAACACCTTGCAGCATACGTGTATTTGGGAACTCATACATCCTGTCACGAAAAGACAATAAAGTACTATCTTGGGCATAATTACAAAAGAAACATGCATAGTGCAAACTCCCTCGGCGTACTTTCTGGACTTCAACTAGGATGATTATATACACTTATTTAATATTCTGTATTGCTCGATCCCAGGGCTTCAGCGCCTTGCCGGGCTTTTATTAATCAATGTTTTGTTGGATTTCCTGTTTTGTATGGCATGTGGATCTACTGGTACAATCAGTAAGATGAGGAAATGATACGATTTCAAGATCAGATACCTGAATCATCTACAACAGAACTGATTAGAAACAAAAGCCTTGCGTTTGCTGAGAGCGCGATGGGTCCGTGTAGTTTTGTAGTATGAAGTTGAGGGGAAATCGAGGCGAACCAGCCTCCTCTTCGCAGCTGCGAGCGCGGTAGATACATGAGGCGAGCGGAGAGAGTCGTTGGGCGAGGCGCCAAACTCTTCCACCTGCTACATAGTGTTGACTGACAAGGTAACTGGTTGTTCGGTACAGTTCCTGAGGTAAGCAAAACCACATTTTACACGTATGAGGAAAATAGCCAGATAAATAATGTGGCTCATGAAGTGTGGTGTAACAGACCGGTTTCCAGTAACTGAAAATAAAGATTTAGTATTAAACTTTTAGGTTGCTCGGTAAGACCGTCTGAGTAGACTTCTCGCTTACTAGCTAAGCACAAAGAATGCATGACGTCTTTATATCTGACTCTACAGCCGTAGAATGATATACTGGTTACGTTAGCAAGTTTGGATATTTTATTGTCAATTTTGTTGTATGTAATGGTATGCCAAACATTTTTGTCATCCGGACAGTAAAATCAAATGATATTGCCTTAAGTAGCGAATCAGAAATTTATTTTCAAAAACACTGTTTTTCATTGTCATGAAATATAATGGTATACAATGTGAGCAAGTAAATAAATATTTTACCGTTAGTGGTGAAAATCAACATTTAACTCAAATCACTTCCAGAACCACACTCAAATTACTTTAACAACTTCACATTACTTTCACAGTGGGACATAATCAAGCTCCAAGTTCAAAAACCCAAGCTTGTTCTCTGAACCACCCTAGAAAGAATGGCAAATGAATCTCCTAATTTCAGTAAATGTGTCTGATCTTTGCTTTGAAAAGAATCTGTCAACAATATGATTGAGCTTGATTGGCGTCAAATAGCCTAAATTAAACTTTTGTCTTTCCCCCGTTATTACATTCTTACCCATATTGGGAAGTCATCATGAGATGAACTGAAGACTTTGTATGCAAGTTGATGGACAGGAAATTTGTTCACGCTCTCCCTCCTGTGTTGCTTTCAGACTTTGATTGACCTCACAGACTGTGGGTGTGCTCCATCGCGGAGGCGGTGCCGAAGAAAGGGGAACGGCTCCCCGGTGGTGGTTGTGGACTTGAGTGACAGCAGCCTTCCTGATGGCTTAGACACAGACCCACTGAGCCCAGCACCGGGGCTTGCAGGTGAACAAGAGGTAAAGCAAACTACTCTGGAAGCTCCAAACGGTTTGATTCTGGAATTCCGCCAGCATTCTCCTGGTCACTCTACGTCACAATCCTGTGGAAGGTCCTTGGAGTCTTCTGGTGATAATCCAGAATCCTACAAACATTCTCTCAGCCTTATTTCAGGAGAACCACTGGAAACACAGAACACTCAGGACTGTCCAAGCAACATCACTTTGAAGTTTTCCTGGAAATCTTCCTGTGCCTCTGTGCCTGAAATTCTTGGCAAACAGAAAGGAAATACAGAATCTCCATGTGCATTCATTCTAAAAGTCGCCCGGAGTCCTCCTAGACTAGACATCAATGAACAGACCCCAGAAACTGCAAGAGACTCATTTACTACTTCCAACATTCTGAAGGAACCGTCAGCTTCGAGTATATCTCATGTAGCAACGTCAAAGCTAGGAAATGATGCCGAGAATTCACTACAAGACGCAGATTCAAAGCTGAGGCCTTTTTCCACAGAAACACAGCAGCCCAAGTCGGAGAAAGAGGAAAGCGTGGAGCCCAACACCTTGGGAGATGATTTCTCAGACTACCCTTTCAACACCTCTCCCACGAGCGACGACAGTCCATATTACTGCCCTAGCGAGATAGACCCGGTGCTGTTCTCTGACAGCTCCAGCATGCATGAGTCCCAGCAGGACAATGTATCCACTTATAGCCAGTCTCCAGCACCTTCCAGCCCCTCTCAGGACCTAATCCAGAATCCGCTCCAGGAGAAGCTGCAGTGCACATCCTCCCCACCCCGCAGGCCACCCAAAACGGAGGCCTGGAGTGGAGGCGACGTGGATCGTGTGCTCCAGCTGTCGCCTGGAGTCTGCCCTCGCTCTCCAGAGCCCAGTCGGCAGCTACCGCAGTCGTCTCCCTCCAGCGGATCCCTCAGGGGGTCCGTGTCCCCCACCTCCACCGAAATCCTGGCGGGCGACTCGCCCGATTGGCTGGTGGGCGATGCCGAGCTGCCCTCGGAAAGCCCGCCCAGCCCCCCTAGTCTTCCAAGCAGCCCCTTTCCTCCCAGATTCGAGGAGATGGGGGGTGACCCGTGTGAGGCAGGCCCGGGGGCGGAGAGTCCCGCCCCCAGCACAGGGCCTGAGGACAGTGAGGAAGAGGAGGAGGAGCTCTCGGGCGGTCAGGCAGCGCTGAGCTCCAGGGATGTCAGTCGACGGGACAGACGCTACGTGTCTAAAACTCAGTACAAGAAGCTAAGGCAGCTGATGGGGAGACCACTACCAAACCTGGTAAGGAGAGCTGTCTAAAACACACACACACACACACACATGTTCCCATGCTGAGCTTGCACTGTACAATTCTGCCACAATTCTACTTCATAGTGTGACCTTTCAACCTTTTTCCAAGATTGGGATGAAATCTTGACATTGTAGCTCTGGATCAGCATGTCTTGAGCCAGTCATTGTGAGAGGATACGTGACCTCTGTGTAACTGTGTTACCTCAGTAGGACGTCACAGCAAATTTCCACAATTTTACATGCTACATAATCTTGAGAGGTAGCTGTGTAAGCATGAGAGGCACTGTGAGGTGAGCTCTCTACAAGCACTTCTAGTTGCCAGTAGGACCTGAGGACAAGTAACGGGCTGACCAAAATAAAGACTAACAAAGAGGCAATGGCTGAGCCTGGCAGTGTAGACCCAGTCCTTTGTGAAGAAACTTGTTCAGCCGTGAAAAAAGAGACTGTCTGATATAGTGCTGTGGAGTCATGTAATGAACCGTACAAACATGTAAACACGTACTAACATGTTTAAGGACACATACAAACACATGCTCATATACATACCCAAACCTCAGACTTACTCTCTTTAAAACGCTCATGCACACACTCATGTGCAGACCTAAATCTCATACAAACGCACATATACAGTACACGCAACCTCTGCACCCATATATACACATTTGTCATTTTTGCCGAATTCTACCCTCATACAGTGACACACGGCACACACTTCACTGACATCCACTCACATGCACAGTCATGCTTGCATTTACACTCAAACCCAATACACTCACCTAGAAGCATTCTCATATAGAAATACGCTTATGTGCTGTACGCACCCAGAACTCATGCACACCTCCACAATAAAAGCTGATGCACCAGTGACCCTGCTGGCACTGACAGCTGATGTTGCAGGCCGATGATGATGATGATGATGATGATGATGAGTGAAGAGGAGGAAGAGGTTGGGCCTGCACAGCCACTCGGCCGCCAAAGCCTGAGCCTGGTCAACAGCACAATGGAAGAACACTACCCAGAAGGCACGCTACAGCTGCTGTCCGACTTCCTGCACCCTCGTATCTACCCCCCCGCCAGTGTAACGTCCCACCTGATCAGGGACATTCTACTGAACCCTGAGTATGACCTTCCTCTGGTCACGGAGGCCTTCAGCCTGCTGATGAGGATACAGAAGTGAGTGCACGGAATCAGAAACACAGAAACCACTTTACTGGACCACTGTACTGCTATAGGATCTACAGGATTGCATGGTTTGAAAGTCTGGAGGTGACACCACATCTGAACTATAAAATTAAGTCCTTAGTCTGTAGTAATGTTCTATGAAGTAAGTTGAGTGAACTTCATTTTAAGTTTTTGTCAGTTAAGTTGAGTAAGGGTCAACCTAGAAAGGAGCATTATTTGATGTATGTGGTGCTGTGATAGGGCATGACACAGTCAGTGGACGTGCAGTGGTAGTACCTTTGTAAATATTGTAACCTAAAAATTAGACCTATGGGTTTTTTTTTCCCATTCAATTCCATTCAAAAAGGATTCAGTGAGTACTTGTGCGCACCAGCTTGCCCTAAGCCTACTTTTGTACTGTCACCAGCAGAGGGCGCAGTTTCTGTTTAGTGCATTAACATGTATTACTGTAGTTTCGTTGAATTCCTTAAGAATTATCGATAGTAAGATCCTTGCTAAGAGACAGCGCCCGGTTTCAGTCTGTTTTGAACAAACAGGGAAATGTACTGAATCAGTGCTGCTGCCTGTTCTTCCCCCCCGGCTGCAGACACCACCCGGCCACACAGGCCACAGTGCAGTGGGACTGGGAGCTGCTGAGCTCTGTCATGCACCCGCAGGTATGGACAGAACCCTTTCGCAGGTCCTGTGACAGCATTACATTCCATTATATTACATGCATTTAGCAGATGCTCTCAGGCAGAGAGACTTCCAGCAGAAGCGAACAAAAGTGTATCCGCTCAACTTGTATGAGCAACAGTGCCAGACCTGGTTGGCAACACTCCCAGACACAACGCCGTTCAAGCATCTGCAGAAGTTAACTTATGGTAATCGTAAACTAAGACAACCCTGAAACTGTGGGAAGAAGTCATGTAAATGCATACAATACCATGGTATATTATCAAGTTACATAATGTACCATGACCCACAGGCAATGATAAAAGGAGATGGAAAAAGGGGGGTGGGGGCCAGGGATGAAATGTGTATCTGCCCTTATTCTCTGCCACCCAGTGGCACTCACTGTGGTTTGGGCTGCTTCCAAACAGAGGCACACTGATGTGTTAATAGTTATACAAATACACGTTATCCACATCAAGGTTTCAGAGAGGCATCTGAAGGCTGGAGCTGATGTACAAGCTGCCTTTTTTGTTTGTTTGGTGAACACAGATGCAGCAAGACCTCTACATCATTATTTTACCTCATATTAGTCATTCCCGTATGATTATTACACTTGAAAAATTGTGGCAAGAACCTTATTGTTGTCACTGACTGAGTACCATTGGTAGACCCGCATGTGTGTCCTTTGGGATACAGGCTATAGCAGGAGACAGTGCTTTGATGTAAGCACTAGTTGGAATTATTCCCCTTTGTTGTTTGGGGATGGTTACTGTATGAAGTGAAGTTGTAGTTTTGTTGCGCATGAAATTTGGTGATGCATCCCTTTCCCCTGCAACCCCAGGGCCCAGAGAGGAGGCGTCCGAGCGCCGTCCTACGCATGCTCCTGCAGTACATCCTGCAGACGCTGGAGGACGACTTCCAGCTCTCTCTGCAGAGGCTGCACGGCTCCATCGTCGCGGCAACCCTCTCCTGCTTTCGACAGTTCATGCACGTCAGGTGAGCAGCCAGCTTTCCTGTCATTACGCTTTCAGGCTGGAATGGCTGTCTTTGTTCTGGCTTCCTGACTTCCTTCCTCACGCAGCTCTTGCCAGCATTGCTTGGTGTGGCTCGGATCTGGCATGTTTATTCTCAGTGTCGAAGTTTTGTGAAATGCTTTTGCTGTCCTTAGTTATAAGCCATGCCTGTTATGGCCATTAATGCTATCACATATGACTTTACATGTCAGCACTCTTGGTACCTTCAACAGGCACAGACTATAGACGTGTGCGAACTGTTGGTCATAGCTATGTCCAATATTTTAAACACTACTGCTGTCTTGAGATGTGCATAATTGAATTGTAAACATGAATAATGCATACATCTTCCCAGAATTCACCTGTTGAACTAATGCCACATTTCTCAAACGTTGTCTCTCAGTGTGCTTTTGACCATAACTCAGTCAGTTCAGTTTGAAAGATCTGTGGTTTCTGGCAACATGTAGCTTGTTTTCATCTTCATGTGAACATTCTGTTTGCATTTATACACTTTTTTCTCATTTTTTTTCCTGCAGTGTCTTAGTTATTTTAGCTGTTAAAAGCATGTTACCTTAACTTCACAAAAAGTCCATTTGAACAGTGGTTGTTTTTCAGAGATGTGATCAGTTGGCTGGTTGCAGCTGTGAGGAATTCAACAGGTGACCCTGAGGGAAATGCTCCTGAAGCCAGGGAGGGAGAACAGGAGGAGGAGAGAGAGGAGAATCTCAGGTGAGACTAACTTCCTCAGCTCTGTATTTTTTATTGCTCTTTAGAGACACAGTTGTCCTCACAGGCCTGTTGCCAGCTGTAGGCAGAATGTGCCATTTCATACTCCATGGAGGTACGATAGAAACCTGCCAACATAATTTTGCTCAGTTTAGTTTGGTGGATTGCCCTCTCTTAGGGCTGGTCCATGTAGTGCAAGTACCCCTTTCCTCTCTGCTTTCACTCCAACTCTCATTTCATTCCTCTCTGCTTTCACTCCAACTCTCATTTCATTCCTCTCTGCTTTTACTCCAACTCTCATTTCATTCCTCTCCGCCTTGATTTCAACTCTCATTTCATTCCTCTCTGCTTATACTCCAACTCTCATTTCATTCCTCTTCGCCTTGATTTCAACTCTCATTTCATTCCTCTCTGCTTATACTCCAACTCTCATTTCATTCCTCTCCGCCTTGATTTCAACTCTCATTTCATTCCTCTCTGCTTATACTCCAACTCTCATTTCATTCCTCTCCGCCTTGATTTCAACTCTCATTTCATTCCTCTCTGCTTTTACTCCAACTCTCATTTCATTCCTCTCCGCCTTGATTTCAACTCTCATTTCATTCCTCTCTGCTTTCACTCCCAGTCTCCTTCCACTCCTCTCTGCATTCATTCCCACTCTCCTCTCATTCCACTATGTCCCACAGCTGTATGAATTAAAATGTAGAACTGTATTATTGTGACATTAAGAGCCTTTATTATTCCATTATTCTAAATAGTATGATTGTAACTCATTAACAAGTTTTAAAAAAAAATTATATATATGTATATTATATATATTTTGTTTGTGTGCCCAGCCACACATTGATGCTTTTGCCTGCTTCCCTGCTGCAGAATAGTGTCGATCCTGCAGAGGATGCTCGCTCTGGCCATGGAGGTGGACCGCTCCCCCACCATCAGCTGCGACAAACTGTCCCACGAGCTGCTCCAGACCCTCAGCACCATCCTGCACCGACACCACCGGTAAGGGCCCACGGTTGGGACAGGTTTCCGGCAGGGTTACCGTTTAGGGTGAACTGGGGGATTCCCAAGATGGCCAGGCCGGCCACCAATCCCCATGCAACGGTTGGGAGAAAGAGGAAACAGTTTATTTCATCAGATTTTTATGGTGATTTTGTCATAACCCGCTGAAGCTTTACTGAGGCTTAAACCACGTGGCTAGCCTCCTGCAGGAATCTCAGTGCAGCCAGTCTGCGGGCATTGATGAAGCAAGCCAATGAGGTAGCGCTTCCCCTGTCCTGTCCCCTGTCCCCCTGGCCCCCTCTCCCCCTGTCCCTTGTCCTCTAACTCCTGTCCCCTATCCCCTATCCCTGTCCCCTGCCCTCTGGCCCCTATCCCTGTCCCCTCTCCCCTGGCCCGTGTCCCCCGTTCCCCTGTCCCGTGTCCCCTGTCCCCTGTCCCCTGGCCCGTGTCTCTGCCTCCCAGGTTGCTGCTGCTGCAGACCCTGGAGAGCAGGCTGCTGCAGTGCAAGCTGCTGAAGCTTCTGCTGGAGGACAGATGCACAGAGAAGACCACACTGCCCATGTCTCTGAGCCTGCTACTGCACTTTTTCCAGAGCTCGACGCTGTCCCCTGACCCCATGGTGAGCATTGCACACTGGGATACTGCACGCCTGCCCCCCCTGACATACCACACACCCAGACCCCCCCCTGCTCCTACAGATATCACACAGGCAAATACCACAGATACCACGCACCCAGTCACCTCTGTTCCTACAGACATCATGCATGCAGACGCCCCTGTTCCTATAGATACCACACATGCAGACCCCCCTGTTCCTATAGATACCGCACACGCAGACCCCCCTGTTCCTATAGATACCGCACACGCAGACCCCCCTGTTCCTATAGATACCGCACACGCAGACCCCCCTGTTCCTACAGATACCAGGAAATGGTATCTCAGCATGCCCCCCATAAAAACACAACACACCCCAGTATCCACTTTAGACACACCCGCCTCCTCCAGACATCAGTGCTTCCACTGATCTGTACACAGTAACGACGCTCCTCTGTGTGTGTGCCAGGATGGCTCTGAGAGGTGGAGGAAATGGAGTGAGCTGATCCAGCTCCTGTGGATGCTGCTGCTCAGCTACGAGGAGGTTACAGAAGGTAAGGCAAACGCCGCCGGTAGAACTTTCATTAACAGGGGTGACATAAATGTTTCATTCCTTGGAGTCTACAACCTCATGTTTTCTTTTCCTCCTTCTGCAAAGCAGGGAGACTTATGCTACTGTGTGTGCATGAGCACGTGTTCACCTCCCTCACACACACAGCCATAGGTGCATTTATTACATTACATTACATTGTTGGCATTTAGCAGACACTCTTATCCAGAGCGACTTACATCAATTACAGCAATTTATCACTTACATCAATTTATCCATTTATACAGCTGAATATTTACTGAGGCAATTGTGGGTTAAGTACCTTGCCCAAGGATACAGCAGCAGTGCCCCCGGTGGGAATCGAACCGACAACCTTTCAGTTACGAGTCCTGCTCCTTAACCACTATGCTACACTGCCGCACTCAAGCACCTGACTGCCCTTTCTCCTCCCCCAGGTCACCTGCGGCAACCCATCACCGAGCGCGCCAGTTGCAGCCGCGCCCCGATACGCACAATATACGACCAGATCACCAGCGAGGCAGTGCAGGAAGCTGCAGACTTCTTCCTGTTTCGGGTGTCGGCTGACCTGGGCCACGCCCTCCCTCCCCAGTTGCAGGAGTCGTTCTCTCTCCTGCAGAACCACCTGCTTGGCACCTGCCAGCACTGACGTTTGCACTTCTGTTCAGGCTTTATGCAGTTTATAAATAAATATTTATTGTTTTTTAAGCGCTGGCGCATTTTTTCTTCCCTTTGCAGGGATGCCTTATTTCTGCTATGTCCTCTGTACAGTTGGTGGAGACCCTAAAACCAGAAGATTGCAAACAGTACTAGCTAGCTGGATTTCAATCAGTGGTCTCACTAGCCAACTTGCTAGCTAGCTACACCGCTAGTTACCTATACTCTCTGTAATTTTATTTTCAGCCAATTTTTCATCAGCTAGTTAGTGTACTAAGTCCCCAGTCCCTCGCAAAGTTATTTGCTAGGTGGCTCACTCACATCTTTGGTACATACCTAGCTAACAGGTATATAGTGAGTCACTCATTTATACATGCAATTAAAACTTCCTCTTATTCAAGGTACTGGTTATGGATCAAAAGCATCTGGGTTTTAATACTTGTATTTATTTTAAAACCACATCGTCAAATGCAGAAACACTTCCCATTCACAAGAGTTCTGGCATCAATTCTGACACATGTAACTGTTTCTCAGGTCATTTTGAACACAAATTCTTAATGTATAGACCAGATAGTTTGGTTGGTGTGAGCATTCTGTTTGGTTGGTGTGAGCATTCTGTTGGTGTGAGCATTGGTTTGGTTGGTGTGAGCATTCTGTTTATGGCACTATACTTAGCTCCCCCGATACGCAGTTATACTGTCATTTTTCTGGTCTTACGTATTTTAAGATTTTTTCTGCCGTACACTTGTTTGAGATAGATGTTGTCAAGGTTGCACAAAAGGGATCAGTAGACAATCACGGTCGTACAGTAAATGCGTGTGTGTGTGTGTGTGTGTGTGTGGTCACTGAACCATGAGCTATAGCAAAGGATAGAACACATTGAAGGTGTGAAGAAAACAGGTTTGTGCCCCTTCAGTGAACCATTAGCTTGTATGTGTGTGTGTAAAAGAAATCGAGATTGCATCTCATGGCTCTTACACGTATCTACTCCTGGACTGTAAACTGGTGTCTCGGTGGCAATTTACTGTATTATACAAAAGAAATGGGGACAAACTGACTGAGAATCGGTGGGCAGCAGTGTGACACACTGGCTAGAGAACAGAGCTTGAAATGTGCCTTTGAAGCCAACAAGTCAATATTGCAGATCCTTTCAAGTCAAGTCATCTACTGCTGGTGCCCTCAGTCTGCTCTCTCTGTGCAAGATATGGGCAGTGTCTGTGTAGTTCAAGTGATTTTTGTGGTATCTGTGCCTCCTATGTGATGGTTATATACTTCTAACGTTACCCTGATTGGCTGTCTCACAGATGAAGACCCCCGCCCATGATGTGGACACGCCCATTGGAGGTGAAGTTTAATTATTACTGTCAATATGCATTTCCCTGTAACTGCAACCCCGATGCTTGCAATGCTGGTGTGAACACTTCAGTAAATAATGTTGACAGTGTAAGTGGAGAACTTAACAGAAACTAGACAAGAAGGAATCCACATATACTGCATCACTGGTGGAAGTTCCCTCCAGCTAGCAGCTACAATTTTCTGCCAAACTCACTGTAAATCATAAATGTTTCTCCTGACAAAATGCAATCGGGTATGTCTCTGAAAGGTATACCCTGGAGCTGCACTTCCAACCATGGCCACAAGAGAGCACTGTCAGAAATCTCCCTGTCAGGTGAAGCTCATGCCCACATCACCATCATACCAGCAAGGGAGTTGACTCATATCACAGACTTCAAAAACAAAGAGAGCTTGGGGATTGGTTTGGGGGTGTTAAACAGTCTCTCACTTAGAATTCACCTGTTCCCAAGGGCTGCCCGTCAACACAGGCAATTTTAAATTTGTCTCCGCGCAAAATGAAAAATGAGCTCTCTTGGACATACACGTAGACACATATGCACAAGAACTTGGTTATTCTAATGAGGTCACAGTGTCGCTGCTCAGCCGGCACGCTCACGCTTCAAGCTCCGCCACACTTATTTACAAGTGAGCGCCCCGTGTCAACGTGTGAATATGCAGCAGGAGGGTGACTGGAGCACGTTTCGGATGGGCGCAAAGGAGTCTCGGATTGCATCCGGGAAGCCGGTCTGTCAGGTCCCATTTTGCATGGTGCGGTTCGGCTGGCACATTTACAAGTCTGCAGGGATAATTCTCTTCACGGTTCCTGCAATTTTAATGTGGTGTTCGCTTTTACAGGAAGCTGTTATTCCCTCTCATTTAGCAGTGTGTGGGGTGGGGTGGGGGGGGGAGGGGTGTGCCCCACAGTCTCTCTGGGTCCACGGTCGTGTCTACGGCTTGGCTGTAAACTGGGTCGCCAATTTTGGAAAGGAGACAAAGAGCAATCAGGCAACTGGCTGCTTGAGGTGTGAGCAGGAACACAGGGCAGTGATTATTCTTTTGAACGCTGGAATTGAAATCTCAGGTGTGGTACCACTGCCTTGCCCATGAGCAAAGACGCTTAACCAGAAGTACTCCAGACAATTAAATCCAGTTATTACAAATAAGGGCACTTGCTGAAATTTCAATACAGTCTGTCAAGGTATTGTTTGTAAAAGAATGAAGCTCCATACACTTTCAATATAATCTGACTTTATAAGGAAGTATATAGTATTTAAGAATACGCTAGAATAATATTTTTGCCCAGTTATAGGCTATTTAAAATTAAGCAGGTGTCTTGGTATCCCAGACAGAAAGCAAATGACAGTAAGCTAGAGGTGGATGAAGGGCTTTGCCAATTTCTGCATTTTATGGTGCCATCAGTGAGTGCATTCTGGAAAATCTCAGAGCCCCCTCACTGTTGTAGATGACAGAGCTCCGCAAAGCCATGCCTGGATGGTGCAGGGTGTTTTATCCGTTTGCTGTTGAGAAACCCTGTCAGACACACACGAGGCGCTCAAAGGGAACCACAGCTTCTGCTTCCCATCATCTCCTGGAGAGAGCTCCTTTGTTGTGTGAGATCAGACAGCACCGCCCTGTTGTCTTCGCATTCCTAATCAACCCCACAAACGGTGAGCACCTCCGTCTATACACCTACACACCATTAACACTCAGGAAAGCAGGAGAAATATTTTCATGTTTGTAAGCATTACAAAAAGGGTTTTCCAAAATCCTGCATTCATCCAAGCCCTTTTTATTTTTGGTTTTGGCCCTCAAGGAAGCATCAACAAGAGTATGTGAACAAATTCACCCATTGAGGGATGCCTGGTGTTGAATGTTCATTTAAAAATGACTCCGGCGTCCTATAGGGTACACTTGCATACATCCAGAACAGTTGCAATCTGTAGAGGCACCAGGAAGTCAAGCTCTAAGGGTCTAAACGATTTCATTGTTCACTGATTTATTGTTGCTATGGCAATCTAAAGCATGAACTCCCCAACGATCTAAGAGTGAGTTTAGCCACCCAGCATGAGGGTTACGTGAGTCAGTGCTATTCTGCCACATCCCAGTAACCCAGCACGTCACTAAAAGGGGGCTGCTTGGCTTTTTAACTCCTGAGACTGGAAGTGAAATCTATGCTTTCATCACAAACACCCCATCTGAGAGCCCATGTGTGCCACTAAGCTGACACTTAACACAGTCCTTGCAGAGAGGACTCAGCTACATCAGAGATATAACTTCAAATATGAGTGGCAATCTGTGCTACAGCCATATCAATTTTTAACACGTTAAAAATGATCAATGTGCTATTCAAACCACACAAGGTCTGCACGGTGTATCATAAACAATAGCTATTCAAGTAATTGATAGCACTGTCAAAGTTATCCTAATTACCTTCAGTAATTCCAAGCTAGGCAACGTTCTGCTTTAAAATGACGACGTTTTAACACCGAATTAACTTGTCATCACTGATGTCACATTTATCTTCAATGGTCAGTGGAAAGCTTTCCAAGCACCTAACAGGCGGAATATCACATTGACATAAATGTATATTTTGTATATTTTGTCTTGCGAATTTGCTATGGTCCCATTGGCATTCGTTGCAATGATTAATTAATACATAGTGTTTATTTTATCACAATAAATTAACACTCATAATCCCTTTGAATAGACATTAGTTCAAAGATCTGCAGAATTTTCAAGGTGTCATTGTAGCGCATACATTTAAACTCTCTGATGGGTAAAACATTACTGCGCTTATTCCAAGAATACAGACCTAATACAGATTGAAAGCATAGTAATTTCTTTAATGCTTGGATCTCATTCTGAATACTGAGCTGAGCAGTTAGGAAGCTAGCTAAAGTACATTTGGTCCCCAAGATCTTGCTAACGTTATCTGCTATCAATTGCAGCGCTGTTTTCCAACAACATGTGCGAGAACGTTGCTTTCCCCTTCATTTATAACACGCACTTTTCTCTGGTTGGCTTAAATTGTCGTGCTAACAATTTTAGACCAATGAAAGACGACAACGTCTACGCGCGAAGAGAAAAACAACATCTTTTGACTGAGCGTTGCGGAGGCGTTGTGCGTGAGAAAGCGCTCAGGTTCTGGCCATTCCCGTGCCAGCCAATGGCGTCGAGCGCTCTTATCACAGACCAAAAAATCTCCCGGCCGCCATGATGCTTGTTTGCTCTCGGTGAGACAGCAGTGAATAACGAGTGAACCAGAAAACAAAGAGATCAACACGCACTCGTCTTCGTGAAGTGGTATGCGTTTGCAGGTAAAACCAATAAAGGCCTATATTAATACACCAAGTTTAAATGTTTATTCATATATGTGTATGAAACACAAGTGCATATTATCACGCATTGCTGCTTTTTGTGATGATAGTCAGCTAATGGAAAAACCGTAACAATGAAGGGGTTAGCAAAGCTAGCTACAATCGCGCTGCTCAGGTGGCAGTGTTGTTGCTGTTTTTTGTCGACGAATAATATAACGTTAGCTATGTTAGCTTCAAGCGACGGGACTGAACAATACGTCAAACGAGAAACGTTAGCCAGCTCGAACATTAGCCACGTACCTAGCTACAATTTATTTAAAGAAATAAGGCTAGTTAACTTGCCAGCGGATTTATTTATGCATTTTGTGTACATAATTAGGTTACAAGCTAGTTAACTTTGTTAGCTAGTTCTATGTTATAGTTCGCTCGATCTCAGAGTAACGTGTTAGCTAGCCAGCTGCTCACCAAGTTGGCTAGCTAGCTAATTGGGGCACTCAGGTAGACTAGTAAGATAACGTTAACCTAGCTAGCTAGCTCACCAGTTTGTTGCTTTTATCATTAACAACTAACGCGTTAGCAACAAACTTTCACTTTTGATATTCTATGGAGCTAACGATATATGTGGCCAACTAGCGAGCAACCTAACTAGCCAACGCGTTGATAAACACGAACTAACTAGCTTGCTAATTGGAAAAAAATGTCGTAACTTTGCTGATTGACGGTAATGTTTTTTGCTTTAATGTCAGTTTAATTAACTAACTAGGTAGCTACCCACCACGATGCAACAGTTAAACATGTAATTGACAGTTAACTAGTGAGGGGCTACATGCGAGCGAGTCGATGAGCATTTGTTGACGCTGTGAGTTGCTGTGTTTTGTAATGATGTCGCTGTGCCAGCCGAGAGTGTTCGATTCACGTAGCCAAGCTGGCTGGAAATTTTGACCTGGGTTTGTTTCTTTAAAGTCGAAAAGAAATTCAATGTGGGTATCTCGTAGTGGAATAATGTGGAGAGTTGACTGAAGTCTTTTTGGTTTGAGGCCTATCTCTCAATGAAGCCATTAAGCTAGCTAACAGACCTGCGGGATCCTAGCAGAGGAAAAGAAAGGCAGCGCTGATTGACAGACAAGCGGCCCAATAACGCCAAATTGTTGGCCTCGTTCTTTTGCTGTAAACAAATTTAATCGTGTTTTTGTGTCGATCCTAGTAAGGTCTGTTAATCGTCTTTGAACTTGCGAGTTTGTAATCATTATTTGCATTATAACGGGTCCATGTGGTGTAATTGTAATAAGCGGTTAGCTTGCCCAGCCAAAGTTTAATGGGACAAGTTGTGCGTGGCACGGTAGGCAACGTGTTTATATAACGAGCCGGACGAAGGCTTCAGTAAATCTAGCGTGGGCTACGTCCAGATCGACAAGGTATGGTGTGTGTGCGTGAAATGTTTCATACTCAACTTTGGCAGAGATCGTCGATTGTGCCACAAGCTCGCGGAGGGTCTAATGTGTGCGATGCATTTCCAGCTGAATTATTATTGTTATTTTTATATATAATATAATAATGATAATGTTTAAATGGGCACATGCTGTTGTTGGAGATGATTCAGACGCAAACGGGGAACGTTTGGGTTATAATTTGAAGAACAAGCATGGGCAGGGGGAAAACTAATGTAGGCCTCTGAGGCTTGCTGACTTTGAATGTGCCTATTAAGACTCTGAGTTCTTTGTTCTGCTAGATCCAATGAAAGCTGTAGACCCATGTGCAAAGCCCAGCTTGCTCTCTGAGCAAGTGTTCCCCCAGTAAGAAGACATTGGAAAGCGCTGTGTAAAGCCATGGTAATTTTGCTACCACGTGAGTGGTGTACTGAGTGCCCAGCAGGGGATTGCATAGTGTGGAGTGGCCCACACATAAGTGAAACAGGTAAATGTGAGTGCACTGTTTTCGTGGAATGCTGTATATCAGCAGTGTCCAAACTTTAGCTGGGTTAGTTGCATATTTTGTTCCAGCGTTGCAGTAATCATTTCTTTCTTCAGCCTTGTTTAGTTGTGTGTAAATGCTGGTGCCCTGGAGTGTGTTCATGTGTGTGTGTCCGTTTGGGTGCCCCGCTCCGCGACCGGTGTCTGACTGCTCTGGCTGTGTTGGCCGTGTTGCCTGTTTGTGCTCGGGCTGGAAAGAGTGACAAGCCCCGTTTCTGATCGGCACTATTGTTCCGAAGCCCGAGCCATTTCATCTCCCAGGTGCTCACAGATTACCTGTTGGGTAACAGCGAGTTTGTGCCAGAGGCCCCGAATGCGTCAGAAGGGGGGCCTTCATTTCTCTGCCAATATGTGGCAAACGCTGGACTCCTCATTGTGGCTTTGAATGCATGGATGCTCTGCTAAATAAGTACAAGGTGCTCTAGCAGGTTCAGCCGTGGAGGCCTGTCTGATGCAGCTGGCTGCCATGACACACTTCCTCTTTTGTTTTTCTTTTCGTTTTCCGCAGTTCAGCGCAGGTGGATGTCTGCCTGAACCCCTCCACCCCCCTATTTTAGGAACAGCTAGCATTTGTTACCCTTGGCCGAAACTTGCTGGCGTGTGCTGTGTCGATGCTCCCTTCACACTGGTCAGGGCAGTGTTGGCTCCGGTGGGGAATTGGTTGGGTGCTTTGCTTGCCGGCCCCGTCCTGCAGTCCCGACTGAAAGAGGACCAGCGGGCGTCTGTGGAAAGGCGGCCATCTCCAAACAGGGACAGGGCTTTGGCAGAAAGAAAAAAACAAAATACAGTGGGTTCTGTCTTTTCCTGTCCCAGCCCTATTTAAATTTCAAATGCATCTAGTGAAGAGATGACATATGAAATTTAAATTTGTCAATGTTTTTTTTTTTTTCCTTTTTAATCTTGATTTATGTTCTTCCATAGAAAGGATGACACAGAACCACAGCACAGACCCTATAATTGTGGTTTGTCACCAAGGGCAGAGCCGCCACAAATTACATAGTGGCAATATGTAATTTACTCGCCCCTCATGGAACAAACAACAGTAAATTTGCCATATGTTGTGTACTCTGTGTTGCAGCTTGATAGAGCGGCTTGACAAGAAAATGAAATCTTGAAAAGTTGTCACCCAAGGAAATGCACAGTAACTTGAGCTTAGATATTGAATGTGTTAACAGGGCACAGCCTATGTTTGTACTCTGAAAAGCTAAACCCATGACAAGTCTTTGTATGTGCAGTGCATTTATTGACTGGCCTTCTACATTGTGCAAGTTAGGGTCTGTACAGCTAAGCATTTTCCTTGGGCTAGTTTTCAATTACACACTGACTTCCCAGAAAATTTATTTCATCCCTAGTTAGATGTGGTAAATACTAAGGTAAATGATCCGTTAAAAGATGGCAAAATATCGATGCCTTTGAGTGATGGAGGAATGGAAATGGCTGCCCGGGCACCTGTGGTTTCCTTTTTCGGCAGACTAAAACGGCATTCAATAATTCATCCCTGTCTGAAAGTGCTGAATGACGCGGGAGACCTTAAGAAAAACACGGCTTGTTGTAACAGCTGCCGTGCTTTCCAGCCACCACACGGAGGGACAGGCTGGCCATGTTCAGCCCCACTTGTGTAATCAAATCTGCCATCCAGGCTCCACTCGAGTCCCGTCCACTTGATGTCCAGTGTTACTTACTCATTCAAGTGACGAATCAGGATTTGCCATCGAGTTGCAGCTCTGGAACTAAATTAGGATTGAGAGTCATTGACAGTCCCTACTCAGTGCTTCTGACACGAGTTGCCACTAAGTCTGAAGGAATTGGTCTGCTTTGGAGAGGCGAGCTGAAGAGTGTTGGGGAGGAGAGCGGGACATGGAGACCAAAAAAAGAAGCAAACAAACAAAGCTAAATGACATTTTATGTAAGCTGCTGTTTTCCTGCTCTCGCAGTGCATTCGACTTGACGTCAGTTGCCTTTGTAACATCCTGTCTTTGACTCACTGGGGGAAAGAGAGGTCTGAAATGGTGGGTCCTTAACAGCTGATGTGCAACAGCGTGAGGGGACATCTTTTGGTTTTTAGGGCCCCTCTGAAGTGAGACGCGTCACCACATGAGAGGGGACTTTGTATTCAGTCCCACAGTGTCTATGGATTCCTATTTGTCACACAGGCTGGGTAGTGCAGTGGCACCCAAAAAAACATAGACAAGGCACCACCTCCTTGTCACTGATTGAGGGGTCACTTCAATGACTCTAGTTGTCTAAGCTGTGTCCTTTTGTGTTGTTTTTTTTTTGCTAAGGATTTAATTCATGGACCTGCTATCTGTCTCAATGTTGGACCTGCTATCTGTCTCTGTGCCAGTCAGGGAAAAAAAACCCTTACCTTGCTGCTCAGCTGTCCTGCTTTGCAAGTCATAATCTCTAAGGGATCATGTGAAATCTAAACATTTCCCTGGGCATTGCAACACAGACCACCCTACTGATACTATGTGAGCTTGTGCTAGCCTTGTCCAAGCACAGTCACTGCGATATCACAGGCTTGGACTACCAGGTTGGATTTGGGAGGGTTTCTTGCTTGGCTGTCCAAGCTGTGGTTTAGACGCTCTCCACCCTCTGCTTTTACATTGGCGTCTGCCGCATGTTCCTGCCTTCTAGAATTCCCAGCTGCCGTGTGTGGTGTTGTGTGGTGGGCACCGTCGTCCTCGTCCGATGGAGTGTGATATTAGGGGGTCATTGCAGACAAATGTCTGGCAGCTGTTTCCTGCCCGACACGACCCCCAGCGTGGAGCAGGAGCCAGTAATTGACCTATAGAGAGACCTCTGAAGGCAAAGCTGAGTGTGTTTTGCAGTTTTGATATGGATTTTGCGCAGCAGCTACTGTTTAAAGGAAACAGTTCTGTCCAGCATTGCTTCTGCTGTGCTGGGACTCTGTTGTGTAATTCTCTCGGAAAGTGTGGTCCCTCCTCAGCCACTAACCTGGGATAACCTGCCATGTTCTACCAAATGCGGTTTATTTCGCTACTTTTAGGTTTTGCTTAAAAAACAACAAACACTTGGATCTGAGGTTTCGCCTTAAAACAACAAACACCTCCCTTTGCTTCTAGGAACTGGAGGGGACTGCTCCATACACAATTCAGCCGAGGTCAAGTGAACAGAATGGAAAATTACTGGCACTTGTACAGAGAGGGAGAGGGAAGGAAGGCTGAGGGAAAATGCAAATAGGGGAACCAATGGCACATTTTCTTGCCAGTGCCAGATGTTGTTGCCATGAAGATATTGCGCAAGACCTGTCGTCTGCCCGTGCACCGTCAGCTCTGTGGCGGCGGCGTGTTGTTGTTTGTGCGCAGTGACGCTTCTGCGAGGGGAACAGGGGCAGTGGAGGAGTGGGAGGCCGATGACCGCGGCTGAATATCGGCCAGCTGATCTCCTCCGCGTCGTCCCAGGCTGGGAGAGGGCGGGAGATGCTGGGCTCCCTGACCCCAGTTATAGCACAATGGAGATTTAGGAAATTAACAAACAGGAAGAGGAGGCGTGTGCTCTCTCTCTCTCTCTCTCTCTCTCTCTCTCTCTCTCTCTCTCTCTCTCTCTCTCTCTCTCTCTCTCTCTCTCTCTCTCTCTCTCTCTCTCTCTCTCTCTCTCTCTCTCTCTCTCTCTCTCTCTCTCTCTCTCTCTCTCTCTCTCTCTCTCTCTCTCTCTCTGTGTGTGAGACAGCTTGCCTGTGTGGGTAAACATACGTTTATTCAGGCATTGTCTGCTTCAGTGGCATAGCCCACAGGCATGTCTGGTCGTATCCACAGTTCACTTGTGATGCGCGTGTTATTGCGGTTCATATGAACGTCCTGTTTGAGCGTCTGTCAGCGAGCTCTGATCAAAGCAGGTCTGAATCTTGTATGACGCAAGTTACTTTATCTTGCTCCGCATCACAGAATACACACAACTGTGCCACTGTGTACAGGCCAGCCTGGCCGCCTGGCTCTAATGGCCTTTTTAGGCTGCTGACAGTTCGATTTTCCGTAGATTGCTTGTTTGGACTATACAGCTAAAATAAAAAAGGGGGAATAACCATTTTGAAATGCTTCAAAAGTGCGGGCGTAAACAATTTTGCTCTGCTGGACCATCCACGTTCTCACTCTGTCAGTGTGGGTGTGTTCAGGTAGGGGAGCACCCCCCACCTACCTGAGAGTATTTGCTTATAATATATTCACCAGCTGTTGGTTTAATAAACACGTATGATACGGCCTGCCCGTTTCACCCTGAGATGTCCCTTGAGGTAGAGCTACATTTTTAATCATTGTTTATTAGTATCATAAATTCGCTGGCAAGAACATTGCAAAAGCTTTGTTGCCCTGATACAGCTGCCGTGACGATAGTGATAAAATGGATTATATGCTCAACTTTAGTTAATGCACAGGGAGGAGACGGGACTCGACTCTGGAGGCTTTTGGAGTGTTCTCCCCTCACCTCTTATGGAAAAAATGAAGATTACAATTGGAATTGTGTGATCATTTCTGTGCTCTGGTATTTTTATTTAACGATCTTAGGTTTGCAGACTTTTCACAATCTTCAGTAACCTCTTCTAGTTGCAGCCAACTTCCCATTAACAAGTAGGACAGAAAAATCTATGTAACTCCATACAGTCTGATTTAATATGGACATACGTCTGCTGCTCTTTTGGTTTGGTCTAAGGTGAGTTAATGTCCCCTTTGAAAGTGAAAGTGTCACTGACTTTGCATAGCCAGAACCTTGTGACCAGCATTTGCTGTGAAAGTGGTATAAATAGAAATGTGGCGCTTCATTTGCACTTTTTTTTTGAGATTTTTTACTTTTACACTCATTCTTCAGATCTTAGGTCTTCAATTCTGAAGTCCAGAGCACTTTCCCTTTGTCTGCATAGTATAGTAAGTGTCAGTCAGCAGATCCCTCAGAGGCAGGGGTGTCTGGCTTTATCACTCACTGTAAAATTTAGTTGACATATAAGCAGATCAAATGGTTTATTACAGTATTTAAATCTTGATATAATGCTTTATGTACGTTACGCAGATGAGGGACTGTCCTTGTCTGCTGTTATTGTTCTAGAAATGTTTATCTCAGCCTCTACAGTAATGGCAGTATCACATTTTCTGTCACACGAAGTGTGTTTTTGCCTCTGCTTGGTTTATTTTTTTTCCAGTCTTTTGTTTCTCTCCAAGTGGAGTTATTTACTGAAACAATGGCGGGAAAGCCCAGGTTTAGTATCAGTTTCAGCTGGCTCCTGAAGAAAAAGAGCCCGTCCCCGGGATGTGGCCGCCCCGCTGCAGAGCCTGCCCCTGGGAAATCGGGGGCGTATCGAGGCCTTTCTCTCCACAGGGCTGAAAAAAGGACTGTTGCTTGGTGAAACACGCCGGTGCTCTCATCAGAATTGGTAATACAGTATTAAAATTGCTGCTATTTTCAGGCGTTTGAGCAAAACAACAGCTCCCCCAGGGAGGCAGACGCTGTGAGACCCATATTTAGGGGTGCCAGCTCCATAGGTGGCAGGCATCCTATTGTTTTCCAGAGGATTCTTCTTCTGCCACCTTTTTTGTTCATTTATTTTGGGCAAACAGTTCCCATGCCCCTTTCAGGGTTGAATTTTTGTCGGACATTTTTCGCAGTTTTCATAAATTCAACAGAAATGTACATCTTGACACAGTGGTTTGGAACTTATTGCAGTTCTTGCAAAGTAAATTTGTACTGTAAGAATTCATTTTTCACAGGTCAGGATGTCTACACTTAATAATCATAATGTCGTCTATTCTGAATGGTTTAGATGAAGTTTATGTTGGTGAAATTTTGTGTACACCATAGAGAGGAAACTGTGTGGCAGCAGCATGTGAGAGCTAGATATGTAGCGTTTCTCTTACTACAGTACCAGTCGAAAGTGTGGACACAACTTTTATTCTTTATTTTTACTCTGTGTTCAACATCTTAGAATAAGAAAGACATCAAAACTATGAACACAAATGGAATTATGCAGTGACCAAAAGTGTTAAGTCAAAGCTTATATTTTAGATTCCTCAAAGTAGCCAAAAATATTTTTAAAAAATAAAAATTGTTGGAAAGAAATTTATATTCATCCAGACTTTCGACTGGTACTGTATATATTCTTTAATATCAACCATTCAGCCTTTCTCTGTCAGTAGTACAGTTTCATATATTGATGGTTCATGTATGGAATGGTACAGCTCATATATGGAATGGTACATGGTACATATATGGAATGACAGAAACATGTTCACATGCGTATGTAGTGGTTTGTGTGAAGTTATTGTGTGTGCAGCGTTTAGTTATTTTGCACCGTCCACATCTTTTTTTGATAAAGCATCATTTATAAATGGTGCCATCCTGTTCACAGTTCAGGTAATTGTTTTACAGGAATGCCCACAAAGTGCTGCAGATACATAGAGCTACTGCTTTTCCCTGACAGTCAGTGGGCAGCTTTACTGTTATTTACATGGTGTGGTTAGGGAGGACTGTAGTATTGCTTTTGCGGTTGGAAAGGTAAATTCGAGGGGATGTTTCTCAACGGATGGAGAATTTGCGTAAGGAGATGCTTTTAGTAAAACTCAAACGAATCTTGCACGAGGTCTGGTTTGGCTGTAGAACAGGGGTGGGCAACTCCAATCCTGGAGGGCCATGGTCCTGCTGTTTTTCTTGTTGACTAACTAAATACAATCTCTGATTGGCTGAAGAGCAAGCACACCTGTTTTCAAGGTGAAAATCAACAGGTAACTAAGAGATGAAAACAAAAACCAGCAGGACACTGGCCCTCCAGGACCGGAATTGCCCACCCCTGCTGTAGAAAATATCAGAACATAGTACAGGCCGTCTGTTGAATAGTTCTCATTGTAAATTGTGTTATTATGTTACATATGCATTTCCTCATCATTTAATATTTGTATAATATTTCAGCGAGTTGAGTTGTGAATGATTAGGTACTAGGGATGTGCATCTCCATCACTGGGGCCGATGCAATACACATCTCGATGCATTGCCAATGATCCGATATGTTAAAGATACATATGAAGCAACTACTAATGCGATAAGATATGATTCACACCTATTGCGATGCAGTGCGATTCAACATGATTTGATTCAACACAATGCGATTCAACACGAAATGATGCGATGCAAAAGAATATAGACACGCCTCCAACTCACGCGAGACTTGGCCGAGAGACTTGACAAGAATTGGCCATTGACAGCAGTGGAGATGAGAGAGCGCGCTTGAGAAACAGTTTAGAGAGGAGGAATCAATCTAAATGTAAAATTATTGGTTACATTTCTAAATAATAAAGGTATAGGGCCTCTATTAACAATTATATATAAATAAATTGGATTTTACTGATGCAAAGATGTTAGAAACGATGCCTCCCGAGTTCATCCCAAATTGTATCCGGTGCACACTTTTTTAATCGGAGCAATCGCATTGTGAACTTTTATGCTGGTGCACCAATGCGAATCGGTGAATCTTACCATCCCTAATAGGTACCAGATCTACCACAGGGTAGGTTTAGTACCCAGTCTTTCTTGCACCAAGGCAGTGTGCAGTCTTGCAGAAAGATAGGTTGAATAAGAAGATTGAAAAGTAGATTGATATCTCTCTGGCGTCTTTGTGGGAAATCTGTTTTGCCATAAAACGCTGGAAAACAAACGGCGATATTAGATAGATGTGATATTAAAGCCATGCTGCTCCCTCTCCCTTTTCAGTAGCTTACAGTTTGGGCAGTCACTTTGTTGATTAACAGACCTCATGGCATTTACCTACAGTGGCTTCATGGCTCATTTATTTTGTTTTTTTTGCGTAGCATTTTACTACACATGTTGCAAGAGTCATACCCTTCATTTTGCAAGGAGAAAACCAGCTTCTATGGCCCATTGAAAGTAAACTTTGAGAATGACTTTATCTGACAGACATGAGCTTTTGATGTTTCAGTATTTTTTGCCAAGACAAAATGGCAGTTATTTTTTCCAGCAACTCCTTGCTTTGGGGCTTGATTGGCAGTTCATTAATTTGTATTGAATAAGCTTAATATGCATTTGAGTATTATAGCTAGCACTATAATTACCTTTGTCTCCTGCTACACCCAACATTAATATTCACACTAGGTCTTTTTCAGTCTGTTTTTTAATCAAGCACAGATTTAATCCACGCAAAGCTCATTGTACAGCTGGTTTTTCAAGCATCATATCATTGCAAGTCAGAGTTGTAAGTTAGCACTTTAAAGTGTGTTTGCAGTGTTGCCATTTTTTTCTGACCCTGCAGTAGCTCTGCCCCTCCTAGAGGGGAAGTATGAGGCTACGCATGGCTTGCATGCTTATCATGCTAGATGACCTTAAAACTTTCCAGCACAATTCTTATTGCACTTTTGATGGCATCACCCTTCAGCGTTGTGTAGAAGTTAGGGGTCAAGGGTCAGAGGTCAGAGCCTCGTGTTCCGGCCTCAGGCACGGCAGTAGACATTCTGTCCTGTCTGACAGGCCACACCAGACTCCACTGCCTCTTGTGTTGATATTCTGGGTAAGTTCTGAGGCCAGGCCAGATGGCTGGGGTAATGCTTTGGCTTTTGGGTAATTATGCCATCAGTATTTAGTAGGATTTACAGACCTGGATTGCTTGCATGTATGTGCATATGTAGGTGTTGGTGGAAGTGCATGTGCAAAGATGGGGGAAATGATTGTCATGTGTATATGTGATTGAATATGAGTGTGTATGTGAGTGAGGTGATTGAAGCTTGTCGTCATTGACTGGGAAACCTCAACAGATCAAATGCCATACATACCTGTTTGGGCAGCACTGTGGTGTAGCAGTAACTCGAACATTACCACTTTTATTTCCTCATAAGGCACTGCTGCTGTACCCCTGAGCAGTGTGCTTAGCCTATATTACCTCAGTAAATACCCAGCCGTGTTAACAGACCACCTAAAAACTGTCAGTCATTCAAGTGACTCTGGATACGTTTGGTATCTGATGGCACAAAATGATGTATCCGAAAAACATAAACCGCACTGGCAGATAATAAGGTCGTTTACCGAGCTGCCTGTGCTGTCAGGAGCCCCACGGTTTCGCATTGCCCTTGTGCCACAGCTCGCTGGCCTCTGTTTTCAATTAGTACTCGGAGCATTTTAATTAAGGGCTCATGTTCCGGTTAGCATGGCGCTGGAGCCGTCACGTTTCCTCTGCTGTGGAACGCCAAATCGGACGATGCGTCGGTCCTAAGGGAAACCTTTCGTTTTCTGCACCATACGGAGGGATGTGAGCCCATGACCTTCTGTGAGGGGGCCACATGTGAACAGCAGTGTTTGTTCTCAGGTTTTGATCTTTTCCACTTTTTCCCCCTGTTGTCCTTACCTGTCCTCGAAAGGTTTTTTTTTCCTGTGTGCTCTTGAAGCCCCCACAGTCATGAGGGACACCCACTCGTTGGTGTATACAGCTTCATCTCATCTCTGTAAAACAAAGGGCTGAAGGACTTTGCAACCACGCACGTCGGTGCATTATGCCTTGAACCTTCCCTCTCAGTCCTCATCGGAGGCCTCTGCTTTTGATCATCCTTTTTCAACTCAGTTTTTTGCTTTTTATTCTCTTCCTAAGGCTATTGAGCCCACTGTATATGCAAATAAAAGATCTTCACTTCACTGATAGTATTTTGCCATCATTTAATCACCCTGCTCTCCTTGACCATCACCCTGGTGTAGGTGTATTCCGCTAAATAGGGGCTTGGACAGATGCCTGCCCTTGTAACTTGTCCTCTTACCAGAGTCTGCATGTTAAGTGGTGGAGGTGGTGGTTTTGCCCTCTGCCTGGCGCCTTTCCAAAAATGGCCTGATGACATGGGGAGGTGCAAGATGCGAGGCTGGAGATGGAGTCATGTCACTGGGCTCCTGTCAGGATTATGACTGTGACCTCACAGGTTGTGTGTGGTTTTGCAGGCACTGTAAGTGCACTGGCTCCACTATAGTCCACACTTGTTTTTAGGTAGGGAGTGGGTGGCTTCGGTGTGGGGTGTTCTCAGCATGTTTGCTCAGCATGGAGGAGTTCTGGTTACTTGTTTCTGTAGGACTGGATTACCCCAGGGTTTAGAATTCACTTATTTTTAAAATATTGAGATTGTCACCAAGGCGGTCTTTGGGCCTTCATGAGGGACGCTGGTTGACAAAATATTTTTTTGGGAAACAAAATGAATCATCTCTCTTGGGAGACTACGCCTGGCTGGTCTCCGGGCTGAGGGAATGTTTCAGAGAGAATTTGTGGTTTCTACCAGGCACGGCAGATGTCCAGCAGATTATGAGCAAAATAATTACAAACCAGGGAAACCTTGAAAATGTCAATTTAATGAACGCTGCTCCCGTGTCGGTTTGCTTTCCCAGCGAGGCGGATCTTATGCCCGGCGAGGGAGCAGTTAGCGGTGTTGTGACGTGTCTGTCTGTGCGTATAAACCTCACGCTGTCCTCTCCTTGTGTTTTGCAGTATTATAGGGATGCCCAAGGAAAAATATGACCCGCCCGACCCCAGGCGGATGTATACAATAATGTCAAGCGAGGAGGCGGCCAGTGGGAAGAAGTCGTACTGGGCGGAGCTCGAGATAAGCGGTAAGGGGGGTGGGCTTCTTGGAAGTGTACCAGATTTTTTTTTGGGGGGGCGGTAGAGCACACTTCAGTACTGCTGAATGTTCTAATTTTTTTGGTTACAGTGGCTCTAGTGTTAAAGCATACAGCTGCCATTGGGTTGTAAGGCTTTCCAAGTAATGGACTCATTAAGCTGCTGAATCTTTGAGGTCTCAAGCTCTGACTTCTCGGGCTCAGCGCGGAGTCATTGCCTTATTTTGGATCTGGGACTCCCAGAAACAAGCAGCGTTTAGAGCGTTGCACCACTCTCAGTGATTAGCTGCACAGCCTGCCCCTTGACTGAGCCAGAATTCTCCAAGGCGCATTTGTAAGGAGCTTAACTTTTGTCAGGGAAATAAAAACAGGATCGCAGATAGGAAAGAGGAAATCAGTGTGCTCTGCTGAAATATTTATCAGAGGAGCTGAACCCCATTTCTGTTTGACTAGAACATGCAACCTATATAGTTTTTCTAATAAAATTCTCACTCTAATTTCTTCTTACTAATTGCTTTCTCTTTAATAACCAGGTTTGTCATGGCTTATAAAACACTTTGGGAACATGCATTTTGCTAGTGGTGTGTGTGCACCGTAAAAAGAAATTTATCGCTACGTTCATGAATGTTTCTAGACGTAGTGCACAGATTTTGGATCAGTTTCTGGTGTCAGTTTGATTGATCTTTCATGACTGATGCTTAAATCCTCCTTGACTGTTGCATAAGCACTATGTCTACATTCGTCAGAGTCAGAGAGTGACTGTGCGCCGATGATGACATGATTTAACCTGTCTGAATGCTGTGACTCTCCATCTGGGATATCAGCAGTCTCTGAGTTGGCAAGACATGACAGCATGTCAGTCAGCGATATGCTAGACCACATCTAACAGTTTTTCTTCACTAGTACACTCTTGCCAGAAAGAGAGATGACTGTTCATTAAGCAAGCATGTTGAATATAAATCAAAACAAAACATAAATACAGAACACTCAATGTATAGTTCTGATGAGTGTCTCACGCACAAAGAAAGTCTGTTAGCTGTCAGCAGTTGATGATTAATATTAATCAGATTAATAATGTAATAATTTCTGCAGAAAAGGAGATTTTGCCAACTTTGTTGCAGGTTTAAATGACGAGTTTCTTTAACAGTTTTAATGTGTGTATGACCTTCACAAATACACAACTCAAGTGTCTGGATGCGTGTATATGTGTATGTATGTGTGACACTTGTCCACCCCTCCCTCTCTGCAGGTAAAGTGAGGAGTCTGAGCAATACCTTGTGGTCCTTGACTCACCTCACCGCTCTGCACCTCAGTGACAACTCCCTGTCACGCATCCCGCCCGACATTGCCAAACTACACAACCTGGTGTACCTGGACCTGTCGTCCAACAAGATCAGGAGCCTGCCGGCTGAGCTCGGCAACATGGTCTCTCTCAGGTGAGGACTGCACCTCCCGCAGTCCTCCTCGCCGTCCTCTGAAAGCCACGTCTCCATGTGCTGCAGAAACAGTCATCTTTTGTCTGAGGTTGAGACAGGTTTGGCTGCTATTAGCCCTACTGAGCAGTCTGTTCTTTAGCTACTTGTCATCTCTAGTCTTCATTAGAAAGATGTGAATCATCCTATCCCAGCCTTAAGGCTCCCGTTTTACAGCAGAGAGGTTTTGATTAGTAGATATACTGAAGTTGTTCATCGGTGGATATTTTTGCGGTTTCCTGTGCGGAGAAATGACACCGATAGGCTTTATGTCATGTCTGTGTTATGAGGGCCTGTGGTTGGGTTGACGTGTTTTCCTGCATCAGTCTTTCCACATAACATTGGCTTTCTGGGTTCACAGGCAGTTCACTGTAATAATCAGCCTGAAGAGAGAGGGCTTCACCTCTTCAAGCTGAGTGATCGGTTATTTCTCATTGCTGATGTACCTAGTCAAGCAAGTCCTATGGCATTGAGCTTAAACATCCTGTTGTGCCCCCCACACAGAGACAGACACACACACAATCAGTGTGTTCATGTATTTTTCCTTCTCACAAACCCTATCAGTGAACAGAGGGAAAGGTGACAAGAAAAGACAGTCTGACAAGGACTGAACAGCGATGTGCAGATACAGAGAGAAAAGGTCTGCTGTTAGCAGGATTGCTTTCCGTAACTGGAGAATGCTGCTGGAAGAGCATGTCCTCGGAATACGTGAACCCTCGGAGCCCAACACCACCTGCATGACAGAGCTGATGCCCTGCCTTCTAATGGACTGAATCCTTTTGCCTTTTCCCATTGGTTACAGTATTCATACAGTTTTCATTTTGAAATGTTAAGGCGGAAATATGTTGTCAGGATTTTTGACAGACGTTCTTACTCCAGTAATGTTGCATTAATTCATGTTTTCGAGGTTAATCTTAGAATTTGGTTGCAGAAGAGATGGCGAGAGCTGCAAGGTTGATTGTGGCATTTGACCCCAGCTCCTACTGGGCTCTCTGCACTGCTTTTCACCGGACTGTCTGTAAATTCAGAACAATCCTTGGGTACAGTGGATCTGGTTAGTGCTGGGTTGGCAGCAGCTAATAGGGAGGGTATTCATCCCATTAATTTTGCCATGTCTTCCACAGGGAACTGCTTTTAAATAACAACCAGTTGCGGGTTCTGCCTTTTGAGCTGGGAAAACTCTTTCAGTTACAAACACTGGGATTGAAAGGTGGGTGTGGGCCATGGTAAGCCTTCCACTGCTCAAACCATTTCACAGTGCTGTCTGTTGAAGTCAGACCGGATCATGGAACCAGGCCTTTTCCTCTCGTTTCCTCTCCCTCAGGAAACCCACTTGCACAAGAAATCTTGAACCTCTACCAGGAACCTGACGGAACTCGCAGGCTGCTGAATTACCTGCTGGACAATCTCGCAGGCACCATCAAACGCAGTGAGTCCGCCCCTCCCCTCTGCCCGAATCTTCCAGGCCCCACCCCTGCCCCATCTTTTCCTCCGCCCCCTGTCGTTCCCCAGAAAAAGTTTAGCACTCCAACCTCCTGCCTGTTTGGCCCTGGAAGCTTGAAGTAAAGGAACAAACACAACCCTTTGATTTGATTTATTGTGTTTTCCTAATTCTAAGATGTAAGATGAAAAATTTTTTTCACTCTAGCTTACAGAATACCAGTTTTTTGTGATGGTGTTGCGAACAGAGTGACTGTGTCATTTAGAGTGATCTGTGCAGTGTGAGCATGGAGGGCCCAGGTGTGCTGTGATGTATGCGTGTGTGACCCCACCCTCTCTTCTCTGTCCCCTTCCCCCAAGTCCCCACAGAGCAGCCCCCCTCCAGGTCCTGGATCGTACTGCAGGAGCCCGACCGGACGCGCCCATCAGGTGAACACCCTCTCCCCTCAGACACAATGACACCTTGCATAGGTGTCCGATCAGTTAGCACATGCAGGTGCATGCAGAGAACATACAGAGACACATACAGTTAAAATGCACAGCCATGTGTATTCACCACACACGGGAGTAAGCACAGCTACACATGCATCTATACATCCTCATGACACAAACATAGGCACGTACTTAACCTGACACGCTCACGCAGCCTACATAAATGCAGTTTGACCGGCAGATGATGAATTAATCTGCGCGTATCAAGTCCTGTCGGAAGCGGCGTGAAATCTCCACGCGTCTAAGACAGAGTGTCTTGTTCTTTCCACAGCCCTGTTCTCCGTCATGTGCTACAACGTGCTCTGTGACAAGTACGCCACGCGCCAGCTGTACGGCTACTGCCCCTCCTGGGCCCTCAACTGGGAGTACAGGAAGAAGTCCATCATGCAGGAGATCCTCAGCTGCAACGCGGACATCATCAGCCTGCAGGTGAGCGAGCTCTGCGCCGTCCACCAATCACTGCCGTCCAAGCCCAGAGCCGGAGAGTCTCATTGGATAGCCACTGTTGTGGTGGCGATGCTGAGCAACCCTGTTGGACAGCCTGCATTTCTCTGCTGCTGTGTCCTGAAGAGCAGGCAGTTTGTGTGAAAACACCCTTTTGAAAGGTGTACCAGCTGCTGTGTGATGTGCATTGCCTTGCCATGTTCATGGTGTATCAAACTAACACTTTCCCAGGGTTCATTATAAAATGCTTTCAATTACTTTGGTCAGTTCAGTCTTCATCTTAAGCTCCCATCAAATGTGCATGAAAAATAATTGTTCGATAGGTAGTGCAGATTTTTGAGAGAAAGGGTAGTACCTTTACTACTTTAGGGTACAAGTAAATGGGTAGATCGTTGGATCATTTGTGGGTCCTCTTTCAGAGCCTTAACATCTTGTTGCCCTGCGTTTGTTTTCAACAGGAAGTTGAAACGGAGCAGTACTACAAGTTCTTCCTGGTGGAGCTGAAGGAGCAGGGGTATGAGGGCTTCTTCAGCCCCAAGTCCCGAGCCAGAACCATGTCCGAGTCGGACCGCAAGCACGTGGATGGCTGTGCAATATTCTACAGGACGGAGAAGTGCGTTCACTGCGCCGCCTCATAGGCAGTCAAAGCTGACAGCTGCAGTCACGTTTATGTGACCATTACTACGCATTTTCTAGTTGCCTTAAATTAATATTTACAGAAAAATATTAGACTGGTCACTCTTCGTCTCCTAAGACTCTGTAAACAGTACCCCAGTGCAATCAAGAGTCCGTGTAAACAGTACCTCAGTGTTTGTGGTAAAGGGTACCGTCACACAAGGCATAGAAGTGTTACAGTAAAAGGTGTGGTCTCATACCAACTGGGAATCTTTCATGGTCTTGAATCATAGTGGGCCCCCCTCAAACCCTTCCCATTGGTGGGGCATAGTCGCACATTCTCTCTCCCTCCCTCCCTGCAGGTTCAGTTTGGTGCAGAAACACACTGTGGAGTTTAACCAGTTGGCCATGGCCAACTCTGAAGGCTCAGAAGCCATGCTGAACCGGGTCATGACCAAGGACAACATCGGAGTGGCAGTTCTGCTGGAGCTACGCAAGGAGATGATGGAGCTGTCCTGTGAGTCTGCGTACACACACACACACACACACACACACACACACACACTACATTACTGTCATTTAGCAGACACTCTTATCCACAGCGACTTACAATTTTCATCCATTTATACAGCTTGACATTTTACAGTTGTAAAGTAGGCAATTGTGGGTTAAGTACCTTGCCCAAGGGTACAGCAGCAGTGCCCCAGCAGGGAATCGAAGGAGCAACCTTTCAGTTACAAGCCCATCTCCTTACCACTACGCCACACTGCTGCCGCTACACCCACACATACGTGTACACGCATACGTGTACACGCATACATGCGTGTGTAGCAGAGCTGAAAGTATTAGCTTGTGAGTCCTGCATAAAGCTGTTAGGGTAGCAGGTAGCAGAGAAGTTTCAGTGGTAACATGACTCCCCAAGATTTGGTTAGCTGGCGTTAGCTAGCAAAACTGCTTTTTCCTCAACTGGTAATGAAGTTGGTGGAGTGAGTTGTACAACCAGGACAGGGGTTCGGCTCTCACTTGCAGAGGTGTGGACCGCTTTCAGGTTCCTTACACAAATGCACACATGCATACGTGTACAAACACGGTGCTCTGCTGAAGGCTGCTCAAGGAGATAACAGAGCTCCTCTGTGAGCTTGCACACATTAATACAAGGGCATTTTTCTGCTGGAACAAGATGACTGTGCAGCTTTCCATGGAGTCTGTACACACTTTTTTCCAAAGGACGTGCAGACACACACACACACTCAAACTCAGTGCTACTCTTGAGACAGTTTTTCACTGGTCTCTCACATACACACAAACCGTCCAGTTAGAGATGCACAAGGAAATTTCAGGGCTTTCCTTTAAATTATACATACTGACGTTGTGATTCATGTGGTCATACATAAATGGTGTGCACCTCAAACGTACATGCTGTGCTTCCTGATTAGTAGTTGAAAATCCTATTTCAGCACTGAAGTGGTTGTTTGATGTGTCACTGATTCCACAGTGAGGATTTGGGGTACCTGGGATTCTTGACTTGATCATTCTCTGATCCCGCTCTGTCTCTTCCCTTTCCCTCCAGCTGGGAAGTCCCTGCACGGTATGGAGAAACAGCTCCTCCTGGTGGCCAACGCGCATATGCACTGGGACCCGGAATACTCGGACGTCAAGCTGGTCCAGACCATGATGTTCCTGTCGGAGGTGAAGAACATTGTGGACAAGGCCACGCGCAGCCTCAAGCTGTCCTCGGTTTCCGGGGAGACCAATGCCATCCCCCTCGTGCTGTGCGCCGATCTCAACTCGCTACCTGACTCAGGTGAGTGGAGGGGGAGTCAGGACGCCCCCCCCAGACGGTCCTGGGTGCCAGGCAGGGATGTGTGGTGTTGGACATAACGAGGCACCTAGCTCACAAAAAATAACGCCACCACAGATGGTAACCTCTGGCTGTACAGACAGCTTGTCCAGCCTCCATTGCCCCTTTCTGTAAAGAACTCTTTGCATGAGGAGAAAACTGACAGCCAGCTGTGTGATCGGGTGTCTGTTAGACGGCATGTCTGGAGTTTGACCTCTCAGTGGTAACAGTCTGATGGGAACAAATACTGCTATAATGCATATTACATTATCTTATTACTTGCATGCTCTATGTACTTGCATTGGAATATGAAATAAGTAGCTGGGATGAATTTGGTGATGGTAATAATAGCTACAGCGGAGACGCACTTTCACAAGGTCATGCTGATGATTGCCTGGGGACATCACTTCCTGGATTTTTAGGCAGCAGTGCTTTTTTGTTGTTTTTAGTTTAATTTAAGTGGAAGGCAGCCCTTGGGCCATGTTCTGAGAAATGGCTCATTAGTTCACCTGACTTCTTATTTAACATGTACATAATTGGAGTTTTAAGCAAAAGTCCCTTTTTAAATGTTTTCCCTCCCCCCAAAGCTCTTTCTTAGGGTTTTACCCAGAAATGGGCCCCGCCCCCAAGGGCCACGAGTTAGCCGGTGTGGCAGGGTGAGCTGATGCGTGTGTCTGCGCAGGTGTGGTGGAGTACCTGAGCACAGGCGGGGTGGACTGCACGCACAAGGACTTCAAGGAGCTGCGCTACAGCGACAGCCTGACCAACTTCAACTGCAACGGCAAGAACGGCACGTCCAACGGCAGGATCACACACGGCTTCAAGCTGAAGAGCGCCTACGAGAACGGCCTGATGCCTTACACCAACTACACCTTCGACTTCAAGGTGACCTGCAGCGCCCCCGCCTGGACGGCCCCTGCACAGTGTTAATCGTTCGTTCATTCAGTCATGCATTCATTCATTCCCTCACTTACATCCTAATTTGTACATTAATTCATTTATTCATTAGCTCACCATTTACTGACTCTGTGTCCTTCATCCATGTCACCTTTCAGTGCCTACATATCTACATGTAAAACAGTCTACAATCTGTTTATACAGCTTGGTGTATGCAGGAGGAAGGTAAATTAGGACTTCCTGGGTGTCGCTGGAGGCAATCTTCAATCAGGGTTTTCAACCCACAGTCCTCCTTGTTCCATTCCCCTCAACCCATCATCAGGCTGTTTGGTGTTTTCAAGGAGACAAAGGGCTCAGTGTGAGAGCTCAGAGTTATAGGTGATTTCTGATGAGGGAAAATACCCAAAGCTCCCTTTACCATGACTGTTTTCGTCTTTCCTTTTGCAGGGCGTCATTGACTACATCTTCTACTCCAAGCCTCAGCTCAACGTTTTGGGGATCTTGGGTCCTCTGGATCCCCACTGGCTCATTGAGAACAATATCAGCGGTTGCCCGCACCCTCATATCCCCTCCGATCACTTCTCTCTGTTTGCACAACTGGAGCTGGTTCTGCCGTACCCGCCACCAGTCAACGGAATCCACCTGCCAGGCCGCAGGTAGTCCCCCGAGCCGCCAGGGGGAGCCACTTCTTCTCCCTCAAGGTCCTTTCTGTAAACTTAAGGAAGAAGAAAGCAAAATGTGTAAAAAATCAAAAATCATTTAATAAGAGGAGTGAGGTATGGCCAACAGGGATTTTTTTATGTTTTTGTTCTGATCGTTTTCATTCATTTTAATTGAAAGTCAGACTTTGTATTAAGTCTACCATCTAATGTTTTGGACCCACCTCTCCCCACTTGTTATGCTTTCAGCATTCTTTTTACAGACCACACGAATGTTAGCTTTTGTTTATTTTTCCCCTCCCTTCCCTTGTACATTTTTATCTATATTTTTTAATAGACCAGCAGTCCGCAGGTGTAATGAAGCGTTGATGTGCACGTCCATGTCCAGAGAGGAGCGCGGGGTTTACTTAGCGCCCCACCCATGTGAGCCCTGAATCACACAGGAGGGTTGTGGACCAAGTACCATCTCTGGGGAAAGGAGGAGGGCATGACCCGCCCTTCCCACTGACAGTGTCTGCCCGGGTGACCCTGACTGCAGGTCAGTTTGGGCCAGGCTGTCATTTTAGAGTCACCAGCTGAGGCATAGGGGCTTTTCCCCCCTCCTCTTCTCCCCAAATGATTCCAGACGTACCCTCCTCAGTGCAGTGCAGGATGTTTGGGGAGCTGTGATAGGGACAGGGAAGCTTAGGGAAGCGCAGGCCAAACCATCACTTAAACACTCTCATTGGTGCTGAAACCAGCTCACGGGGTGCTACTACTCTGAGTCCTCCCCTACGACCATGTCTTCTGCCAGATGGTGCAATTTTATTGTGTCGTTAATGTGCAGTCGGTTCAGCAAAAAAAAAAAAAACCTGTATCAGCTCTGGAAAGAAGTGCGGTAGTTTTTGTAATTTGAATAACTGTGTGGAATAAAAGGAAAATGATGATGGCAATCAGTAGATGCACTTGTTCCGGCTGGTGCAGATTTGCACGGGTTTTAATGTTCTGGGTGGGACGAGTGTCTGGGCAGCACCCTCCGCACAGAGAGAGCCACTGTTATGCCGTGAAGGAATCTAATCGCTGAAAATCGTGTTTTGCTTCTGGTAACCAAATCATTATTTTAACTGAACTGAAAGGAAAAATTGCATTGTTTGTTGAGACCAGGTTCCGCCTCCATGGTGTCCTTCAGTTTTCACTCTTGGAGGGGGAAGAAGTCGCTCCCTCTTCATGCTCCACGTCCACCAAAACAGCCATTTAGCTCCATCGCCTGTTAAGTTTTTAAATAGAACCGGGACACGTGACCTCTCTCAGAACGCACCGTCGAGTGGAACTGGGTGGGGGAATAAGAAGGGAAACCTCTCAGCGCCCCGCTTTCGGGTCTGTGGTTTTAAATTGATACTTATAAACCGTTCTGAACTGGGCGTGACACGAAGCCGAACAACTCCGGCCCCCCTGCGGCTGGGGGAAGGGAGTTAACCTTGAGAATCAGCCTTCCTCCCCTGTCCCCTGTCCCCTGTCCCTGGTCCCCATCACAGCAGCAGCTAGGCGTTCGGCCCTTAGATCAGTGAGGAGATGGGGTAGAGGAAGGGTGAACACTCTGTAATAGGCACCAGCACACACACATACACACTGCACACACAGACACACGTGTATAACACACTCAGATCTAGCACTGTCTTAGAGGCCAGTAGTGACTTTCCCTGGCCGTAAATTCCATACTTCACTCCAGGGGTTTTTCACACAAGTGTTTGTATAAAATAGAAATTTGGATTTAGCCTTCACATGATTGTATATGAACCACAAAAGACCTGATTTATGGCATTTTTGTACTTATAATAAAGTATGATCAGATTTGGAGAAAAAAAATGATTGTATTGTAAACTACGGCTAAATTTTTATCTGTTTAATGTTATTAAAAGAGCAATTGAAATTACCAGCTTGTACAAAAGACTACAAAAAGAGGTTGCTTCGGGTTTTCACCGCCACTATTTTGCACTCTCCTGGTCGTTTTTTTTCCCCCCTCCCTTTTTAATTTTTGAGAACATTGCACTCTAAATTTCTATTGCAACAAAAGTAATCTTTTGTTGGAATTTTCTGTCCTGTAAGGAAGCTGTTCATGGAGACCAAGCATGCATATACACGTGTGTGTGATGCGTGGACCTTAACTTGCTGAAATCATGGTTTGTCACTTCACCCCTTACCGAACCATTTCAGAAGAACGCTGTCGGGATCCAGGCCACAGCGGGTTAAATGCCTCTCGTGCAGCTGTTAGAGAGAGTGAGAGAGACAGAGCTGAAGCTCGCTTTCAGCAGTGCAGACTGCTGCCCTCGAGTGCGTCTTGGATCGGTTGTCAGTAAGGGCTTGACATGACATCAGCAGCCGAGCGTTCGGACGTCCCGGGGAAGTAGACCCTACCTGTCTGTGTGGTGGCGGTTTTCGTATGACTCCCTGCCTTCCAGCAGGCAAGAGCCCCCCGTGCCATTCTGAACACTGATCTGAGCTCCGCTCACCTGAAGGTCAGCAACCAGGGCTGTATCTCTCAGGAATTTTGCCCTCCTAAAGGGAGCCAATGACCCCTCCTCTTGCACCCCTCATAAGCGTCCCCTCTCTGGCACCCCTCATAAGCGTCCCCTCTCCGGCACCCCTCATTGCCGGAGAACGAGTTGGGAGCACGACTGTTAGAACCCTTTTTTTTTTTTTTTACTGAGTAAAACCCCTGAAACTGAGGAAGAGTGTGCTGACATGTTTCACTCTCAAACCGCACTGCCTGTGCAATCGGTGAATGCCTGCACAACCTCTTTTTCCTTTTTTTTTTTTTTATTTAAATACTGTTGAAAACAATTGTGAAGATTTTATGAAGTTTTCCCTTTTGTATTAGCTGTGACATTTTTTTTCCCCATTATTTCATTTCTCTTCTCAGAGGAAAAGGAGTCTCGAGTAATCAGAGCGTGCAACTAATAGAACATTTGTGTTTTTTTTTATTTTTTTATTTTATTTTAAATGATTGGTTTCTGCCTAACCATTGACAGTGCTGAGGTCTGTTTTATTCTCTGTCCTTTGTCACACAAGGGAATAGACAAATGCCCTTCAGACATGCCTCTCGGAAGCTCCGCCCTGCCTCCCTCATTGGTCTGATTTTAAATCTGCATTGAGCCGGTCCCACGGTCCCGCCCCCTTTCCTTAACTCAGGCAACGCTCATCTGTTAATGATCTTGTTCGAATCCTTGTGTCTGTACAGCTTTAGACCACAGTTACATCCTCACACCTCTCTGTTTAATAGTGCCATCTGCTATATACTACCCTGAAGCCAAGTGTAAAGATCAGAATCCAGCTGTTATAACTGTACGTTTTTTTGTTTTTTTTTTTTTTTTTTTTTTTGAGCTCTTTTTTAGCGGGAAAGGCGGGCAGATTTATCGGACGCTCATAGCTGCTGTTCTGCGAGTCAGGCTTGCAATGCGGTCTGGCTGCGCTTTGATCCACATCTTCCTGGACTGCAGTGTCTCTCTGGTCCTGAGAGCTGTGTGAAAACATCTTTATGTATAAACACATTCCCCATGCGCTCCAAACTCTGCATTAATGATTTTCATTTTCTTGCTTTTTTTTGGTTTTTATGAAGAATTGGCTTGAGAAGCACTTAAGATAGACCAGTAGTGCAGCTACCCTTCAGAAAATTGGATCTTATCACCTTTTAAAACTAGCACTTTTGCAGTTGTGTGCAAAAGTTTGAATTTTAATCCTCTTTTTTTTAAACAAAGGAAGAGAAAAAAACAGGGAAAGGTTTATTCTGTTGTCCTTGTCAAGGACCTGATCCTTTCTGTACTTTTGTGTGTGTTTTTTTGTTCTCTCCCTTCTCACATTTTGGGTCGTTTTATTGTGAACAAAAGCAAATATGTCCAGTTTATAATGACCTTGAATTGCTGATAGTATTGTAGTAGGTTTAAAAATAGCTTTTTTTGTAAAGTGTGAATAAAAGGTGTATCTCATGTTTTCTTTCTAAAAAATGAATTGTGTTGATGTGTATATCATGAATTATCCAGTAGTATTATGATTGCTTAGTTTTTTTTTTCCTTTCTCCCATTGTTTTTTTCCCTTTTTTATCATACTACTTAAACCAAATGATTTCTGTTGTAGAGATGTTAGCAAGATGAAATATGGATTTGTATGGTTGCTCATTGGGATTCAAGACACTTGCTCTAGATTGTCCTTTTTAAAATAAAAAAACACACACAATAGAGAGATGATTAGCTGTCAGTGTCGCCAATCTGGAACCTCCAACCTGTATGTTGAGCTTTATTGGGAACGTCACATTAGGCTAGCGGATTTGTGAAAAACGTGCGGGCCCACACAGCCCTGCTTTCTCATTGGTCGACGCTTTAGTAGAGAGAGCACTTTGCTACAGTGGTGTGAAAAAGTGTACGTTTTGAACACAGCAGCTGCAGGTAGAAGATGTCTCGTAACGTGAGTCTACTATTGCACCCTCTCAGTATCTTTGTTCTTGTGCTTCTCAGTGGTGAATTAAGTTTCTAAGTGGTGTTCCTCTGCTATTTAGAGTAAAGCTTGAACGACACCCCCAGACCCCTCTGGTTCTCCACCTGCGGTGCATGTGGGGTCTGCTTGATGGGGGTGGGGGTGGGTGGGTGCAGGAGGGGTAAACCCTGAACTTCAGTTATGAGCAGTGAGTTGTATACATGCACTTGTAGTTTCTGTTGGCTTGCAGGCATCGTACCACGTCACGTCTCCTCTCCCCCTTCCCCCCCTTCCCCCCTCCGGGTCATTCCTCTCCGACCATCACTGATGTGGTTCAGAGCTGCCATGCGCTCTACCACACTGACCAATCGCATTCTTCATACTGTGCGTGTCTTTGGGATCATAGTCGGGGCCACATACAACAGTAGGGTAGTAGGGGAAGCCAGCGCTTCATCTTTCCAGGTGAAAGGAAGAAGAACAGCAAAGATCATGTGCTTTTTTTTTCCTTAAACGGCTTGCAATACTAGAACAATCATCCGTCATTCCAGGTCACGGAAAACTCCGGAAAACCTTGGCAATAATAATCTCTGATTTGGGGGAAATTTTTTATTTTTGTACATCATCTGGAACCGTCGCTTTAGCGTCCGATGTGACAGACCCCTCTGTGTGAAACACGTTCACACCCCCAGCGGCTTTTGTGGTTACATCTGACTCCACCCTCTGCCCCATCCGCCCTCCTCCCCCTCCTTCCACCTCTCCATTTGTAAATTTCCCCGTTTTTCTCCTCTCTGCCAGTAGTGATAGTCGTTCGATGATCAGGATTGTCTATCTGTAGCCGGCCGAGTACATATATCGATATATATGTGTCACTATGTAATGCACTGGACCAACTTCTTGTTTACCATTCGTGGAATACCAGCAAAACACTTGCACAAAGTTTAAAAAGAATGTTACGTTGATAAATAATTAAAAAAAATAAAAAAAAGATATATATATATATACATAATATATATATAAAAGGCAGCTGTTTTTAAATCAATATTAGGAACTGTAAAGAGGCCGAATGGTAAACAAGGCATTTCTGTTTTATCCTTAACTGTCTTCTTGGTTATCTTTGAACTAGTTTTATGTTCATAACAGGGTCAGCTTGTTTCCTTTACATCTATGTATTTTCCTACTTATGGTTGAAAATAAATTCTATATCTGTTTCAGCTCCTGCGTGCTGTACTTCTTTTCTGCTGAGAATTCTGGGTAATTTCACATTTTTTCCTCACAGATCTGTCATAAAACACACTCTTACCACCCCTCTCCCTGTTTTTCCCCAGAGCACTTTAACAAATTTTCTCTGTCTGCTGCATTAACAGGCCTGAATAGATTGCCTAAAGTGATGCTAATTTGGTAATTCCTTAAGCTGTTATGTAAAAGCAGAGTCTTGGAACACTTTGACTGACACTACTGAGCACTTTACACAACATTAATCACCCATTTCTGACAGATGTAAATCTCTCTGGAGTTCACATTATCAATCTCTTGCATCTGAAATATTCTTGATGCTTGATTCCAGCAGTGGCCCATATGAGGTGGTCCTTATAAATACAGTAATTTTCCAACATTTAAAGCCTTGAGCCCTTATTAAAATAATAAATTTACATAGGATACAAGTATGGTGTCATGGCATTATATTGTCCTGACTGTAGAGACTGCATACCAAAGGTATAATGCTGTATCTGATGCATTTTCTAATGTGAGCCACTAGGTGGAGCTAACTGCACACTGATTTAAGCAGCGTTCACCAGGGAATGAGTTTGTCTCGACTGTTCTGGTAGAGCTGTCCAACATCAGCTAAGCTTGTCTTGAACACCATGAGTATTACTGAAAAATCAGAAAACGAGGGCTATGGATCCTAAAGCTATGGATCAAAATATCTGTTACGATTGACTTTAACTCTATATGCATGGTTATCTGTGTTTTTATGCCTTCCAAGTCCAGGACAATTCACCAAACGTCTACAAATACGAGTGCAAAATAAAGGTAGTCAGGGGCAGGGGGGAATGGATGATGGTTTTCAGGGAAGGGCCTGATGTTCCAGGATCAAAGCTTTGTAAATTAGTGTGGGCCCAAAACTAGTGTGTGCTGGGAAAGGGAGAACACCATGGGTATCAGCGGCCAGCCCCTGCCGTGGAACACAGGAGCAGGGAGGGAACTCGGATGACCCAGGTACAGCTGCAGAAGCTTAGACATACCTGGGGAGTTCTGGAGAAACTGGCCTGGAGCAGATGGAGACTCTGCTTGGATTACCTGTGCTCTCCTTTAGAGTATCAGGCTTTAAGTGAGGTTGGTCAAGGGGCTTTTGGAACTAGGGATTGTTTTGTACATATTTCAGACCAGCATCTGGATGTAAATATGTATCAAAGTTGTTGATCAAGTTCCATTTTGCTATTATAGTATGAAGGTTCCAATACAAAGTTTTCAAACTTAGTTTTCGCGTTCCATATGTTCAATTAAGACCAGATGGCGACACAAGTAGCAAGCCTTTTAAATATATAAAGCATACATACATTTATTGCCAGAATATATTCAGCACCTTTGAAAAGTTTGCTGTCTTCTCCTCCAAGATAAACACATTCTTTAAGCGTTGATACGGCTGAACCTCATCGGGGTGAGGCGGGTCATTACCCGTTTCCCCCCGCTACGGCATTTGTTGTGCGCTGGATTCGCTCTGGCGCGATCGCGCACACAAACACTGCCCGGTGCATTTTTAGTGCTCGCAGACCGTTCCTCTGTTGACGTGGCAGCGAGCTGTCGGGAACCCATAAAGCGCAAGCAGATGTGCAGAGTTCTTGGTCCCACGCTCTCTCTCTCCTTGCCAGCCGAGCGGCGCGGTTGACCCTGCTCCCCCTTCCGACGGTCTGAAGTATTACAGCACGGCGGTGCGACTGTTCACATCGTGTCACATCTTTGAGATTCCACCGTCCCGGACAATTTTATTTTGATGAACTCATGAATGTTGTTTCACGCCTGGTTCCCCGTGCAATTGCTCGTGTTTGTTCATTAATCCTCCTCCATCGAACAAATGCACATCAGTTGCAAAATGTTTATTTATTATACACACAGCATTGTGTTTAGATGAGCATGCACCAGACACATTGAGTGAATTCACACACACACACACACACACACATATATATATGTCATTTACTGTATGACTGTGGCATATCCTGTGACCAATACCACAGCGTTTAAGAATATTTATGTTTAATAAATTTATTTTTTAAAGTTAACCTTTTATCGACCAGATTATCCGGAACAGAAAATAAATGTTCGTTGATTATACAAACACTTTCACCGTGTCTGTAAGCGCTGCTCTAAAACGGCACCGATTCTTCATTTTCAACTGAATCATCATCATTATTTAAAAAACACCTCTCGAGGAGCCTAACCAGAGTAAGCAGCGGAGGTTCAGAGTAGCATGTCTGTGAAAGATCTGCCATCCTTGACAAAATTGATCAAACGAAACTGGTACAGCACCCATAATCAGGATCCAGCATCAGGATAACGTTTATTAACGCAGTTATTTTTCCGAAAGGCGTACTTGTCCACACATGTAAACATTAAAGCGTCTTCACGAGGAAACTGGCGCCCTAAAACACTGATGCCAACGAATTGCAACGTGGTTCACTTCGTTGCTCTCAGAGTTGCCATATCAGTGTATATAACCCTATATTCAGGGTAATTTTGTAAGACCAGAGTATATTTTATTGCAAGAAATTAGGGAAATTTGGGGGATCTCTATGTAGAGTATAAAAATCACCACAAATTATTACATTACTTTCCAGCAGAAGTTGGGTTGTGTCTCTATAAAGATAGTGAATATGTTGTTTAAAGCCCAGAATCGCTGAGATGATTATTGACTTGTTCATTACTTAATTGTACTTAAGGTTAGAATATAGTGTGAACTGAACTACCCACTGTAATCTTCCAGTGTCAATGTGAGTTCTCAACACTCAAATGTTACAGTATACACAGCAAAGTTCTCATTTGTTCCAGAGTGGAAAATAAAAAAAATTTAAAGCCTGTATGAAGTTGGTGATTTCAAGAGCTGTAAACGGCGGAGGCCTATAATAACTGGAACATGTTTTCATTAAATTGATACATTTTGACATTTTAAAAGCATTTGTTGACATAGTTATTTAAGAAGAGAACCACAAGTTATATCTATTATACAATCAAAAATGGTTAACTCACACATGCACGTGTAAGCTCTATGGCATGTACATGTCAAGAAAATTAATTACAGCAGCTTACTTCGTGCAAAGGAGCTTCCAAATGGAATGTTATTTGAAGCTGAACGGTATTTAATTAATAGTTAAAGGTTTATAGTTATCCAGAAATATATAAAGTTTTACAAATATGCATTTTAAAATCAATACACAATATATCACATGACAAATGTAACATTTTTGTGGTCTAGAGTAAATTTGGGACAATCTAGTGCAGAATTGATGGGAATCTGGCAGCCCTGGTTGCTCTGGTAGTTCGGCACTGAACCTTTAGGCTCACATGGAAGACATTTGGAAGGCACTTTTCTTGATGGTTTGGAACCAGGCTGCTTCATATTTTCTCCTAAAGTAAACGTGTAACAGGAATCTGAGAAAGCCAGCTTAAGACAAGCTTCTCTGACTGAAAGTATATAAACAGATTCAGGATAAAAAGCTATTCATGTATAGGGGTAGCAGCTTTTGAGAAATTAAGCCAAATCCCATATTTATCTGAAAGGCAGGTTCCGAGAAGAGAAATGTCTTGGTCTGGGGAGGCTGTGTTGTGTAGTGGTAAGGAGCAGGGCTCATAACCAAAATGTCTCTGGGGTGCTGCTGTTGTACAGTTGGGCAGGGTACTTAACCCACAATTGCCTCAGTAAATAAAGAGCTGTATAAATGGGTAACATGTAAAACTGTAACCTATGTAAATCACTCTGGGTAAGAACGTCTCCTAAATGACCATAATGCAATGTAATGTCTGAGGAGATGAATTGCATGTCATGTACCAGATACTGACCCATACACATCTGATCTGAGGTAGGTGATGACATTGAGCAGAGGTGAGCTGATGATGTTGCATTGCTTCTTCTCTTGTGAACACATGTATCGTGTGTCCCAGGATCCAAAATCAACTTATGGTATCTTGGATGTACCGCTCGTGAATAAATAATCACACACGCAATTTACCATACGATCTTTCTAACCAGCTTTTTCGTATTGTTGAAGTTTGTGCACGCAGATGATAAACAAAATGCCAATCAATAATTCCAGCGTGTCTCCATGGTTTTCTGGGAAAATTTGTTCTGCCTATCATGGAGTAATCCAGAGCGTGACCTCTCTGCACGACTTCCGGTGCACCCAAAAATGCACCTGTTTGCTGTAGCTACTCAATTATAAGTGTTAAAACAATTGGCACAGTTGCAAGACTAATTATAAAATTAGCGGTTAGTTATAAAATTAATGACGTTCTTGGAAAAAATCATTTGACCTGCACAGAGCAGAAAATATAAGGAGTCATGGGGGGAACTTCAAGAACGTCCAAAACAAAGATCGTATGTTTGAATCAAAGGGTGCAACAGTATCCACGGCTATGACTTGACAGCGTCGGTAATTTGGTGAGGCTTTGTAAAATATATCTGTATCATGCTGTCTTTCTGGTGACACTTTAAAACTACTAATTTTCAGTACAGCCCGTTTTTGTAGCGGATGAAAATTTAACAGAAACTTTGACTCCTCCCTTGAATGTGTGGATAATGCTAAATTGCGTGTACTGTTACACAAGCACGTAAAAAACCACCGGGAAATTCCACCACCTTGCCAACTTCGACAGAATTGTCTTCTGCAGACATCCGCCGACTTCCATAAAAAGCTGACAGTATATCTATTGTCACGCACGAATCAACAGATGGGAAAACCATTGTTTTACATAGTGTATATTTGTTCTGCAAGAGAAATACATTACGAAAGTCATCCTTGCTGACACAGCATACCTTATCGCCGTGAATTGCTCCCCGGTTGTAGATGGCATCAAGAAATGCTTACAAGATTTGGAGGTCGATTTAATAATGTGACAATATTTGTGTCCATCAATGCCACTTACTGCATGTTATAAGCATATGATGACATCCTCGAACACGCCCCTGCACAACATTTCATACACGTTCGTGTCGTCCATGGTTCTAAATAGACTGAATTCAAGACGTCACAGTATTGGATTGAAACATTGCTGTCATTTGTGCTTAATTGCATTAATGGACATTAATTCATCTATTTAGATGATTGGAGAAGTGTGATTGGATAACTGTTTAACAAGTGGCTCGGAAAAAAAACTATTGATCCACAGGGAGCTGACGTGATTGCGAGAAATCAAGTCGAGAAAAACTGAGGGCTCCAGTAATAAGACCATGGGAGACTTTGGTTCGTAGCACCATTACTCATAAATAAGTGTTTCTCAACGCTTTCGAAATGCCCAGGTGTGTTCTGGAGTTACGACGGAATTCTAAAAACGTATGCAAGCATTTTAACAGCTTGCAAGCGTTTTTGGAATATTGTAGGCCTCCTCTTAACTGCAACAGAACAATCCAGTATTATACTTTCTGTTCAATTCATAATATAAAGGTACACATTTATGTAACCATTTTAACAACTTGTGAGCATTTTAGAATATTGTAGACTGCAACAGAACTATATATAGTTTGTACTGCTCAATTCATAGTATAAAGTCATACAAATTAACTTTGAAATATGACCTTGAAACCTACCAGTCTGTGTTGGCTTGAGGTGAGAATTGCCACTCTCACACCAATCACATCATTATTCATTCCTGTTAGACTAGTCGGCGGTGCGTAGGTGTGTGTGTGTCAGTGTGTGTGACATGCTGATGTGTACTTTGGTGTGAGTGGATGTAGTTTTGTCTGAGTTGGTGAGGACATTATCGTTTGTGATGTGTGAATGAAGGGATGTCAAGCTATTCTCAAGGGGATTTTTGTTCTTCCTTTAAATGAAATGTTACATTTCCAAATGCCACTAAGAACAAATTATATATATATGAAAAAACATCCAGTTTCCCCACACAATGCTTGTGATCCCATTTAGAATCTGTTTTCGTAGAATGTTTTCCCTTTATGTAATGTAAAATTAAGAACATGTGCTATGCAAAGGGTTCTTTAAAAGCTGAATAAAATTAAAGATTTAAACACTTAAAATAAGATAGAGGCTGAAAATATACAGAGATCACTGTTGTTATCCTCCATCCACACTCAGATACTGTTTTATAGGCTAATAATTAGCTAGCCAGCAATGTTGATATCTGTCCAAATCTATTACTTGTGATCACAGAACATATTATTTTCAGAATATCAAGACCTGTGTCACACATTTAGTGCAGTATGGCAATAAAAGATTTTTTTTTTTAAAAATCATAGCTATTACTGATTTCCTTTAAATGTTAGAAATGTTAAAAATAGAGCAGTCAAATGTTATTTTTGATTCAAATGCCAGAGGAAGACATAGGCACATTTTACAAATCAAAGGTGACTGTATGGCATTGGGCATACTGGCTGCTCTGTTTAATTAGTGAAGACATCATTATTTTGATGTGAAAGAACATGCTGTTATTTGTGGGCTTCTTTTACTTGATTTTGAAATCTGAAGACATTTTAAGGACTTCCTCTTTAACTGCTAATCACTCAGTAATCCTTTCTTAGTCTGTCTGTACTGTACCTGTGTCTATCTGTGTATCCATACATTTGTCTGTCTTGTGTCTTCATTACATTACATTATTGTGTTATTCCTCTTCATGTTGATAACCAAAGAAAACAGGAAAGGATACAAAAAATTGAGCAATTAAGTGTTTCAATACTAGTTACTTTTCAGTCAACAGTGTTAGAAATGTAGAAAGCAAGCATGCATGACCCTCACCCCCAAATCCCATACACACACACACACACACAGTCACAGTCACAGTCACACACATGCATGCATACACACATGGCCATCACATATACACTGCCATTATAAACATCTTCAGCGTTGCGCAGACAATGTTGTGTCTTGGTGTTATATAAAGACCTAGGTTTCTGTCGGGAGGTTTGTGACTATCCCTCACCACCTAATGAGTGTAGGGCTGTCGATGCAGGGCTCAGTTTTTAATAATGGGTAATTATCTGTGGCTCGACAGAGCAGCGGAGATTGGCACCTCTGATGGCAAGGCTGGCATGTCGTCGTCTCTGTGCTGTGTGCCGGCTCTGAGCTCGAGGATCACTCGTTGTCAAGGGTGAGGGGAGAGAAGCCGCTCTCCACGGAAACCGTGAAATTAGATGTGAGATACGAGCTTAGGAGCTTTGCGAGGACAATGAGCATCAGCGCCCGGGGGGGAGCGTCTGGGACGGGGACCCCCCCAGGCGCCCAGGTAATCGAGCTGGTCTCCTTGGTGAGCGGCCCTCCAGAATCTTCGCCGTGGCAGCCGAGCACCGGGCCCCGTAATGCCACCACTGTGCTAATTGTTGCCTATGCGTGGTGACAGAGACCTCCTTGCAGAATCCGCGGGTCACCACCGCCGGGACTTGCCAGGCGCGCTGGCTGGGGCGGAGAAGGGTTTAGGCCCGGTTCATTATATGAACCCCTACCCTGACTGGATGGAAATGAGCGATGGAGAGAAGAAAAAATATTTACTTCTCCAGCCATGGCTGAACAAACAAAGGGCTGAGTGTGCAGGAGGGGGTTGAAGGGGGTCATGGAATTGCACAAACACACTATCTCTTCCTGCCTCCTTGCTCGCAATTCCACTTGTCACTTTCTTTCTGTGAACTTGTTTCCACGGAAACCGTAAGCTTGTAGTGTTGTGCCCAACCCACCACTGGGACCACTGTCCCCTCTCACCAATACTGCCTCACCTGGCTAAAACTGTCTCACTTGGACAGCACTGTCTCTGCTAGGCACCGCTGTTTCACCTGAGCAGTGCCATTTCACATGAGTAGTACTAACACTGAGGTAAACCGTGATGGGGAAATGTACTAGATTACAGCTAGAGCGGTTACTAATCCAGCAGGGCACACAGAACCTCTCTGGGGTCATACGGAGCCACAGGAAACAGATCCAGTCAACACTCTCACAGCTTTTCCCAGCTGTGACCCAGTTCTCTTCCTGGACCTGTCTCATTGGTCGTTACAGGAAACCCAAATTGCATGCCTCTGGGTGGATCTCGAAGTTAAGCTGCGGTTGGACTGGTTGGTACTTTTCTTCTTGCCTGTTTTTGTTTCCCCGGCCCACTCCTAAGTATAGGTGCTGCGAATTCCCTGTCTCCTTCATTGCACGGCAGTCTCGGGTTGGAGCTCGGGGCTGTTCTTTGTTTAAGTCGGTTCAGTCAGTTGTATTTATAGGTGTGCTGGAGTCCCGCTCGGTAATTACGCTGCACCGATACAGATGATTGCTTTAATTGCTGGTTTGGTTTCATAAACACGCTGAGCATTTTATTCTGTCTGCACTGGGATGCCACATCATTCAGAAGGAGTTTATGGTATCTGTTCCTGTGCAAACTGTACTGACCACCACAGTGGGTACACTCTCACTGCCTGCCGTATGCTTTTAGGGTCAAACCGAAAAAAAAAGAAGAAAAAAAAGCTGTAGCACAATATGTGAGCAAATAAGATCCAACATCTGCTGCTTTAATGCAGCCAATCCTGAGGGTAATATTATGATCACAAAACCCTCTCCACTGTCAGACCAATCTCTATGACCTATAAATGCTGTGTTGTTTGTCGCATTATGACGATTTCCTTCAACAATCTCTTCCATCATTCATAATTAGAAAATATCCCTGGGTAAATAATCCTCAGCACATTTCATTATGTGTCTGTGACTCCGGCGCAAACATATCATTTTACTTATTATCGCAATAATTGATAATTAAAGTGTTGTGATTATTTGGCTCTGTGCTGAGGGTTCATCAGTGCGCTGCCTCGTTCTTTCTTCCCCACATAGCATCTTCATCATCTTATATATATATATATAAACCGAGCCATCTTTTTTATAATGAAGTGAGGGCATCTTCGGAAGGCGCGTGGCTGCCTGCCTGATGAGGTTGGGATTTAGCGGTTTGCATTACCGACAGTTAATACGGTCCAGCGCTAGCAGCTGTGGGCGTGTAAACACCGCGATTTCTCATCTGCTCAGACGGGAAGAACACAGCAAGCTCGGATGAGTCCCCGGTCCATGGAAACATTAATACTCAGAACAGATCTGCGACTGGAACACGTGCGCGCTGCGTTTTAGCAACACGCCTGGAGAATGCGCGGTGACGCTGTCGCCAGAAAGGAAGCGCACGCTCTAAGCGGGGGCGGGGGTGTTTGCGGAGCTGTTAGACCATCCATCACGACTCAAAACAAAAACAAGCACAAATATGCACGTTGCCCTGAATTGTGAGAATGTTTTTTGCCTACGCTGTCTCTCCCTTGGAATTTTAATTTGACGAGCTGTAACTCTGCTAAAACCTGAGGGTGCGATGTTTTGCAGCTTCTTTGATAACTTTTGTAAACCTCAAATGTTTCAAGTCAAAGCACAAACTGTAATATCTGTTTTTGTCTGATGGTGTCCTAGAATACTCTTAACTTTCCCACATTTATTTTGGATTTGTAGTAATCACTAATAGTTATCATTTCAGTGGATCAGAGTTGGGGGGTAAGGGCGTGAAAGGAGTGGTTTAGTGATAAATAGATGGGTTTTGGGGTCCTGGTGGGGACGCGCGAGTCGGATACGGGGGCTCGGAGATCGGCGCCGTGCTCCGGTGCCAGTCTCCATGGGATGTGGGAAGAAGCGTGGAGGAGGGCCTCTTGGAAAATTATCGAGCGCTATCGACCGGAGCCGCGCGCTTGGATCGCCGCGCTGACAGCAGCCTCAGAGGTCCGCGGCTCCCCGGCAATTTATTTCTTTATGCAATTAGAGATGCGGACAGGGCGAGCACGGGACCGCCGGGCATATGGAGCCGGCTGACACTCTGCTGCGGAATTAACGAGCAGAGGGCGCACATAATGTCACCTTGACGGCGCTCCGTGCTACATGCGCGTGACATAAGCATGGCACACGCGTCATACATGCGTGCAGGGACCCACAAAACAGGTGTGGTGTGATGAGGAGAACAGCGGAGGCTGCTCCTGCCAGGCTGGATGACAACAACAGATTATTAATGCCCACTTATGCATATTCATGGAGAATTTATCTATGCACATTAATACATTACCATTTTGAATATTAGGGAGTTTAATATCTTGGTGAGGCAGTGTGCCATTGTTACATCTGTCTGTATTTTTTTATCTGTCTTTGCAGTAATGCTGTGAAGCCGACCGTCAATATCCAGTCACACTGCAGCCATGAGGTGAACCAGATGGTGGCGTAAGTGAGCAGATAGCAGGTGTGGCATGATGTGAGATTCCTCCATAAAAATGACTGTAATTAATCAGACTAACACACACACACCATCTTTGTTTCGATCAGTTTCTATAGTGAGCAGATTGAGCAAGGTGTACTCCTCACCGCCTACCTTAACGACCAACGTTTAAAGACCATAACAACATTTTTGTTACCACTGCAATACCACTTTGGGGAAAACAAATGGGCAAGCCAGGCCCACAGGTGATGCTAGAGGAAAGGAATGTATATAAAGCTGACAGGTGTGGTTGGCAGAAATGGTAGGGCAAACAGGTTTCTCAATTTGCCAATTAAAGCTTCTGACTCGTTCCATTCAGGTAGGTTAACGCTGTCCTTCAAGCATGTTTAGATTGGCAAACTCTTAAGCGTGAAATTTTCTTTCAAAACAGGTAAGCTTGTATCATTCATCTCCTTGGCAGACCCTTCTATCCAGGCTGCCCTGTGGAGTTCAGGGTTGACTCATTATCCGTTTATACAGCCGGCTGTTTTTCAGCCGCAATTCAGGTTAAGCACCTTGCTGAAGTGTGCAACAGCAGCACCCCATCTGGGAGTTGAACCTGCAACCCTTCTGCTGTCACAAACCCAGTTTGTGTGTGGGTGACAGGGGGCAGTGACGGGCAAGCAAACAGAATGCGAGTGCGAGTGTGAGAGCTGAAGGCACAGTCCGGTGCTCACAGTGCAGGCCTCATCTCTCCGTCTTGTCTTCGGCGGGATTGGGGTCACGCGCTTCAGTAATTAGTGCGCACCCTGATTTGATTAGTCCTGTTTTGCAGCCCACGCTGTCTGGCGCGTGCCGCGCTGTTGGGCTTGGCTCTGTTGTGATCGTCCCTCTGTCTCCATGGGCCTTTATGTGTGGCAGATGTCAGTGTTTTCAGCTCTTAGCACGTTCCTCACAGGCGAACACAAGGACGGCGTCGAGCTCCAGATGCGCCCCGCGGAATGTTCTGGAATACGTGCCCAACTGACCACACAGACGGTGGCTGTAAACAGAGCACCTGGGGCCACGGGACAGAGCGCATTTCCTTCGATTCTCGTATTTTCCTCCTATTCCGCTCAGGTTAAGAATAAATGAAACATGAAATGCAAAGTTCCCCCTCTTCTTATCTGCTCGTCTTTGCTCTCTCGAGATATTGTTTATTTTCAGCCCTTGTTGTTGTCATTGACCTGGAAATGTATTGTGCCATTTGACCCAGTTAACCCCAGTTGTTGAACCTGCCAGGCAATTCAGAAAACAGGCCCTTCTAACTCCACAGAACTCCTTTATATGGCACTGTAAAGGTGCAGGCACCCCATCTATTCAAGAAAACCAGGCCTATAATGCGTGATAGCAAACAAAAGAAGTACACTAGATGTAAGAAGAGATCCACCGAGTGCATTTCTTGAACCCCTGCATGAAATACATAACTAAACTCATACTTCAGCTGGCTTCAATTAATCTATCACACACACACTGTGCGGAAGCATAAAACATATCAAATATTTAATAATAATAAATAAATATTTAATTTTAATATTTAATATGAAATAAATGGCTATATTTCACATAACAGGATCATTTGCATTGCCACAATGCAACAGTCAAACGTATGTAACATATGATATCAGGCACTGTGTATATACCATCAGTTTGAGTATAAGGCAGTCCTGATTATGAGGTGACCCCTTTCTCGAAGAAGAAACAACAACAAAAACACAAAAATGCACTTTACAACCCCCTCCAAAACAATGTGACTCCAGTAATCGATGAGGGAGAAACCCTCTACACTACCCACAGCCCGTGGTTACTTCATGCGCTATAAGTCCCTCGTTTTTCCTTTTTGCTGTGTTCCTTTCTCCTCGGAGAGAGACGCGTACTGTGTGAAGCAGCCGTTGGCTACGAGGGGAGTGTATTTGAGGATTCGAAGTGGCACAGGCTGCTTTCAGCTGCTTCCCTGTGCGAGTGCAGGAAGGTGTCATGGTGCTATGGGCTTAAAGCTCAAATGGTGAATTCAAAGTTGGGAGGAAAAAAGAAAAAAATCTGTCACGTCTGTTGTGCTTTCTATCCACTGTCTTTGATATCCATTGATAATGACTATCCGTTTATAATGACAACACCTTTCACCAAATAGCATTAGCGTTCACCTGACTTTGACTATTCCATGAATATAGGGCTAATTTTTAAAATATGTATTTTGGGGAAAACCACTATATATGCAGTATTACGTGCAATATGGGATTTAAAGTTGAAACTCTGTAAGGTTCATGCCGGGTTGAATTGCAAGAACGGCCCCAGGGGTTTCGGACGGGAACACGGAGCTTTGGGTGGACGCATTCACAGCTGCGTGGCAGGTGAACAGACTTATCCGCTGATTCACCGAAATGGGTTCACCTCATCCCCCCGCTGGTGTGGTCGATGGCAGGGACTTGGGCTGGATGCATGAACCGATGAACCCACTGAAGAGCTGTCCACATCCACCTCCTCAACCCCCCAACCCCCCAAACTCCACCCCATGCCAAGACCCAGCCTTCTGCAGTATAACACTTGCACTCCCAAGTCACATCATCCATATGAGGCACGCGTGGATCATGCGGATGAGTGGGGTTTTCAACGTGTCTGATACAGTGAAGGCTTTCTGGGCCTGGCTAACATATCCTACAAACATGTGCGCAGACAGCCTGAACAGGGTCTGTAATTTAGTGAAGAAATGCTGTTTACTTGCCTGGTGTTGGACCTCCCCAGTTTAGCCGTCCGACAGTGAGCAAAACGACACCATTCTGAGGTGGACTCTTGTAAACATAAGATTTTACAGGCTGTTTACCTGATCTGGGGACACTCCTCAGCCATGTTGGTTTTGCACTGAAGTGCAGCAGAGAGGACTGCTGTCAGGATTTTTAATGTGCAGAAAAGTCAGGGAACACTGGCATCTCTTGCTCTTGTTCAGTGATTACCACCTCCAAGACATCTGACTCCATGCTGCTCATAAGAGAACCCAGGGGTTGTGCTCTAGAAACTGTTCCGATCTTAAACTTATAATTATCATTTCATATGTATTAAACGGGAAATTTAAATAAAATTTAATTTTAATATGGAAAACGTCAATACATAACTGATAAACAAACTCCTGGGAAACAGTTTGGTTTGGAAGTACCAGCAGCCAGGATTTATTGTGTCACAGAGCAAACCTATTTGTCGTTTAAAAAGCGGCGCTCCCCGCAAACAGCGTCTGCGGCTTTGCCTAACGCCGGAGACCGCTGCGCGCGTCTCCCGCGGCGTCGTTCACACGGGAACGTTCCTACCGCTCCCTCTCCCCACTGGCTGCAATAAAGGAAGACTTCACCCCGCCTGTCAGACAGACTTCACTTCCCTAATTAATTTCTCGTACACCGACGAGCTCCGCGCTCTCTCCCGGAGCTAACGATAAGTGCTTAATTTTTTTCCCCCTTCCCCACCTTCAGCTTTATCGCTCAAGCGAGATTCTAAGGAGAGGTGTCGAGTCTGCCATTGGGTACAGGATAGCTGGCGGCTTCATGCACCCCAATAAAACAACAGAGATGGGCCTGTTTTTTTTCCTGTCTCTCTCTTTAATTCTTGAAGCAGCCCGGTAGCCGGTGTCTTATGTAACTCCTACCAGGGCACGCAGCTGTGTTTATTTCAAGGTCGAGACGTCGGTCGGGCTCTGCTCGGATAAAAACAAACCGCACGGTGGCATTTAAAAAGCATTTAGAATGCCTCGTAACCTTTCATTTGTCTCCTTTACTGTCAAGGAATAATACCCATTTCTGTTATGGATTCCTCAAAAACAAAAAAAAGAAGGAGGAAGAATGACTGGCGCTCTTCTGTGATACTTGTATTGTGATTCTTCCTCATGTGATGCATGCTCTCCCGTTGCGATGTCACATCTAAGGGCCCCTGCATTTAAATAGGCGCGCACAATTAATAAGGCCTGACCTTCAAAATCAGAGCCTCTTTAGAATTTGAAAAGGTTTTAAAAAACCCATCCCCGGTGTTTGATGAGAATGTTGGCCTTGCGAGGCTCTTTTGCGCACCGCCCCCCCCCAACCCCCCTCCACAGGTCTGGAATGCGTGCTCTCTAAGTGCGGGATGCGCACAGTAGCCTGTCTGTCTGCTTCCTCAATCTTCTGCCTGCCCCTTTCACATGTTCACCCATCTTCCCAACTTCCCATTTTGAATTCAGAAATTCTGCTGATTCTCCTGGTGCAAGAGCACTGTCTGTGTGTGTGTGTGTGTGTGTGTGTGTGTGTGTGTGTGTGTGTGCGTGTGTGTGTGCGTGCGCGTGTGTGTGTGCATGCGCGTGTGTGCGCGCGTGCTCGGGGCCAGGGTGGGGTGGGTTGAGGAAGCTGTTAAAAATAACCTCTCTGTATTATTCTCCGATATCCATGCTGCCTTTCTTCGTGACAGAAGCCGTCGGCGCAGAACTGTTTGTCTCTGTCTCTGATATGTCATGATATCCGCCAGCCCATCAAAGCGGCACCCCTCTGACCCTCGCCCCACAGACCGGAGCGGTCTTCCGAGCCAGCGCCCCTCCGCCGTTATTATTAGTCCGCACATAAGGAAGGAAGAGAGGGAGAAAGAAACAGCTTGATGAGGTCAGGGCAGAGCCGGTCTCTGCGGAGAGAGGGCGCGGCCGCAGGGAGACCCCTGTGATGTTTCCTCTGTGGTTTCGTTTTTTTTTTTGTGGGATGAGGGATAAATAGCAGGCCCGCGCGTTCATTAAGCCCCTCTCCTCCTGCAGCCCCTCCCGTGTGTGTTCGTCACCAGCCTTTGCATTCGCGGTAATGGGTTTCATTTTATTCATCAAAACAGCGGCGGATATAAGCAGCTACCCACCTCTTGAAAACTGACAATTATTTCTCCCTCTCTCCCTCTTTCTTCTTCTTCTCTCTCTCTCTCCCCTGTCTTTTCTGTGACCATATGCTTTTCTGTGATGGCTGAACATTTCAGGTAAGATTCCTGGAAGATCCATGAAATAAAAATGACTGGAACTAGGTGCGGCATTGCAGATGCATCCAGATATCCTGAATATCATGCGGATCATGCCCAGAGCAGCTACCACACCTGCTGTACTCAGGAGAGGTGCTCCAGCGCGGTCTTTCTCTCTCTGCAAAGTTATGGGAAATAGCAGGAGGTTCACATGCAGTATTGCGTGTGAAATGTGATCGGACTGGACACAAAGACATCATTACAAGTCTCATTACTGGTCAGTGGAGCTAATCGATAAGATCACCACCAGCACGGAACTCAACATGAGCATCGATTTCACTATAAAAGTCAGTGTAATCACTCAGAAGACAGCAGATTTCTCTTTTGGCATCCCTAAACTGGAACTGAAGAGAAGCGGTGAATGTCAAGCTGGTCTTCACTAAAAACATTGTGGCCACGGCTCGATCCTTCAGCCCCTTCCTTCACAACATGTGGAGAATCTGCTTATTTCTCAGCACCTTCTCAGCCCAGCTGACCCACACATTCCCTCCTTGCTGGTCTGCCCTCTCGGCCCACTAAACCCCTTCAGCTGATCCAGCACGTTGCCACCAGCCTGGTCTACAGCTTCCTGAAATTCTCCCGTTAACCCCACTCCTCAGTTTCCTCCTCTGGCCACCTGTCATTACTCTTTTCAGACTGAAGACACTGGAACAGCTCCCTCATATCAACCACACAGATGATTATTTGGCCATGCACGCCTGCCAGAACCCTCCGTTCCACCTCTTCAGGTCACCACTCCACCCCACTATGGGAACATTCACCCCAGAGATGTCTCCTTTAATCTCTGGCCCCTCAGTCAAGGAACTAGTGTCTTTTTACCATCAGAACTGCTGAGTCATTGGCAGTCGTCTGCCACAAACTTCAAACCTTTTCAGGCTGCGCCTTGGCTCCCCAGATAAGGACTTCTCTCCTTTCTCTGAGGACTTTAAACCATGAAGTTTCCTAAAGTCACATTTGTACAGAGTAGGATTCTTTAGTGTAACATTATATTTACAATTGTTTTTCATTTATTGCTTGCTGATAGCTGTTTTAATGGTAATGTTCAACCACCTACTGTCTCTGCCATGCAGTGTGGCTATTACTTGTCATTTATGCTGTTTTATGGTACAAATGAGCTACTTGTTGGTGGTGGTAGGTGTCTGTTGGATGGACCAAATAAACAATGGTGTTCTTGTCACATCTCAGAAAGTGCCTCTCACTTCTCTCTAAAGTGTCTGTACTAGAAACTGAACTGCAGCTCATGAGTGGTTGCAAAGTCAAATATCAACCATCAACCACCTAATGCTACTCCATAAAGGCGATTAATGAGTAATCAAGTGATCAAGCACAATCAAGTAATCAAGTGCTGCATAGCGTTCCTCTCCTGTTCTCCTTAGCCTTGTATATTTAGAGGAATATGAGCACTGGATGTCCACGTGTCCTTTCAGGTGAAGTGAGAGATTTTTAGACGTTTGTGGTTTGCGAGTCGGAGCCTGTTTACATGCAAGCTCTTCTCTTTCACTGCCGATCTCTCTCTCTATATTTCTCTGTCTTCCTCTCTCTCCCTCTCTCTCTGCATCCATCTGCTCAGGAGTCCCACAGACTCCCACTCAAACCTGTCAGAGATCGTTTTTCCCTCCCATGAAATCAACACAGTCCTAATCATTTTGTCTGGAACAGACAAAAAAATCTGTTTGGATAAATGACCCTGAAATTAGCTACATTGAATTAACCTGTAATCAATCCATTCTCAATCTCCATGGGGACAACTTCAAGCAAAGAATAAGGTTCCTGTCATCAAATTAATTTAATAAATATACATTTATTCACTGTTTGTGAAATACCCACAAAAAATTAATCTCCCCATGAGGATATTATTTAAATTTAAAACAGTACATACAAAAACTTAAAATGTCACAAAATGATTGTAGATGTTAGCACTTGCCAGGACAGCATTAAAAAGTCATGAATCAATTTTACCTCATTCAAAATTTCAATCACAGAGCTTATGAAATATTCACATGGTACTTGTGTGTTTTCTCTAAAACAAACTCGTGGAGTTGTTCTATTGGCCTCTAGTGGGACGGTTAGATAATTATAGTTTAGTGCCATTGAGGAAGAAATAAACTTTTATGTTTATCCAGACAATGAGATTCTGATTTCCCTATACATTCCATTGTGTGTTGCTTAAAATGTTAATTATACTGTCTGGACCCATTGTTCCCAACCCAAATGGACATCTGAATAACTAATATGGGATGCACTTGCACCTTGTAGTATTAATCTATATCCATATTCATAGTGATGATCATCATTCATCATTTTTTCTTCCTCTTCTTCTCATGTCATTCAGTAGATGCCATTACCTGGGCTGACCTGCAATGCATGCGATCATTGCAATCCAACAAAATCTTGAAGAAAAATAACGTTTCATATAATGGTCGCTATTGCTGTTTTGTTTCTTTGATTAAGACACTGAATTCCTGTTATTCCCTCCTCTTGATCACATACCCTGACAGACCCTGTTGTTTCCTGGTTTTGGCTGGGTTTGGGAGCACGGTGGTGCAGCGAGATTTTAGAGGGTGACAAGACTCTCTTACCTGCTGCACACACACACCCATGCTGCCCCCGCTCAGTTCCCATGGAAACCTTTGGAGTCGAACTTCTGCGAACAGAAGACTCAAGGACAGGTGTGTTTGTCAATGAGGCAAAGATAGCAGACGTGTGCAGGAGACAAAACACGCGCGCACACACACACACACATTTTTCTCTCACGCTCAAAAACACACAGCCATGGTCTCACTCTCATGCACATAGTGACACATTGCTGATACCAGGTTATGCAATGTTTTTGTCGCTTTTTGCCTACCATCAAGACAAATTGTGAATCGATCCAGAAACAATATGGAATATTATACTGCATGCTGACATGGGTGGATCCCTCAGTTTGAGTGAAGAGAGAGGAGATGTAGGGCACCATGCCTCCCATGCCCCCTGACCCCGCCCCTCCTCCCAGCTCCCCCCCCCCACGGCCTGCCATCATGTTTGAATCTTTGAAATGTTGCCTGGCTCATGTCCACCTCAATGTCTACACTGAGCCGAGTCATACCGTTGCTCAGAAAAGGAGGGAGGAAGTGGCCCTGGATTTTCAACATGTTTACTGGACAGTAGTCTTCCAACAGTGGCCAAAGAGCCGTGTGCCGTTCCTGGCAGATCTGAGTTCATTAATTTGCCGGAGGTACTGCTGTTGAACCTTGAGTACAGTACTTTTCTTCAATGGCCTCTGGGGAAAAAAAACAGCTAGTTACAGAGTCGTATCAATGGGGGCAGAATGTGCAAGAGGACAGAGTGTTTTTCTGCAAAGTTCTGGAATAACCCTAATAAAGAATAAATATATACTGGAGATTAATTATACATGAATGCTATTATACCTGCGGCATTATGTTCATATAAATTGATACAACAGCAAATAATGGAAAGCTTCAGACTTAAATAATTACATCAAGAATAATATATATGAATTAGGTGTTGAATCATGTATAGAAATGAAAATTACACAATTTGTCCAATTCCTTGCAAGAAAGCATATATAGTTAATTTAGACAGACTTTTTGGTTGCTTGCTGCCTTAAGAAATATTGAGGGCAATTTGAGCATAAATGATGCTTACCACTTTTATATCTACAAAAATGCACAAATTATAGTTGTAATATTGATTATACTCATCACAGATATGTCCATATGCTGACCCTGATTTAATTAGAATAGCCAATTAAATCAAGACATCTTTCATCACGTATTTAGACAACAACTGCTGCCTTACAGAAACGATCAGTTTAAATATAAAAATAGAATGGAATACAATTTCTCTCTTTCAGAGAGAGCAAATTCATCTGTTTGCTTCACTCCTAAACCTGAGAGGACAGGAGTGAGACATAGGGTCAGCCTTGAGCAAGGCACTTTTTGGGGGTAAAAAAGGGCACACTATTTGTCACAGCAGGGGTACAAACCTACCACCCTCTGGATGCTACTCTCTTAACCACTGGACCACTGCCATCCCCTGTACCTCCTGATTAGTATGCTCAGTCCAGGTATCCCTATATATGTGTCAGTCCAAACATGCAGCTTTGGTTGTACGTGGAATCTGCTGTATTAACAAGTAATTGGTTCACGCAATCTCCTGTGGTTGAATTAAGTGTTGAAGAACAGAGCCTTTTTTCACCATCTAACCCACCGCAAAGATGGTGCCGCTAGCTAATGGCTGCATGGTCTGCACGATGTGCCTTCTCTGTGTCCTCTAAAATCCTGCCAAATCCTCAGTGTGTGCGTGTGTGTGATCTGCATGTGTTTGGCAAGATTTGTACACAGACAGCATGATAAATACAGACGTTACCCAATAAAACACGTCAAACCATAGCGTGTTTTGTTGCCTCCACGTATTTAACAATGCTAGCAAAACTGAATTGGAAAACAGTCCTTGTGTTGTGAGTCATAGGCAGTTTTGCAGGCTTCATCTGAGCCAGTGGCTGCAAAACAGCAAGATGTTTTCCGTCTTGCCAAACCATGACAAATTCCATCACAAGCAATCAACTGGTCTTCTGTAACATCCTCCTTGGCTTGTGGACATACCTGTGTTCCCCTCAGAGATTCTGAAAATATGGGAGGAATGTCTATGTATGCAAAATACGCCAAATTACTGGAATATAGAAAAAAGACACATGTTTAAACAATTTGTTTAAACAATTTGGACCATAATACATCAGAAGTAGGACTTCTTAGAAACTGAAGAAGCAGTATTCCAGAGCAGTGTTACTCAATGTTTCCAAAATTCATTTGTGGAAATGCATAGATACATTTATTTTTGCAGCCTGGGCCTGTAATTTTTTTTTCTTTTTCAACTTACCATCTGAAGAGAACGGGGCCATTGAAATAAATACAAAAAGAAGAAAAAGATGAAAACAGTAAGAAATGTTAGGCAGGGCTGTAGTACTCGAAACCAGACTCAAGACCACATTTTGACAGTCTGGGTTTCATCTTGGACTTGGAATAATTTGGACTCAGTCTTGGAATCACTCTCAGATGTTGAACATTGGCTCACATTAATTTCTTCCCAGACTAAATAACTAAATGTTATTTGTCAGTTGCAAGTTCAAAGTAATTTGTCAAAATTTCTAGCTGCCTGTATTAATTTTTGATTAATTATTATTTTTTTAGTCTTCAGATTGTGCTAGGAAGTAATTTTACTGAAATTTGCTGATTGTAATACTTTAAGTAACATTTTGGGCAATTATCATGGTAGGGTTGAAAAACACACTATTATGGACTCAGTCTCAAATCAGACTCAGGTTGTTCCCTTGAGTTGGTCTCAACTCCCTTCCTGTTCTTGGTCTTGTTTGTGACTCAGGCTCAATGACCAAGGACTCAGTCTTGACTTGGACTCAGTTGAAATGGTTTTGACTGCAACTCTGATATTAGGGTAATTGTCACAAAATAAGCAACAACTATCATTCTGTGGTCCCAAGATTGAAATGTTAATGACATAATTTGTCTTTTTAGCTGTTTTGGGCATTTTCTCAAATGGAGAATATAGAAAAGAGGCCCACACATGTCATAGATTATTGTAATAAAACCGTTTTACTTTTTGTTTGCAATATCCCAAGTTTCATGCTGGTACAGATATTTCCCAAATGTCAGTATATGCAGATTTGCAAAAATACTTCCGCCACTCAAGGTATCCATATCAATATCTTTCACATTTACTCACATTAACACACACACACACACACTCAGACACTAAAGAGGCAGTTTGTTTCGTTCCAAGCGATGGGTTATTCCTTTATTATTTTCAGCATTGGCTGCTTCCTCTGCAGAAAGCACGATGGGTACAGATTTTTTTTATAACAGCACAAAATCTTCAGTTCTGTATGTGTTTGTGTGTGGATATATGTCTGTGTGTGTGTGTGTGTGTGAGGGAGAGAGAAACACTTTTAAACTGCTTAATTGGGAAATCATGTGTTACATCAGGCATCATGCTTTCACTTGTTATCACGTATATGCTGAGACAGGATGAATGGAATTTTAAAGCTCTCCAGACTCTGATAAGGATAGTTTTCTCCAGGCTCTATGTCTGGGATAGGCTCCTCCAGGCTGTGTGATTGGGATAATCTCCACCAGGCTCTATTTGGGGCATTCTTCTCCAGGCTCTGTGTCTGGGATAGTTTCCTCCAGTCTCTGTGTCTGGGATAGTTTCCTCCAGTCTCTGAGGTTGGGATTGTCCTCCACAGACTCCGTGTTAAGGATTCTCTCCTGCAGGCTTATTGTTTCTGTATTTATTCGTCAGATTAACACTGTTGGTTTGATTTCAGCACAGTCGATGGTGTGCTTGGGACTGCGTATTCGATCCAGTGTTGACTGCTACGCCTCATTGCCACAGGTTAATGATGTTGAACCTCCATTCAGCAACAATTCAGGAGCACCAGTCACCTGGGATTGGGGTTGGCTGTTATTTGCTGATTCATTGGTACATGATGGCACCAGGGAAGCAATGTGATACTAATTTAGGGGCAGAGGGAGAATGTGTCAGAGGGGCAAGTCAGAGAGTGCCCTATTTACGGGGTTGAGTCGCATATTACAGCCTTGCAGGTTTGCACAGGTACAGCTGATCACACTCACATTTCCATTGGTGCCTCAGAACACGGAACACAGAACATGGAACACGGAACCGGGAGCATGGAACACAGAACCTGTGCTGAGTAAGTGAATGAGTGAGCAGTATGACACCTCCCTTTGCAGACCCATTGCATTTGGTGATAGGATTCTGGCCTTTTGCCTTTTGAAGTATCGCCTTTGTGCGAAAGCAGAGAAATGTATTTGGCTTTGCAAATTTATTTGTGCTCTCCATACTGAATTATTCCCAAAATCCAGGTAAGCCATTCAGAATAATGACATTCCTGTGTGAAATACCTATTTCAGCTGTTTCACTGACATTGTTCTAGAGGAAATTCAGCTGAGATTGTGGTTTGTGCACACCCTCCTCCATGTGTCTGGGAGAGCACAATACTGCCAGGTCAAATTACAGCACCACTAAAACAAGCTAAATGTCAGGTACTGTAGGCTCAGTTTAATTGTTTGTAATTACAAATGTTTATATACCTTTTATTTTAAATTAAACCTAATTACTGAATACTATAAATTATTATGGTATCCATAGTATATTAGAAAAAAAATCTAGCAATTATTGTTTGTCAAAATAATCATCAGAGCAAGACCTTGGTGTTAAGTAAATAGAATGAAAGGGCCACCATTTAGAAAACAGAATAGAAAGAAAGCAAGAGTCAGCACATGATTGCCATGGATTGATGTTCAGAGGAGCGCTCAATCGCTGCGGGCGTGTGAGAAGGCACTCTCGGCCTGGGAGGTGCAGGGTGCTGCAGGTGATAAGGCGAAAGATCAACTGGACAGTACTGAGAAGCGGTGTCAGGACCAGGTGCTCTGAAGTCCTCGGGTGTGTGACTTGCAGAGGGAGATGACGATGGACTGCCCCATGCAGTGCTCCTGGATCCCTCATCTTTTTTTTTTTTTTTCTTCTTTTCCACATAGCGGTTGGGGTTTGGATTGAGTTAATCCTGTATCAGCTGTTGGGGACAGAAATCACCCGGAGGTCAGCTGGTGCTTTATTCCCTCTGAAAAAAAAAATCAGAGTAATATGATGTCAGAAAACAGCATCTGATGTAGAATAGATACAATGAATTATGTATTCATTTTTATGTATTACTTGTGCTGTGCTTGAAACATATATACATATATACATATATGGACACATGCTTTCTTTTTCTTTATCTCTTTCTGTCCCAGACACACACACACACACACAAAGGGAAAGGCTATTAGCAGCATGTCCTCCATCCCTACCGCAGGTATTGATTGCCGGGTTAGTCGAACATCTTGGTATTTGCATCCCTGCAGCAGTCGGTTGGTTCAAAGGCGCCTGAAGACGTTTTTTTTTTCCCTTAAGGTTCAAAAGGTTCTCTGTGTCTCCACATTTAAAACATCCCTACCTTGTGGTTACGCTAGAGTGTCTCTACATTTAAAGCATCCACACCTCAAGGGTACACTAGAGAATTTCTATATTCAAAACATCTGTGGATCAAACGGGTGATGTCACTGTATGTACTCTGAGTGGGAACGAAACCCTTGCCATGGGCATACATATTTCCAGACACACACATCTGTACAGGTGCAGACGCCACGTGGATGTTGGCTCAAGCATGTTTTTTTTAAGTTAATAAATTCTAATAGTGAACTGAAACGTTGCTTATATTTTATGACGGATGAGAGTGGTGGAGACAGACGAGACAGATGTGGAGAGTCAGACTGATGTGAGAGCTGCAGGAGAAAGGCTGCACTCCTCACAGTCCTCACAGTGGGGCTTCAGAACAAGCAGGGGACACGGGTTGAAGGAACTGCAGCAGAAAGTGTGACCTCACCCGTGCAAGTCAGCTGTTTGAGGAGAGGACTGGAAAACACAGGAAAGACATGGACAAGGAGGAAAAGAATGGAAACAGAGGAGAGGAACTGAACACAGGAGAGAGCAAAAGAATGGAACACAGAGGAAAGGAATGGAACACAGAGGAGAGGAATTGACCATAAAGGAGAGGAATAGAATACAGACGAGTGGATGGAACAGAGGAGAGGAATGGAACACAGAAGTAGATGAATGGAACACAGATGAGAGGAGGCGAGTACAGGGGAGTAAAAAACAGGAGGGATGACATGAAAGAAAAGAAAGAGAGAAAAATGGAAGAAAAGAATGAAAAGAGGAGAGCAGAAGAGGGGAAAGGGGAGAAGGGAATGGAGCAGAAAAAAAGAGACAATGGGGGTGCAAGAGGAAGGGAGGAGGTGAGGCAAAAAAGACCAGTGGCTGGAACAGATAGCTCGGTCTCAATGCCGTTATGGTTGTGAAGTTTCTGTCTGCGCTTCTGGATCCATTATTAATGTTGTGAGTGACATGCACAGCAAGGTCATGGTGATATTTCTCCTGTATTTTTATGTCCTCCCATATCAAGTACCCTCAAGAGAGAACAAACAGAAATGTCACTCTGCAACCACAAGAAAAATGTATCATTTTAATAGATCAATGGCAATTAAATAAATTTATGTAACATTCAGGATCCTCAAATGACCAGAGCAGAGTGGTGTTTTTAACAAAATGAAATGATGTAGTGCTAAGCTGGATATTGCAAACTTTTACTGGAAACCAGTCTTATAAGGACTTGCCTTGTGTGCTTGACACTTAATGACCAACAAAATAACTTCACTCTCTTTTCTTCACTTTGATTTACTCTAAATGAATTGCAGGCTTCAATCTGATTTAGTTGTTCTTGGATAACTTCAACTACTGACAATATTTTGGGAAAGAGCCTTGGATACATTTAAACACACACACACACACACCTCCCTTTGTGGTCAAACATAACTTTAACGTGCTTTATAGGATTCATCACTGGAAATCAGAGATGTTAAATATGAGACAAACATGTATGTCTATGGATTCATTGTCGCATCAGTTCATATCTGCTCATGCCCGAGCTCCACTGCCGGAGGGGGCAACATTCACACAGTTCTGTTGTCAGGTAATTCGGGCAGATCGTTCTGTTTTGATGGGGCGCGGGACGTTTTGAGTATCAGGTTTCACGGGGGGGTTTTCTGAGGTCGCTGCAGGGCCTCCCAGCTGGTTCCAGCTGCCTCTGTCTGGCAGATAGGAGACAGGCCCGGCATGCTCGGCCCGTCAGCACCGCGGAACGCCGCGCTCGTTCGGAGCTCCGGGTCCAGCCCTCACGCACACAGATCCGCTCAGAGGATGATATGGAACACGTGTGACCGTATGGGCTTTGGTGGAGCTACATGCCTTCTGTGTTCAGATGCCTTCTGTGTTCATGCTTAAAGAGCTTATGGAGCTCTTTGGCAGGGCCCTCGGAGAGCTCTGTTGAAGTACGCTTGCGACATACATCAGAGCCTGTTGTTTGTGCCTATATAGAGAACTCAGAAGGTGTTTTTTGCTGTTGTTGTTGTCAAAGAAGGATGAAATCAACCCTGTACGTGTAGCATTGATGCATGTCAATAATAGGTTTTACAACAGCAGGAAACCACCTGAGTTTTGAAGTTATAAACTTCTGATCATGAATAAACAAATATGTACCTCTGTCCCCTTCCTGCTGTGCTGCACAGTGCACTTATTGAATCAAGAAAGTCTTGCATTAGTGCTCATAAAATAATGATTTTCTGCACAGCCTTTGAAGCAATATTACACATTTCTTTGTGAGAACAGTGTATCAGTAGTAGTCTATAGCCTAATAGTTGTCTATTGACAAAAACATATGAATGTCTCTTACTGGATTTTCTGCCAAAATAAACATTCTCCTTCCCTTTCCTTCAGGAGCACAGTGGTTTAATCTCTTTAGGGGCATTCGCGACATGTAATACGGGACACAGATGTGTTGATGGCGTGATGATGTCGCTAACATTAGAATTGTAACGCATCCAGTCCCCAGCCGCATTGTGAAATCATACAAAGCTCCCACAGGTTCGAGACCGCCAGTCTTGTCATATTTTTCCCGTTACGCCCTGAAAGTATTTTCACCAGTTGCGATGGTTCTCAGAATCGTTTAAGGTTTCTATTTCTGGGGTTGCATGTGAAAAGCATGAGGCCATGCGCTGTTTTCTGCATCTTGTTAATTCGAGAACCAACGCCTCTGCAGAACCGTTTTATTCCCTTGCCGCGCGTCTGTTCGCTCGAGACGGAGGCTCGATGAAGGAGGGAAAGGGTGACCGCGCCCGGCGCTCAGACGGCGAGCTCGCCCCGGCGTAGGATCGATGCCTTTTGTGTCCGCTTTTCCTCAGATGGCCCCCGCCACGCCCGGGGGACTGGCGACGTCGTCCCCCTGCGTGTGACCCGCCCGGGTCTCCTATACATCAGCGGGCGGGTGGCTGTGTCAGAACGCGGCCCCCGTGTGCTGGGTGTGTCGGTTTTGAATGACGGATAATCCGAGGTTTATCCACAGCCTCGCGCCCGCGTCGGGGCAGGGGTACCGATGGGCAGAGGCGGCGGAGGAATCCTTGGCTAATTGGAAAGGTAAATACATTACCCGGCCACCATAATAATGAGGAAACAGAGACGAGCGGCGGAGAGAGCCGGGCTGTTTGCTCAGGCATCGATCCAGGGCCCCCTGGGTCCGCGGCTACCATTTACCAATTTGTGTCTCCCCCTCCCTCGCCGCGTTCGGCGGGAACAAACAGCGGCTCTCGGAAAGCACAAGACCCCGCGTTGCCGGGCAACAGCACACTGCCGTGATGGAGTGGAGGAAACTTCAGAGGGATTCGTGAAGAGAGAATCAAGGCCGCTATTAGTGCTGACAGAAAGCACAAAGCCCCGAGTACGAGAGCCCCGATTCCCCGTTCTCTCGATTGAGATGTCCAAAGTGGCTGAGTTTTGGGTGGGGGTAGGGGAGGGGGATGGAGGATGCATTGAGGAGGGTACAAGAGCGACGGAGTGAAGTACAGGTTAAATCTCAGCCAAAAAGTGGGAGCTGAATGCTACTCCGTAGAGCTGTCAACTTCCTCTCATCTGCACTGTGTCACCCACAGTGTCAGTGCGTTTCTCATTACCTGCGCCTGTATCTCTGGCTGTGTGTCCTCTCATCACCTGTGACTGCACCTTTGGTTCTGTGTCCTCTGATCACCTGTGCCTGTATCTGTGGCTCTGTGTGGGGCGGCAGTGTAGCGTAGTGTGGTTAAGGAGCAGGACTCCTAACTGAAAGGTTGCCAGTTCGATTCCCCATGGGGGCACTGCTGCTCTACCCTTGGGCAAGGTACTTAACCCACAACTGCCTCAGTAAATATCCAGCTGTATAACTGGATAACATTGTAAAAAACCTGTAATTGATGCAAATCGCTCTGGATTACACCGTCTGCTAAATTCCAATAATGTCACGTCATGTCACCTGTGACTGTACCTGTGGTTGACTGTCCTCTGATCACCTGTGACTGTATCGGTGGCTGTGAGTGTTCTCTTAAGTCATCCTCCCTCTGTTTTGGGGAGGGCAGGATTTATGCTGGGTAATTGCCAAGTCAGAAGTCCCCTGGCTTCTGGGAGATTTATGGTCCTGTTTTGCTATGTTGGAGGATCAATTTCCTGCTGCTATGCATTTCCCTCGGGAGCCATAGCAACTCCCTTATACTTACATTGTCGCTAAACGAGATTATGCTGCTATGCAGTGTAAGAAAGTGCGCATCTTTGTGTGTTTTAATGAGCGGTGTAGAACCAGAAATGAGTGTGTCTCTCGCAAAAGAAGCCATGGAAACCCCAAGCCACAGTTATGTCAAAACTGCCTTTTGCTACCAATCTGTCCTGTAAGGCTAATCGGCAGAGCTTCCAGCTCCTCGGCCCTTCTCCCGTCTCCCGTCGCTCTCTCGTGGCATTGGCTGAGAGACGAACAAATGAGGCCCCGGCGGGGAAACGGCTTTGACTACCCCTTCCTAAAGACACTGCGGCACGCGATGAATTATGGAAATGATTCTGCCGTAGACCTGTAATTGTGCTCCCTTGCGGTGGGGACGCTGGACGTGGGGATATCCTCTGTGGCGATTGCATATGGCTGCTGCCTGTCATACACCCCCTCCGCCGGGGGCTCCCTGCTACTGATGTGGTGAACACACGCCCCAGATGGGATCCCTCAGAAGTGGCAGTGCTGCCCATCACAGGAGCGACTAAGCTCTTATTTAAGGGACACGGGCACACCCCGACACACCCCCACCCCCTCCCCACCCCTTCCAGTGGTCAGAGCGGGCGAAAAACAGCAGCAGGCCATTTCTTAAGTTGTTGATCATTTCCAGCATTATATTTTTGTTCAGTGTTGACATTTTTCTAGCAGAATGATGAGTCCCAACCCATTTGCCTCTGGAAGGAATCTTCTGTTTGAAATTCAGAACGAAGGATGAGATGTGGAGATGTGCCTCCGCATCTGATACATGAACTTCTGTCCTTCGTTAGGTTCAGAATAAAACCAGCGAAGGGTTTCTGAAGTAAAGGGGTGGAGTGATTGTCTCTGATGTTGACTCTGGCACGCTGTGACAAGACAGCTAATCACAGCCAGCTGGCCCTCACAAGTGAAACTGGTTAGACTGGGTGTTGATTGAAACACTTGCGTCTACGGGCGCTATGCATCAGTGTGAGCTATGCAGTTTTGAGAGCTATCTATCTAGTGTACCTGCCACCACTGCCCAGGAGAGTCCCTCTCAGTCAAGCAGCTCAACAAAATACAAGTCACTCTCAACTGTTTCTCTCCTTCAGTTGAAGTGAACCAATGTACTCTCGTCTTCAAAGACAGCAGATTAGAGACCAGGAGCATGTAAACACTTTGTAACTCTGAAAGCTTTGAGCCCTCCACATGACATCCTTCACTCAGTGTGAGCTGGTTTCTTGGCGAGATGATGCAGTAACGTGTTCTGTGGTACAGCCTACTGTAAGGGCCTTTAAACGTCGACCGGAGCAGGTTTTAGGGAGGAGCAGAATGTGCGGGAGCGATCCGCAGTGTCACTGACCCTGGATCTGTTTTGGGACTCGCACATCTGCTCTTCATCTGTGAAGCAGTCAGATCAAGAGACGCTGTACTTTTCCACTGCCTCCACCAGTACACTGAGAGAGAGAGAGAGAGAGAGAGAGAGAGAGGCAGCAATACAAAACTGAAGGAGAGAGAGGGGGTCTCAGAGAACAAAGCAGAGGAAGACAGAGAGCAAGAGAGAGAAGAACAGGAGTGACAGAGAGAGAAAGCAAAAGGGGGAGACAGAAAGACAGAAGGAGTAAGAGACGGAGGGAGAGGAGAGGGTAAGGCAGAGTGAGTACAGACAGTGAGAGCACAGGCAATGAAAGGGAGGAATAAACGAGGAGATTGATAGAGAGTGAAATGGGAAGTGAGAAAATATAACAAGGTGGGAGCCGCATTTCCCCAGATATAATGACCTTTGACCTCACGGCTTTGGTCTATCCCTGGACCAGTACCACTTCCAGGAAGTGGAAGACAGGTAACCTGTCAGAGGTGAGAGGCTACTGTGTCTGGTTAAGCATGCTTTGTTCCTACTTCTCCTGCAGGTGTCAGACTCACTAATGGCCTCTGTTCTGCTATTATTTTACATTGACTACAAACTCCTTCATTCCCAAATTCAAGCAGACATCGAATGCTCTCATAGACAGGAAAGGCCCCACTTATCAAAGTACATTGCTACTTTGATAGCTATCCACTTGCAGCGTGTTTGATGCACACGAGGAAAGCAAGGTCTCTTTGAGGTAAACGACATAAACAAATATTACCAGGAGAACAAAGCACTGGCCTTCAATCACTTTTGTGAAGAGGGAGACGGGTATTCTTAAGATCACATAGGGTAAGCACAATACAACACAGAGCAGCACGATTTCATAAAGGGTTATTTATTGCTCGTGGTTCAAATTATAGAATTCCCAGCTGTTCGTAAGGTAAGCATGATTAGAATTACTGCCCCATATTTTTTATGGATCCGTTCCTTCTGTAGGCTGCTTGAGTGATGTGCAGGCTGGTAGTACCGAATTTGTGGTAATCTGATTACTCCCAACAGAAAGATGATTGAAAGATCTAATCTGCCGTCATAAACGAGCATGAAGAGAGTGATCACCCTGGCTCAGCGTGCATGTGTCACAGAGATCACAGTATGTGCGCCGTCAGGTGTATAATGGAGTGTTTCTGGACACGCGTAATTGCTTCTGAGAGAGACAGAGAGACAGAGGGAGAGAGAGGGGGGGTTGAGGTTGAGAAGGGGAGAGAGACTTTCACACAGGCACAACATGTGGGCCGCTAATTCCAGTTTTACATAATATAACCCCCCCCAGTTTAATCTTTGCAAGGTATTACCATTCCCAATATGAGAGTCAGATGCAACCGCATGCACAGGTATCTCCCATTCTAGCCTCAAATCTATGATCCTCTTACCAGCTGACAGATTGATTGCCTGTGATTAAATATTTTAGAATCCCTGGGGTGGTGGCGGTGGTGGCGGTGGCGGAGGGGGGATTGGGGTGGTGGGATGCATGCCGTCTCGATGTTTTCCTGTCGTGACACCGTCCGAACGTTTTCTTCCGAGGCAAGCTCACATGGGCTGTGTCGTGCAGACTGCGCAAGTCTAACAGGCCGAATGCCTGTCTACCACATGCACGCAAGGGGACGGAGGCTTCAGACTCGTGAAGCACCACCACTTGGTGATCAACGCCATCGGTTTCTCGGCCAAAAACCCAGAGGCCTGGTTGACAAGCAATCACGCGACACCAGCTGCTCCTCTAGAGAGAGTCAATGGGTGCATTGCATCACTGTAGATTTAAGTCCTTGTGTCTCTTCCTCAGTTCCCCTTGGTACTGAGGTTCTGAACTCAGTGAGGGAAACAGAACATTCATGTTTAATTAATTGATTCGTTATGACATTTAGCAGGAATTCCCTCCTCTTTCAGGACAGATGTTTTTTACATTACATTACGTTATTGTCATCTAGCAGACTCTCTTATCCACAGCGACGTACATAGGTTACAGTTTTGACATGTTATCCATATACAGCTGGATATTTATTGAGGCAATTGTGGGTTATGGACCTTTCACAAATCCTTGAAAAACTTCCACACAAGGATACATCTGTGCATCTTCCTTGAGGCAATTGGGAAAATGTTTTCCTTCCTTCAGATGTCTCCTGTGGAATTAGATTAGCCGTTAAGATGGCGACCGGTTATCGATTTCCAGGTCACGGAGGATCTGAGGATGTAGGACTTGAGCATAGGGCGCAATTTAGCAATTTTGGAATCTGGCCAATGACACAAAAACAATGGCCAGCAGTGACAGAACCCGGTGTCAGCCTCGCCTGTTTTTCACCCTTTCCAGATTCAGGCGCTACCTCTGTTTATTGGCTTTGAATGAATCATTGAAATGCAGCTAATAACACTAATTTGTCCTCATTACCTATTGCTCAACCGATGCCCTAGAGGATCTGATTCAGAAATGTACTACCAGGGAGGAATCATTCCTACACTGCACGAGACTCTGATAAGGAGTTTTTTTCAGCTGTATTTAACACATCTTGTCAGTTACTCGGCAGTAAGCTATGTGTGAAAGAAAGTAGAGGTGTGTTTATTCTGATGAAAACATACCAAAAAGGGTCTAATAAATTTGTTGTTGTTAATGACTGCCCATTTAATCAAACTAGGGCAGCTGTTAAGTGAAGCTTAATTAGTTTGATTAGTTTAATTAATTTGTCTTGGCCCTAAAACAGTCAAATGAACATCAACAGTCAACTGAACAATCCAATTAAACTAAGTATCAAATTGTATTAACACAAATGATCAAAAATAAGTAGATTAAGAAATCACTTAAATAACTATCGGTTGTTCTCTGAAAATCTGTCTTTGCTTAAAACCATTACTATTTGCCATATATATCTAATTAGGGCTCAAATTTAAGCTCTCTGTAAAATCAAAACCCTGAGAGAGAGGGAAAGGGTTTGACATTCAAGGTTAATGTCTTTACCAGGGTTCTTACTGGAAGCTTGGCATGTCAGACTGAGTCATTTTCCCTGAGTGCGTGTTTTTAAGAGAGCATTCCAGAATTACCTTTGAATTTATCTGAGTAGATCTGTCTTTTAAGTGCCCTCCCTCCATTGGTCAGCTGCTACAAGTAAGGCATGATAATATTTGATATGCCTTACTGCCTTTTTTTCCCTCTCGTCTGGCTTCTTTGCAGATCAGTGGCATTTGAAGCATGCTGCCACACAGCTGAGTTACACGGAGAAGGAAGAGGCTAGACTACCATACTGAGGTAAATACAGACCATCACACTGCTGCCAGCGTCTGTGAGTTTGCACATATATGTGCATGTGATTAACCCCACCATGCTATCACATTGACCCCTTATTATTGCTATTCTCTGCACTCATTCTCTGCGCTCATCAGTTAATTTATGGGTCAAGAAAGATGCCTTAACCCAATAAAAGCAGCAATAGGATAGGTTTGCACAGGAGGAAAGGGAACACCAATAAACTTTTCATTCTTTTCTCACAAAATGTGTACATGCATGTGGGGTTGCGGTGCAGAGGGTACACACAGCGGTGTTGAAGATGGTTTGTTCCGCAGGTCTTACCCATCCATTTTCTCCAGTGTGTGTCAATAGCATTTTATTTATCTTTTCTTTTTTTGGATGGATGATATATATTTTTTACAATTAAAACATTATTAATATGTCTCTGCCTTTATTAATGAAAACCCACAATTCCGATACAATGAGGTGGTTTATTTTTTGTGTATTTTTTGCTTGTATAGTACTCTACCTGACTTGTAAGTCGTTTTGTATAAAAGCGTCTGCCAAATGAATAAATGTAAATGTATCTTTTACTTAATTGTTTTACTGGTGGCGCTGAAGTCATTTCTAAAGATGATTATCCCAGATAGGTAGTAAGTGACAACCGGATAGATAACTGCGTTAGACTGTCTTTCACAGAAATGATAAACATGGTTGAATGTTTTTTTCCCCAGATCCAAATGTGAAGCAAAAACAGAAGGAAATATGAAGTATGAGCTGCAGTCCTCTGGGGTGGCTTGTGGCAGGATTTTTGCACTAATTGAAAGGGGAATTTCTCTCAATCAATGTCACTGATGCAGGGCCTACAGCAAGACTGGCAGTGCAGCTGGTGTCTGTAGGGGAAACCACAATTTCTCTGTCTATACTTCTGTCTCTCCTCTCTCTCTCTCTCTCCATCTCTCTCATTCTCTTTCTCTCCCTCTCTCTCTCTCTCTCTCTCTCATTCTCTTTCTTTTCCTCAGCCTCTATCCATCACCCTCCCTTTTACTGTCTCTCTTTCTCGGCACCCCCTCCCTCTAATTCCACACACCAATTTTTTTTTCTCTTCCTCTCTTTATTCATTTCTCTGCCCTCTCTCCTTCCTCTCTGTCCATCTCTGTATCTCTTTTCTGTCTCTATCTCAGCACCTCCACCACCACCCCCAAACCCTTTCTTCCATGGCGGGCCTCAGGATACCTGGAATTTAGCACTGAACACAAACATCGCCTCAGAGCAGTGGATTATGGGCGCTGGAGAGGTTTATTGTTAATGCTGTAGCATTGAGCTGATTCAATAAGCAAAGCTGGGAAAGCAAACTGACTCACACAATGAGTTTGGTGAGGCTGAGAGAGAAATCTGGAGAGAATGAAACCGTCAGCCACCCCAGACCTGTCGTCTCCAGGACCCGGTTAAAAAAAAATTTAAAAAAAAAAGCATCTGGATCGACTCTGACAGGATCTATGAAAGCGAACCTGACAGAAATCTGAGCGGGACATTATACCCTCTCAGTGTGCAGTACTTAATCCCCTTTTCATGGACTCATTTCTTCTTTCTGTAGATTGGTCTGTGTGAGTAATGCAAGGGGAGGGGGGGGGGCTACATCACTCTGCATGAGCAGGTGCTTTTCAAGGAAGCACGTGTGTGTGTGTGTGTGTGTGTGTGTGTGTGTGTGTGTGTGTGTGTGTGTGTGTGTGTGTGTGCGTGTGCGCATGCATGTATGGGCAGGGGGGTTGTGCATCAGGTGTCTTATGTGTTTAGTCCCTCTCTGGGTGCCTGCCTGCATCCTGTGGTGTCCCCCTCTGTGGGGCAGCTTGCTCCTCTCCCCTGTCCCCCTCGCCCCTCCCATCACTCCGTAGCAGGCTGCCTCGCCCTCCCCCGCGGGTCACGCCGTGCCCCTGCTCGCCTCATCAGCAGCGGCCCGCGCCCCGCGTCAGCACCCACTCGGCGCACTGGCGCTCTGGAAGAAAGGAGCCCTGTGTTTGCTGCAGGAATGCGAGCCTCTCCCCTCACCCCTCCGCACATTCCTCCCCCTCCGCTGCCAGCTGGACGGGGCCGCTCTGGCATCGCTGCCGCTCCGCTTTCACCACCCCGCTCCGCCGCCGCACGGGACGGGAGGAGCCGGCCTGCTCACACACTCTCACATACACACACACGCGCATCCACAGGCGCACACACAGACACACACACGTACACACACACGCCACGCACACATGCACAAACACACACACACTCACACACACACACACTCACATACATACATACATACACACGCACATGCTCACACACACACACACTGACCTCAGAGCAGATACACACACACACACACACACACACACACACACACACACACAAACCCAGACCTCAGAGCACATCCACACAAAGACACACCAGCATGTCTTGCTGCCCTTCACAAATTCATTTGCAGGCACCCGTGTTATGTAGTGGTAAAGAGCAGGGCTCGTAACCCAAATGCTGCCAGCCCAATACCCAGGTGTTGCACTGCTGTTGTACCCTTTGGAAAGGTGCTTAGCCCGAACTGCGTAACCATCCAGCTGTTTAAATAGATCACATGTAAAAACTGTAAGCTATGAAAGTTGCTTTGATAAGAGAGTCTGCTAAGTAATATGTAAGTATGACTGCTAATGTAATCTAATCTATGTGCTACGTTCATGTACTTGGGTATAACTGACTCCGGTGTTTTAAGGAGTTCCTGCTGTCAGTTCCCAGCAGGCTTTGGGGCTGAAAGCCCGGACAGAGGTGCAAGGATGGGGCGAGCTGGACATCCGATCACGCCTCAAACCGGCGAAGCAGCGCTCCAGTCCGACTCCTCGCTGCGCGCCTTCAATTACGCCGGCGAACCACAGAGTATTGTTTCAACACATCGCCTGTTGGAGAGGAAAAATAGAAGCGTGCTTTTACGAGACCAAAACTTACCAAGAACTCTCTTTAAAACACGGGGGAAAAAACGCAACCGTATTAAGTTTATTGCCCACTTAAAAAATCTTGCCTCAGAATTTTTATACCACGAATGCTTTCCTTTTCCCTCTAAAATAGGTCCCGTTTCTGACAGCAGCCAACCCCCCCCCCCGGTCCTCCTTTGTGTCAGAAGAACAGAGCACAGTCAGCGGAGCTGCTGGGGTTCAGCCTGGTGCTCGTGCAGATGTGAGAGTGAAAGGTTCAAGCAGATGAATGAAAGATCGAAAAGGTAGGGCTAAGTCTATGTTGTCTACAGTAGTATTTTTGGTGTGTGCGTGTGTGCGTGTGCGTGTGTGTGCGCGTGTGCGCGTGTGTGAGTAGGAAGTGGGGAGGTGATTCCAAGTGAGAGGTCACCCACATGTCAACCCCACTGGCCTACTGACCGAAACAGCAGGCTGGAACCCCCACCCCTACCCCCCCACCCCCAACCCCCACTCCTCAGCAGAATCAGAATCAGAGCAGGTAGAGTTAAATGCTGACACCACCATTAAACTGAGCCTTGTTAAGAAACGGCACGGCGCTGACTCTTACACAGGTCCCTGTGGAGGTGAGGGGAGGCCCGTTCCGCTGAATCTGCACAGAAACCTACAGCGCAGTAGCGCATTTAGCCAAGATTTACACACGGCCCCAGTGCTCCAGCCTGGCCGGACATCAGTGGTGCACACGGCTCCGGATCCTTCCGTCCGCACCGCGCCCTGCGCCGGGAGAGCTGGACAGGGATCCAGAGAGCCGAGCCAGGTGGGAGCGGACGCTGTACAGCTGGCAGAGCATGCTGGGAAAAGGGACCCCTTTGTTCCTGCATAGTTGCAGGGCATCTGGAAGAGTGTTTCACACCTGGAGATGGATTTGCGCGGTTTCGCGGTGACGTAGGTAAGGAACCCCGAATGTGAAAGACACGGTCGGTTCTCGCGGTCAGAGAGATCGCGACCACCTCTGAGAGGCAGAGTCATTGCACAGACAAAATGGACCAATCAAAGCGAGGAAGTGAAAGCAAAGTATGAGCCAAATGACTTTCCACTTCACAGACAACGCCAGCGCCAAGATTTTTACAATCATATTTCGTTACTGACTTTTGACAACAGCTATTTGCATTCATCTTCTTCCCAGTCCTAGTATGTAGGTCCCAGCATTTTTACTGATTTTCACCAACATGTACGTGGATTTTTTGAAAATGGAAAATTGGATTTTCACCTAAATTTAAGGCCCATCACACTCCATACACCAGCATGTAATGCTGTGGCAGTTGGTTTAATGCAGCCATTTAATTTAACTACCACTGCCCATTATTTCTGGATGCAGTGCCACAGGATTTCTGCAATTTACATTGATGTAACAAACTTTAGGATATAAAAGGTAGGCTGACTTAACATACCATAGGCCTGCTTTATTTTTTGATGTGCTTTCGCAGCATAAGCTAAATAGCAGTTTGAATGCATTTGATTTCATTTGTTGTTCTAGTTAAAATGATGTGTTTATTTATGTTGTTGTTACCCACTGTAATCACCTGCGTTATGTTGAATTGCTATTACTGAGCACAATATCTCGATTGGTGATTTGGAGTTTTCATGCAAGCATAATATCACAGGAAAATGAACTAATTTTCATGTTGTCTCCTGTTTTTATGCAAAATCAAATAAACAATAAATTCACAGATTTTTAAATGAAAGATAAAATGAATAACTATGAGCATTAGAAATATGATATGCGTTTTTTTTTTTTTATGCACGATGTGTGTAAATTTGGGCTACAGACAGTAAATGTAGAGGCGGTGTATGCTTGTCACAGGGAAAGAGAAAGGAAGAAGAGAGAATACCAGAAATCCTCTCATTCTGATGGCAAACTCCCCAGGGGATGTTTAGAGACATTCACCTTTAAATTTGACACCAGATGCTGGGAGAAGCAGCTCTGCAAATACTGGAGGTGTGCTGCAGAATACATTACTGAAAATCAGCGAAGGTGTGTGTGTGTGTGTGTCTGTCTGAGTGTGTAAGTGTGTCTTTCTGTGTGTGTGTGCCCATGCCTTAGCGCGTGTGTGTGTGTGTGTGTGTGTGTGTGCGCGTGTGTGCGTGTGTGTGCATGCCTGAGTGTGTGTGTGCGTGTGTGCGTGTGTGTGTGTGTATTTCTGTATCAGTGTGTATGTATATGTGTTTGTCAGCACAGGAGTAAAATCGATGTCCATACATTACATAGGTATGTCTGTTATGATGACGTGGGTGTCTTGTGGGTGTGGATTTTTGGTGCTGATTGATGTGTTTTGATGTCTGCGTCTCCTGGGCATTATTCAGTTCCATCCATCCGCCCCAGCTCAGAGGGGCTTAAAGATCTTTACCGTGAGGAGTCTGCTTCCAGAGACAGTCACACCCACTCCACAGACTGCCACGCCCACTTGGGCATTCTTTCTCCCTCTTCCAATTAACTTTCGATCCAGGTCGCAAATCAAATGGGTATCGCACGACTACCACCCCACCTTTTCTGATCGCAACACCTTTTCCTGACAGTGGCAATGTCTGTTCCCGTCTGTCCCTTCTAAGACATGTTGCATCAGCAAATCAGCTGGCTGGCTGTCACCAGGACAGCAGTGACCCAGAGACTTCTGGAAGATTCTTTCAGTGCGGTGGTCAGAGTGCTCTTTGCCTGTTCCATTCCTCCACCAATCCAAGGCTGCAGCTGGACACAGTCCCTCTTGGCATTATCAATTTGGAAAAAAAACTGGAAAGAATAGTGTTTACATACTCTACAAATGGCCCTTTAGCATCCTACAGTCGCTTAGAGCAAAGAATGTTTGAATCGGATCTAAACAAGCTGGTCTGCACGGGTAAAATAAAGAGCACTTCTCCTTTATAAGGACATGTGCTGGTATGATATGTTAAGTCAGCAATAAGCGGTGAAAAGAGACAGGAGTGAATTGGCAGTCTGGAGCTGTGGCCTCCCGCCAAACGTGTTGAGCTGTCCTGCTAATGAGGAAGAGCTTGTCAGCTCTAATAGATCTCTGCCATTGGCCGGTGATCAATATTTTCCCCTCATATTTCAATGGCCGGGGCTGCGCCTCCTCAATCGCTGGTCCAAACAGAATGACCGTTTTCCCTCTGTGTGTTGCGTCTCCTCCGACCGTAACGAGGATGAAACAGCTGGGGGATGAAAGAAGAGGAGTGGGGAGGGGAGGGGGAGAAAATGATCAGGAGGGAGGGAGGGAGGGAGGGAGGGAGGGAGGGGAAGAGAGCGGGAGAGAGGGAGCCTTTTTATGGCCAATGTGTGCAAACCATCACGGAAAAAATGTACAGATCTTGGTTTCACCATGACACATAGCGATGGCGTCACTCGGAGAAAACAAACAAACAGCACGTTGCTTTTAGCTCTCTGTAATGGAGAGCTGCTTCGCTAATGAGTGTCAGCGGTGACCGCATTAACGACTTCATGAAGAATTTGCTCTTATAGCTGTAGAGCTCATTAGACAACCTCAAAATACGTAAAAATTTCACCCGAGATGCCTGTCGTCATCTGCCCTGAATGCCAGTGTTGTCCATAGGGCCCAGATTCCAAATACTTCATGGGTTTTTTCTGCACCTGAACTGACTGATGGTGGTGTGTGTGTGTGTGTGTGTGTTTGTTTTTTTGTACACGTGTGTGTGTGTGTGTGTGTGTGTGTGTGTGTGCGCGCGCGTGTGTGTACGCGCACGCACACGCACACGCACACGCACATTTGTGTAATGATATCAGTATCCACACGACCTCACAACAGGTCCTTTAAATGTAATAATGAAAACAACAACAATAATAGTAATAATAGCTTTGGGAAGAGACCTGTAGATAAACACAGCAGACAGATCTGTAGCGCTGCTTTGTCCTTATTATTCAGATTAGAGCTGGTAATTAAGGGACTTTGCAGGTCTAACAGCACGCTCAGTGTGAAAACAACGTCTTCGGAGTTGGATGGCGTGCTCGTTAGAAACCAGGTCGGCGTGTGTGAGCTCGAACGCGGAGCGAGACTCGCACAGCGTGTCCACAGATGGCTGGTGCTGGCCATATGACCACGGAAAGCAGACTTCTGACTGCGCTCGCCAAGTTTGAGCGCATCTGAAGATGGCCCATCTATAGTATCTGCGGGGGCCGGATCTCACTCTCGTTTCTCTGGAAGGAAATAGCAGGTCAACCACTGCCCAATCTGGGATGCAGGCATGCAAACACGCACATGCACACGCGCACACATGCACGCACACACACTAGCACACGCACATGTGCATACACTAGCACACACATTCACACATTAGCACATACCTATATGCACACCCTAGCACACACACACTATAACACACACGGATACATTAAACTCCATGCATGCATGCGATAGCACACGCAAACAAGCACACACACCCTAACATGCACACATACACACTTGCATACACTAATACAGTGTTTCTCAACCCTACTCCTGGCGGCACCCTGTCCTGCATATCTTCTATCTATCCTTGCTCTACCTACCTGACTGAATTCATCAGTGGCACATTTTATTAGCTGAGCACACTTGATTTAATCAAGCAGCAAGGATAGATAGAAGATATGCAGGACAGGGTGCCGCCAGGAGTAGGGTTGAGAAACACTGCACTAATAAACATCTTGGCAGCTCATAGGCAGCTGATGAGTTGCAAGGTGTCTAAAAGGAAGCCCCCACTCCAGCAGAACACACCTCTGCTCCAGCAAAACGCGCCTCTACTTCAGCAGAATGATAAAAATTTGTTCAGCTGTTTTGGGCCCCTGCTCGCTGTTGGCTGATGACCCAGCTGGGATCAAACCCAGGATACAGCGCTCCAGACAAGCGCCTCGCCACTGAACCACTCAGGAGCCCTTAATCCAGAATTTTAAATGATCTCAAGAGATATAAATAAATAAAGTCAAAGGATAAAAATGGGGAAATTGATCCTGCACTTTGAACAGCTGAGCACGTGGTCATTCTCGCTTGGTGACTTAGCCATTAGTCTTTGTGGCTGTGACACTTTTGCTTTTTAATTAGATATGCAATTTTCTGCACTGTCTTTTGAAATGACAAAGTGATGAGTGGAAGGAAATGAGCCTTTCTTGTCAAAGAACTTCTCACAGGTATTCGTTTTCCCTGGACTTCATCCCCATCTGTGCTAGGACCTCTTTCTCGAGACACACAAGTAATGGTGAAGGAATCAGCCATATCACATCATTAAAATACGCGGTTGCCCACATCACTGTATTCAGGAATTACTTTGGGACAGGTGCATTTCCTTTTTTTTAACAAACAAAACATTCTAGTTCAATTACAGTGTGTTTCTTTGAGTTTTGATCAGATCTGGCTCTCTGGTTGGTTTTGGTTGAGACAGGCAAGGGCAACGTGTGGTGAAAGAGTGACCCTGCTCCTCTATACAGTAGATGTCTGCTGCTGGTTCCAGCCAGCACTCTCCCCAAGATTACAGCCAGGATATACTGAATTAAAAGGCATTCCCATCCTCTCTGTTTAAATAACTAATCATGCAGCTGTGATTGAAAGGGCCCTTCTCTAGCCCTGATAAATTCTTAATAAAGGGCATGGATCTTTAACTGAGAAGGTTATGTGGAGCTCTTTTTTGATTTCTAAAAAAAAAAAGTGAAGATGAAATCATTTGTTCTGCCACGTAACCATTCAGGTCTGCCATAGAGTTCCGCATGAGTGTTAATATAAGCCATAAAAATGATGCTGCCCCCATAAACCCAGGAAATTGTTCAACTATTAAACCTTTATAGGGACATTTTCTGTTCTCTGGCACATGAATTCTAAGAAATACCAGATTATATATGTTTCCAGGCGGGCTGTACCAGGGTCTGGACGGCGATCCTGGAAAACCTCCAGATATCGTCACGACGACGCTGTTGCGCTCAAATCAGGTAGCTGAACCACTGCGCTAAGAGATCAAGTCGGGTCTCCAGATGATGTAATCCGATTATGCAATCCATTACATCAGAGCGTATTTGGGATCCAAGTCTACAAGCAGAGGCAGAACCACAAAGCTGAACAAGAGACGTTGCGGTTGCGTCTTACACACAACTTTCCATGCCATGGACCGTGTCTCTGTTGTATGCAGGCAAGAGAGACCTTTTACTATTTATAAATACAGAAGAAAACTGGGTGATGACATGTTTCATCTATTATCCATCCATTAGCTTTTTTGTGTTGTCATTCATTACGCAGAAACAAAATTATAGAATTGCACCACTCGTTAAAAGCAAGAGTGAATGCAAGAAGCTGTGGCTCATCATATCGAATAGAATCAACGCCATTCTTTTTTTGACTGCAATTCCCCATCTAACAAAAAAATTGCTGATGTTAATTGCAGTATGTTTAGCGACCTGTATGTGCATGACATGCTTTAGCCTTTAGTGAACATAATGGTACTGTTACCTAGTACTGTTATCTGGTACTAGTATCTAGTTTTCTTTAGAATACCTGTGCTTCTGAATGGTATCTATGTTTCCATAAGTTAATTGCTCTTTCCCCTCTGAAAAAACAAGGCACACTTGCTCCACTCAGAATGATGTCATAATTATGTCAGAGAGTACAGCAGGAGTCATTTCCAATAATATTTTGCAATAGAATTTGAGTTGCCCTTATACTGCACTTTCGAAACCAATGAAGTGAACCTTCTACTGTTTTTAGATGTCAGTTACTTCATATTTCCACAAAAAATGAGCCATTAGCAGCCAATAGATCTTATTAATGCATTGTGAAATTTCTCCCTGCCGTGCATACTTGTGTGTAACTCAATAATCTGCTTTGAAAGACACCCACATCTCTCTGCAGAAAGAACTAAACCTCCATTGACCTCTGCTTAAACATCATCACATTCGGGGGTGGGGTGGGGGCGCTGGATATTTATACCACGTCTTGAGAGGGTGCACTCGTTTAATTTTGCCCAAACATGCCAGGAAGCCGCGCTCCCATAGAAAAAAAAACGTTTTTACTGAATTTTCCATTCCCTCCCTCCTTCCATTCCTCTTCTCCAAGAGAGATTTCTGCGCAATCGAGCTCCCGGTTAAGGTAACATGAATCCTCATCTCTTTTCTGAGAACTGCTGGCCAGTGCAGGTTAGCGCTGCAGATGGGAATCCCGCTGGCCTTTTCCCAGCAGGAGGCCTCAGGTTCACACCTAGAGGTCTTCTGCAGAGAACAGAGACGGTGAATCACTAGCGATACCCGGCACTCTCCGGTCCTGAGGAAAGACCGGTCCGGTCACTGCACACAAAGAATTCCAGTGAGGAGTGTGGTGGGTGAGCATCGGTGGGCATGGAAGCCTTGAATGTTTTTAGGCTGTGAGTGAGTCCTTATTATAATGACTCTACCCCTATACAAATGGATTAGATTTGAAGTCCTACTTCTGATAAATTTTTACATGCACATTCCTTAAACAGAAATCTCAGAAATCTTTGGACTCAACGGTACAGCACAGGGCAGAGAGCTTCGTAAGCACATGACCTAAGTCATGTGCTTATTTTTTAAGGCCACGACTTTAGCAGATATCCTCTGGTTCAACATCACATTGGAAAGAAGTTCCAATGTAAAACACAGAGAGCCAGAGATCTCATCTCGCTGAAATGCTGCAGCACCTCTCCTGGAACTCCCTGGGTCCTCTTTTCGGTGAGGTTGTGGTTCCATCCCGTGATTGACTTTTCTCCAAGTAAAGAGAAGGAAAACATGAATGGGGATTGCTAATAATGTTCTGAACGCACTCAAAGGAACATTGTTCTTGGTTGCTACCTGTGAGGTGCAAACTGAAGTCTTGGCAACTGTTTTTTTTTTTTTTTTTTTAATTAGAGCAAAAGATCAGAGAAATGCCAAGTGTCAGAACCGGAGAGGGTCGGAGGATGGCATAACCGACCTTTTAAACCGCTCTGATCTTTAATAATGTCAGGGATGGAACGTCTTGTTCTTCTCGCCTTTAACTTTAGCGTCTGGCGTCCTGCAGGAAAGCCTAATGAAAAAAGGAGGGGACGCTCCCGGTTCTGGTGCTGTCCGGGACACCGTGGCACTGGGGTGTGCTCCGCATCCCAAAAAGCCCCCCCAACACCTCACCACCCCAGACCCCCCACACACCACCCACCTGACAGAGGCAACAGTGGGAAGGTTTGTCAATGTCCCCGATAATGTGGGGCAGGGGACAGGAGTGCCTTCCTGCTCCTCTTTTGCATAAGTTTCATGAGGGCACCGTCAGCAATAATGTCAGTAATGACATTTCCTTCCCCGTCTCTCACCCCATCCGTCTCTCTTCCCATCCGTCTCTGTCTACTCACTCTTTTTCACTATTCCTCTCTCTCTCCCTCTCTCTCTCTCTCCCTCTCTCCCCCTCCCTCCCTCATGCAAATGGACACATCAGAGCAACACACCCTCGCACCCCTCCTTCCTCGCCTCACCTCATCTCTCTTTGTCCTAATCTCATTTTCACTCCCCTCCCCCCCCCCCCACTGCCTCTCCATGACAAGGGCATCCCTTCTTCCTGCTTAGCAATTTAAATGCACTCGGTCTGTGCCGCCAAATGCCTAAACTTTACATGGCATCCTTGGCCTCGCTTCAAGGAATTAGTTACTCTTCCACTCAGGCATAATCACATATCTCCTGGGTGACACTACAAGCGGACGCTTCTTGGAAGACACTGATTCCTTTTTTTTTTTTTTTTTAAACAATGGGAGGTTTTTATCTAAGCAGCATAAGTATGTGCACTCTATTCAAAGGTGAAATTTCACCGTGCAGGTAAACTGAGGTCTTGCCTGTCTTGTTGATGTGTTGTTCACAGGAACACGGTGATTGAATATTCTTTACCCAGGCATTGGGCCTAAACGTGTCTTGTACTCTCTCTCTCTCATTCTCTCTCCCCACTGTTTCCACTTGTCAACAAATCGCTTGGTACAAGACAACGTGTTGATTATCTTATTTAATTTCTGTAAGAGGCGTTACTGAGCATTTTGACTATAGGCACATTTAGCCCTGCTCTGCTTCATATGGAGTTTCATGCATTTAAAGATTACATGATCATGTTATACATGTAGAAGTTAGTTCAGAAGTACAGAAGTCAAAATGAAGGAAAACAACCCCAGAAATGATGAACTCATTAAACAGTGCAGAGGAAAGGGCTTCTCACATTTTAACTCAGAAGCACACTTATCCTGCAGTCTTTTAACAGGGATTTTGCAGTTTTTCTGTCATTGTACCTGTTGATTAAATCTGTAAAGTCAGATAACTGGGATAGGGCTGAGCTATCACAGGAACAGTGCAGTTTAGGGCATTTATTTCCTGCAACAACACACTGAAGCAGTGTGGCTATTTTACATTACATTACATTATTGCCATTTAGCAGAAGCTTTTATCTAGAGGGACTTACATAGGTTGCAGGTTTTACTTGTTATCCATTTATATAGCTAGACATTTACTGGGGCAATTGTGGGTTAAGTACCTTGCCCAATGGTACAGCAGCGGTGCCCCAGCAAGGAATCAAACCAGCAACCCTTTGGTTGCAAGAACTGCTCCTTACCGCAATACCACACTGCTGCCCACTTGAACAAATCCCCTATTTGCCTGTTGTTCCTGTGCCTGCTAAGCCTGATTGTATCAAAGTCTTTCCCTGTTTTGTTTTCTGAATATCAACACAGCATAGGAATACCAGTCTGTGAAAGTCATAGGATCCCTTTGTTTTTCCTACAAATTATTTCTCAGTGTCTTGCTTGAGGCCATCAGTCACTGTTCAGAGCTGTAATTCAGTTGCTGATTGAAATGTAACATCAAATTATGTGTGGCTCCAGCCTTTGCGTACTAGCATTGCCAAATGTCTTGGAGAAGGTTTATTGCAGTTCCTATTGCCAGCACAGAAACAAACTCCTTTCCATGATGGAAACTGGGCACATAGTTTTCCCCAGTGACTAGTAAGTTAGTGTGGCAGCAATACAAAGTAGCTAACATGAGGAGGGTTTAAATGTTGAGTGGGACACTGTTTTCGTACCAGATTGCATCCAGATTTGTCCAGTAAAAGACCACTAATAGGTAGGGTATAGTCTATGTAAAGGGATACCAGCACCCATAGTTGAGTGTCATGGAGCAACGTGCAGTTCCACGCACTTGGGGTCACGATGCATCTCTCACAGAGAGGTTGCTGGGAAATGTCAGGTTACCGTGGTGACATCTCCAACTGTCGCACGGTCTCGCCGGTCTCCTCCGTGTTACCGTCTCTGCGTCGGGGACAGAATAAATCACGCAGCAGCGTGGAGATGGAGATTAGCTCTCACTGCCTGCCTCGCGGCCTTGGCATTAGTGGCTTGGAGCGGATTTCAGGCCAGGCTCGTACCCCTGAACAGACATGCAATAGGTGTAATCTCATAAGCCTGTTAAACAGATAGCCTGTATTAGTGTTGTCAAGAAAACAAAAGGGGAAAAAAAACTTAAATGATAATTCAATTTTCTCTCCAGTGGCTGAACGGTCTGGCAGGCAGGATCCTATCAAGTAATGCTCCCAGACTGTCTACCATCATGAATTCTTGCTTTGAATTTTCTCAGATTTTATTGTAAAGTGGAAAGGAAGCATTCTGATGTGGCTTATGTGACCATTTTTCACAGAGTAGTTTTATTCAAGGAAACACAAATAAAGTCCTGGTGTAAAAAGAAAGTATATGAGTACAAATGTGCTTTTGGAAATAGGTGTCAAAAACATTCCTTATAATAAAACACACAAATTAGGCTTTGACCTTATTATATATATAGAAATAGGGAGATAATGTTGTAATCTTAATGGAATCACTTGCAGTGTACCGTGTAAATTCTCCAGTTATTACAGCTCATTTCATACACTTTAGTACGATATAAAGTAATAACTTTAACTTAGAGTCCAAAGTTGCATAATGGATACTTGGAAGAAACACACCATGGAAATTAAATACTACTGTTCTGTCTAGAGTTCTCTTAAAAAAGCAAAAGTGCAATTCTGAAAAGAGAATTTGACCAGTGCTTTCTACAACATGACAAAGAGACATCAAACATTCTACCTGTCACTGTCAGCAAGCCTTAATCCCCACTTTAAATCACTTTACTTAAATATCGTAACAAGTTCTGTTCAGAGGTACAGAGAGGGGGAGGAAAAGAGGAAAACAGATGGAGAGAGGAGGGGGAAACAAGGAGGTAGAGGAGGAGGAAGACAGGATTAGGACAGAGGGAGTGAGAGGCAGAGGGAGTGAACTGGAGAAACACAGGGAAGATCTGAGGAAAGACAGACAGAGGGAGAGGAACTGTGTGCGTGTGTGTGTGCACAAGTTGGCTGTAGGCCCACATTTATTTAGCACTAAATCCAATGACACAAGCTTTACTGGTGAAGTCTCCTTCTGCCGAGAGAGAGAAGGAATGAGGATAACCAGAGTTTACAGTGGATCCAGACAGACCATCAGCACTGCAGTCCCTACCCAAGGCCCTTCTTTACCAACCCGGCAGCTATCGCAAAACTATCAATCATCCATCACTGCTGTTGTACGCTTGGGCAAGGTACTTAACCCAGAATTGCTTCAGTAAGTATCCAACTGTATGAATGGATGACGTGAAAAAATCGTAACCCGTGTAAATTACTCTGGATTAGAGCATCTGCTAAATGCCAATGATGTAATGTAATGTAATGAACCACAGCTGGATAAACACATTGAGGTCCAGGGAGTAATTGCCACCCCTGTTGGAGTTGTACAGATTATAGCCCCTTAGCTTGGGACATCTCTCACTGACATTCTCGTGATCTCACCTCTGATGTCAGCAGGAGGGAGGTTTTTGGTAGACCAATCCTGTTTCACCTGCTGCCTCACCCCTACCCAACCTGCCACCCCTCTTCACCACCTCCTTCCACCACTCCGATCCATTCCAGTTTGTTCCAATCCATTCATTTCCTGGAAGGCCACAAATTACTGCGAAAGCTGTTGAAAGTTCTTTTCGCGTGAGAGTGTGGAGGGACACAGAAGTACATTGGGGTGTGAAGAGTACTGGCTGTACAGACGATATGGGTGGGGGGGGATCGAAGCGGGTGGGGTGGGGACAGATGGACTGTGACAGGGTTACTCTGAAAATGGAAAACACTTCTGTTGCTCTAAGTTCTGCGGTTGTGCATCTAAAAAAAGAGCGATGGAACGTGTGTGAGAATTGTATCTGGTGGAATGAGTGCCATGCTGGGGCAGTATCTCCCTCTCTCTCTCTCTCTCTCTCCCCCTCTCCCTCTTTCTCTCTCTCTCTCTCTCTCTCTCTCTCCCTTCCTCTCAGACACCTTCAGTGACTGTGGAATGAACTCATCTCTGTGGTTACTGCTCCTATTTTGCTGCGTGACACCTCAAGGTTGTTGGTGTAACTCTTCGATTCTGCAAGACCCTTGAAACCGTTGTGTTTAGCTTCACTCGCCACTGCAGCCTCATAAATCGAGATGTCCAGAAACGGAGGTGTTCGGCTGTTTTTGAGAAACCTTATTTGTAAATGGTCACAACAGTTCCCCTGGCTGTAGGTCATCTAGTTTTATCCTGGAATTGCAGGCCGTAGGAGGCTAAGGCGTCTAGAATAAGCTGTGAATGATGGCTTTACATCTGTTGTTAGAACTGCCACAATTACAATGCATGTTTACAGTGTGCAGTTTGTTTGTATCTTGCAAACACGTTGCCAGACTATACATTTCTCTCTGCTTGACCAGACATAGGATGTTAATGACACTGAGTCTTCACTGAGGGTTGTGGGGAGTGGGGGTTGCTCTGGTGGAGTAAGGGGTGGGAGTTGGGGGGTGAGAGGTTGTAGAATGATCTGGAATAACAACATGGAATGGGAAAAAAGGGGAGTGAACAAATGCTGGCTGTACCTCAAGTCACAGACATCCCAGTTTTGGCTCTGGCCATTGGTGAACTGTCGGGCGAACCCCAGAGAAGCCAACCCTTGCCTCTGGGGGTGTCCCACTAAGATTCCAATTGTGGCTTCTGGTGTCACTTGGAGAGAGGGAGATTGAGAAGAGAGAGGGGTAGCAACAGAGTGAGAGCGAGGGGGAGCAGAAAGAGAGAGGGAGATGGAGGAAATAGAGGGAGAGACAGATAGAGAGACAGATGGGGAATGTGGAAAAGAGAGTGAAATGGGAGCTACATTTCCCCAAAACGATACAGTGACCCCTGACTTATCCATGAATCTGAAATTCTTCCTCGCTGTGCTGCAAGTATTTGATCTGAGCAGGACTACGAGCTCATCTTTAATCTCCTCAGCTGTTCTGTGTGTTCCTGGTAAAACTGAAGCAGAAGCCAGTCGTTTTCCATTTGATCACAGTTAGGCCCCAGGTCCGTTTCAATCAGTCAGTCAACGGAAATGGAACATAAAGCATCTTGGCACAAGGTGTGTGGAAAAATCCATTTAAAAAAATAGTAATAGTCAAAGATGTTGCACCCTGAACCTTGCAAATTATGCTCATCTTTTGGTGAGAGGTTGAGAGTGTGGGAGAGCTTGTATTGCTAATTAATCAAACCACGAATTAAATTCTATTTTGATTATTAACAAAAGAAATGTCACAGAGACGGACAAACATTTCAAGTATTGGTAGACATAACCGGAAGCAACAATATGTAACAGTAACATCACTGTAAAAAATGTGTAGGAATGAATAATTAGATTTTTTAACAGGGGGTTAAACCACAGAAAATGTTAAAGAGAACAAACATGGAAAACCTCTCCTCAGGCACTGAGTAGAGTGTCTCCCAACGTTAAAACTTTACGAGTACGTCTGTTTAATCCATGTAGGTGGATAAAAAAGTCACTACAACTATAACCTCTAAAATAAGTTATTTCTGACTTCTTTTCTATTCTTTTCTGAATAAGAGTACGGTACACCTGTGGAAGAAAACCAAACATTACACAACAGTTGAATAAAAAAATATATATATATAAATAAAAATCCATTAAGAGGAAATAGGTCAGAGACATGACTGCACGCCCTCTCCTCTGAGCCCATTCTCCTCTGAGCCCATTCTTGAATGCCTGTTGTTCTGGGAAGTGTTGGAAGGCCAGGTAAAGGTTGTTTTGAACAGACTGCCACCGCTGGGAGATTGATGAATGCCTGTTGCTCGTCCTGAGGCGAGGCCCGCTGTCCCTTGAAAGCGCCCCTCAGGTCAGGACAGAGGAGTGGAGACCACCTACAGTACAGCCATTTTGAACAGACAGTCCACCGCTGGCCCAAAAAGGGACTTGAGGTCTCACAAGAATGACCAATAGGGTGTCATGTTGGGCCCTGGGTCTGGGACTCAGCCTGAGGGTCTTCATGTTCCTTGCAAGTTGACTCGACTCAAGGCTGACCTTCAGAACGACAGATTTTCTCTTTTTTTAGCAATATTTTAACACAGACACGGGTGGTAAACGAGGTTCATGGAATTTACAGGTTGCTTTTTGTGATGTCACAGTCATGTTGCCTTCAGTGATTAAAGAGACAGATTGAACAGGAGCACTCTGTTGTCTCGTAATGGTCACTTCTATCAGGACCCTTATAGAGAAAATGATCTCATTCAATCCCTACTGTTTAAAATCTCTAAAATGTTTAAAATCAGCTTACTAACTTGTCAACCACAAACATTCTACACTGTTAAGAAACATCCACCACACATGTGCCAAACAGTGCCATTGTAACTAATTTAAAGGTTTTACAAATACATACCTTTTGTTATCAGATGAGTATTATTTTTGCTTGTTGGGAAATACAATGGCAATGTGTGTTATTTGAAATTCCCCGTTTGTGATAAACGTGGTAGACAAGTTAGTTGTTTAAACAGTTGCCTCTGACTGTGCTCAGAATTTTTGTGTACAAAAGGTAAACCTTGCCTGTATATGTGTGTGCCAAAGTATGCATACATGCACAGACACACACAGGCTGTGAATTCCCTAAAAACAACCTGTTTATTGATTGTCACAGTCATTTCATCCATCTGTCAATTAATTAGGAAAAGGGAAAAACATGCCAAAAACTGGAAATACGCAAAGCTTCTGTCTTTCCCATGATACACTCTTCCAGAACACTGTAGAATCAGCATGACTTTAGCTCTGCACCACGCTGCAAAAAAAAAAAAAAAAAAAAACACAGATGAACGGATTTAGCCAGTGGGCATTTCATTCAAATGCAAGCTGATGATGCAGATACTAAAAAAACTCCTGTTGTTTTTTTAAAAACTGGTATTAATGAATAAATGTATCTCTCTCAGAAAATAGGTTTTGTTACAAGGGGAACGTGTTGAATCGTGTTTGATGGAGGAGTGGTGCAAGAAAGGGGGTTATTCTTTTCTCTCTGCAATGTAACGGAAAAAAATGACACCAGAAAATCTAATCAGGGAATTATGAAAAATAAATACCCATGTCTATTAATCTCTCTCTGTTATGGTAGCATCAGAAGCACAGTCACACATTTTACATTTTTCTTCATATTTACTATGTAATGTGAAAATGCTTCCTACTCACTAGGATAAATTTTCACAATTTAAGCGGTGATTGGAATAATTGAAAAATGATATTTTTACTATGGTGATTTGTGCCTTTTACAGTTTGTGCTAAGGTAGGCAGTTTTTTTTAAAGAAACTAATAGAAATATAACAGTTACACACAAGTGTACGACAAGAAGTCATTCATGAAGGTAATTTAGAGACTAATTTCCAGTATGTAGATATAAAATGTTTGCAATTCCATTGCATATGAAAAAGATTCTACATTTGTAACCTTGCATAAATGATCACTGAACAATTAAATCATCTTGGTAGAGACCTCAGTGATTTCATTTAATCACACAATTCATTACTGAGGTTTGTTTCAGTCAAGTGGTTTTTTCATAGAGGTGTTTAATTTATTGTAATGATTTATTTATTTTTGTAAGATGTTGACTTTTAAATCACAGCTTCTGTTTATGCATGAAGGTGTGCGTGTGCACATGTGTATGTGTGTGCGTGTATGTAGGTGTGTATGTAAGGGTGTGTGTATGTGTGTGTGTGTGCATGTGTGTGTGGATTCTTGTGTGTGCGTGTATGTAAGTACATGGGCCAGTGTATGTGTCCTCATCTGTGTGTGTGTGTGTTTGTGTGTGCTCCTTTGTGTGTGTGTGAAAGAATATGTTTATTTATGCTCTTCTTTGCTGCAGGAGCTGTGAGGCAATGCTATAAAGTTTAATTATATGGCTCACTCCTGGTGGGGTTGCTAAGATTAAAAACAAAATTAAATTAAATTGTGTCGCTTGTATAAAATTAGTATTTGGCTGCCGCCGAAGAAGACAGTAAAGTCAATGTTGGGAGGGTTGTGGGGAAATAATTGCCTGCTCTGTCTTCCTGTTGAAGTGACGGGCTGATATCTCTGCATAATGGAGAATGGAAGCCAGAGCAGGCGAGCGTTCTAGAACCGTAGGGCTCTTCAAAGCATTGGAACCTGTGTGTGTCCAACAGAATGTTATGGGACAGGCCCTGTGCAATGGTATTAGGAGAGCAGCTTGCTAAGCTTTTGCAGGAATGCATTTCCACAGGTACCTTTGCTGTTGCTGGCTCATGAGGTCGCTGGTGTAGCTCATGGAGCTCTCTTGCCCCCTCAGGGTGTCAGATGCTGTCTGACTGCGGATCATGAAGGTCACTGCTGATCTCATATGTCAGAGCACACCGGGGGTACCACTATGACGTGCCACCGTGACCCTGTCTAAGGACAGACCACTTAGAGGCCCGAGTCAAGTTTCACTGATAATGTTAACTGATAATTTAATGTTAAATCTGCCAAAGCAGGGGGTGGGCACATCAGTGGCATTGGCTGAGAATAAACATGCATAACACTGGTGGTTACAGGTGTCTAAACCTCCGATCCAGGAAGATCTGCAGCACACCGCACTCTATAAACTTCCTTTTGAACTGGAGCTCTATCACTGCTCTCAGGCACTTGGAGCCTGGTGTGGCTGCACCGCCAGCTGCTGTCTTCTCACCGTCTTCCCCACATTACAAAGCGGGAGCGGGGCCGCGCCAGGAAGAGGCTCACAGGGGGCTCGTTACCGCGGACCTGGCGCGCAGGAGTGCGGCGGGGCGCATGCTGGCGTCCCGGCCCCGCCCACAGCTGAAGCGCAGCTGGCTCCTGGAGGCCCTGCCAGAGCCTGTTTTCGCATTCCCTCCATTCTCCGCGTCTTTGGGGCGGCTCGAGGCGGTTCCGCCCTTCCACATCACATGAGCAGGGCCCCTCCAGCCCCCCGGTCCTCAACGTGTTTTGGTTTACAGAAACTCCTGTGCCGCGTCATTCGCTCAGCAAATCGCGCGGTTGCTATTGCATTGCTGTTCGTCCTGGGTGTCCCCTCTTGTTCTTTTCATTGTGGTTTGGGTAACAAAAGGAAGAACCGGGGGGAAAAAAGAGCATTTCTGAAGCCTTTTTTTTTTCCAAGCGGCCGGGTGCTCTCTGCAGAATATTTTTATTGGCACAGCCCAGGTTCCACTAATTGTCTCTTGGATGTGAGTGCAGACCTCCGCTGAAATCCTTTATATCTCACAAAAGTCACAAAGCTCCCTGGGAACTGACATTTGGAGAGGAGCACAATATTCTCATCCTCGTTCATAGGGCCCCGTCTGAAGGCTCGCAGTGCTCAGATCCTGTCTCTTAGAGAGCGGATTACTCTCAGCGACACCTCCAAAGACTCACTCAAAGAAGAATCAAAATTTCATCATTTAAAGCACCCGGGGGCCTAATAAAAGGTTTAGATTAGAATCCTTATTAAATTCGATATTGCATCTTAATCTAGCAGCCCACCCCCTACACACCCCCTCCCCCCCAATAGACACACGCATGTGCAGCACAGATTAAGCTAAAGGTTACATGCAGGACTCTGTTGTGTAAATTAATTGATAGCAGGGACATCAAATAATTACAAAAATAAACCTTGATACAGTTTGTAGTTAAATAATGTAGATAATTAGATAAATAGATACATTTTCATCTCCTTGCTAGTTAAAAAAAAAACAAATGGCTGATTCAGGTAAAATGTCAATTCCCTTGCATAAAAATATTGCTTTTTGGTGAACTTGGATAGGTTGCTCTTGAAATAAATTGTCTTCATTGAAGGTGCAGAGGACAGTACACAGATATTTGACTGACTTTCATTAGCCTGTTGCTGTAGTTCATTTGCTGTAGTTTGTACCTCAGTGAGCCTCATGCAGCACAGTTACAGTTTACATGGAATTCCACCTGTGTAGCAGAGCATATTGGTAGAGCATACAGAGGATGAAGTCACTTCCTTCAGCGAGAACAAGATTATCATTGGTTCCTTTCTCCTGGTACACAGAACTCTTAGTTCTGTGGACTAAGTTCCTCCTGGTGTTGTGTGTCAAAGCCCATAGCAGACCTACACATTTTACTCTTACACTTGATAAAAGCAACCAAAAATTATTAAAAACAACATGCATGAAACATACAGTATACATATAAGCCATCAAACCACTTCCTGTTGAGAGGTCCTGCACCCCGACTGCTTTTCTCCCATCATTCACTCCTCTTATGACAACAGCATTCCGCATGAACTCAAACTGTCTCAAAAATCTATGAACGAAAAAGCAAATGGCCGATCTCTGGCCCTTCTGAGATCTGTGCGTGTGTGTGATTTCAGTCATGTGATTGGCTGCTCTGCGTTCATTGATTGCTGTGATTGGTTCACCTCACTGTGTCTGTGATGACAGAGCTGAATGAGCCTCACATGGAGCATTTGGTGCAAACTTGTCATGGCAACGGTGAAATGTTTCCCTGTGGTCTGGCTATTTAACTGTGTCCAGCTGGATGAAGCTACTGTTTAGTAAATAACTGAGGTTGCTTTTGCAGAAGAGCATTGAATTGCATTTGGTTTGTTTTTCATTATTTTGTTTGTATTATACTGGTTACTCTCATGGTCTTTTTTTTAAATGATCAAATATGAAGAGTTTGCTGCTGCTATTCTCTGGGTCCTATTGATTTATGCCAAGTTGCATTGTCTCAGGTCATTGGGCAACACGTCCAGGTAACATTTCATAAAGGTGTTGCTGGGAAATGAAGTCCATAATAAGTCAGAAATAGTTTCCCCTGACTCTCCAAATCCAAGCCACCGTTGTCACTGAAAACTGGGTTAGCCATGATTCTTTCCATCTGTTGAACTGCATGCATTCCCTCTGTTATTTAATAGTGATGTTAGGATGTTTGAATAGTTACTAGATGGGGCAAATTGTAATTACAAGCTATTCTGAGTCAATAAGGAAAACAAGCCAAAGCTGTGTACGTTTTACGGTAAAGTAACACTTCACAAAGGAGAGTTTGCATTCCATGAGATTCGGGATTTCACATTCCAAAGTGCTGACTTATCAATCTGTCCTCTCTCCATCTTGTGGTTCCAGTGGAGCCTTGCAGCATTCACCAAGAGGTGAACTGCGGACACTCAGAACTCAGCCATGAGGTCACTTCCTGTGGGCTGGTGTGTCTCGCTGTGGCTCTTAGCGGGGGAATCTCGGTGGGGCTGACACACTGACACACACTCACGCATACATGCAGGCACACATACACAAACACAGGCGCACATGTGCAGACACACAAACTCATAAGCACATATATATAGGCACAAGCACGTGCATGTATACACAAACAGACAAATACCTGGGGCGACAGTGTAGCATAGTGGATAAGGAGCAGGACTTGTGACTGAAAGGTTGCTGGTTCGATTCCTCACCGGGGCACTGCTGCTGTACCCTTGGGCAAGGTACTTAACCCACAATTGCCTCAGTAAAATATCCAGCTGTATAAATGGATAACATTGTAAGTTGCTCTGGATAAGAGCGTCTGCTAAAATGCCAAAAACGTAAATGTAAAATGCTTGTGGAAATGCACACACACATGTATATACACACATACACTGAGCATTCAGTCCTCATCTCTCTCTCCGCCTGCAGATGGTAGGTGAGCTCTCACCGGCCCCCCTTGTTGCCGAAAGCATCACCTGCTTCCCAGCCCACCCACCCTTCTCCCCTTTTGTTCATCATCATCATCATCTCACTTCCTCTGCTTTGCTTTGGGCAGGTCAAGCTTGGCATCAGTCATGCCCCCTGTCCCTCCAGCCCCCAGCTGGTGTCCCTCCATTTGTCCTCCCTCTTTGCTTTGGCAGACAACTCTCCTTCCTGCATTGAACTTATCGCATTCCAGCCCACTGAAAAGACCAGCGGAGGAGGGAGTCTGTTAGCTCTCTCCGATGATTAGTGTTAGGAGCTGGAGCTACACTAATAGGTCCACTGAGGTAAAAAAGAGGTCAGGAATTCATATAGATAAAAGATACATACATGGCAGTGAATGATTGGATGAGAGCCAGTGGGATTGCGGTTGTTCTTTTTCCTCAGTACTGAATATAGCTTTTGCGCCAACATTCTCCTTTTTATTTCTCCTGTTTTGAAGTTTATCACGTGTCATCTGTGTCAACATCACTTCAGCAAAACGCAGAGCTCTTTCAGAATGCCTGCATCATGGCTGCTCAACACTAGATAATTTGATCCATCTCGATGTTATCTCAGTCCTAATTGCAATTGTTTGTCTTTTATCCGATTCCTTCAGAGTTAATTGAGTTCATGATCTGGAAAGGGGGGGTGGTGTGTAAGGGAAGGAAAACACTCGATCAATCAATTAGTATTGCTGCTTTTTGTAAAGGAGCTCGGGGTGTTATTTTAAGTTACTTTCCCTTATCAGCTCTCCTCTATTACTGAGGAATTGAATGTTTCCCTCCCTACCCAACTTCCCTCCGTAGGTGTGGGGCTGTGAAAACTGCAGCCAAAATGTGTCCCTGTCTGTGTTTGTAAACTCAGGAATGTCAATAAGGCCATTTCCACTGCAAGGATTTTATCTTTTTCAATCTGCTAAGATCTAGAAAATCCCCAAATTGTTGCATCCATATGATCCCAAACCTCAGCTAGCATAGGTGTGAAGAGGATTCATATGGGACCACCTTGTTTAGACAAGGTGGTTTCTTTTTTTTCTCTTTCGAGATCATTTTGACAAAAAACTAGTCACTGGTTTTCATGAGCTTCACTGCAGTTTCATTCAGGTTTCTGTGTTTCTGGTGTGAAGTGTGCTACAGTATCTTTCTAGGATTATGACCTTTGACCCTTAAATATTAGAATGTTGTCCTGCTAAAGAAGAAGGAATTTATCCCTGTGTACTGTATCTTTATACAGTATACATAGTTTTTAGACTGGTCTAACAGTTCATGTTATTTGTAAGACACTCCCAGCCCTAAATCTGTCTCCGGAACTATTAAAAACACAGGGAATAACCACCTTTGTAGCATCACAGCAATTTCTTGAAGATAAAATTAATTACATTAGTATTTGAACTGATGCAGTCCAATTTGGCTGTCTGGATCTTATGTGCACTCAACCATTGATTTTAATGAGCAGCAGCATTCTAATTTCTCTGTTTCTGTGATACTGGAAGTGCGATCCAGGGGAAGCATCAGTGAGGCGCGGTATCTCTGAGCTGTTGGACAGGCTGATGTTTTCAGTAAACCAGGGCCTTGACCTGAGAGTCAATGACTGAGTGCTGCTGCCCGTGTGTCTTTTTGTTCATTTCACAAGAGGTTTGGGAGGCAGGAATGAGAGCCTGCAATTACCCCTTTGGAGCAATGACCCCTTCCAGTTCGCTCATATCCGTGCCACGGGAAAGGTTTGTGAAGGGATAATGTGTCAGGAACACAACTGAAATAGTTTTTGTTGCATTTGTGTGTGTGTGTGTGTGTGTGTGTGTGTGTGTGTGTGTGTGTGTATGCGCGCACATGAGTGCGTCTGTATTTGTGTGTGTGTGTGTGTGTGTGTGTGTGTGTGTGTGTGTGTGTGAGTGTGCGTGTGCGTGAGTGTGTGTCTGCGCCTGTGTGTCTGTATACGTGACATCCGAGAATCCATTGCCTAATTTTGCGAGGTCACTGATTCATTTCAGAATTCCAGCAGCAGAATATCAGGGACGGACACAGTGATTCATGGACTTGGGCCATCCGAATCGTACTCCATGAATGCATTCTAAACAGGATTATACTGAAAAATGGAATGCGCTACCTGTCCTCGCAAAGCAAGACTGGAAAGACATTTAAATAGATTGAAAACTTTACGCAATCAATTTCCCTGCACTAATCTTCTTACAAAAGGGATGGAAAGCTATTCGTTTGTATGACGTTCAGGCACAGTAGAAGATGGCTGTTCTTCACATATGGCAATGCAAAAGAGAAAAGCATGTTTGCAAGCGAGGCAAGCCAAACAGTAAATATGAGGTCTGGCAGAATTTACAAAGTGGAAAAAAGGTTATGGCGTTGTTTATGTATTCTTTATTACACAAGATTTATTACATATGAAATGTTAACTCTTTCTCAGAATATCTCTTTAAATTTCCATAGACTCCATGGAGGAAGAAAGAGTGTGGAGTTACGCAGGAAGGCTGGGAGAGAGACAGAAACAGACAGAGAGAGTGAGAGGGGGAGAGAGAGAGAGAGAGAGGCAGAGGGACGGGAGGGAGATCTGCAGCAAAAGTGAATATTCTACATGACAGTGTAGACAGTGCAGACATCCATGGTGCCAAAACCTCCAGAAAATGAAGGCACAGTTAACGTTTCATGCCAGGTTAGTTCAGTCAATTTACATGGTTTCTAAACTAATATCACAATCAAAAATCAAAACTTCGGAGTCACACAGTGGGGAAGGAGGCACATGTTTGAGGTATTCAATGCCGTTCTGAGCCTAACCAGAGAAATGTGCGTGTGGAATCCCTCTGCAAGTGAAGAGGCTGCAGAGCTGATTTCCAGTGGTATTAAAACGGATACGCAATTTCATCTACTTATGCAAGAATTGTTTTCTCAAGTCTTAGCTCTTTAAATCATCAGCGCTTGGCTGTATTTACGACCATAAAACACCTTCCTTGTGAACTTTTCACCAGTTTGTGGGAAGGAAATATTGTAGCGGCCTATGAAAAATTTATAATAGTGTCAGATATCCCTGAGTTGAAATTTTGCCACTGAAAGACAGCAATGAAGTGAAAACAAAGCCGAAGCAAAAGAACGAGAGCAGCTAAATGCAGCACCAAGTGTCGACTTTTACCACACAACCTGCACGCTTCACACAGACAGTGATGTAATAGATTTTTACTGAAGTGACATTGAAAGCAATTGCTACATCATTACATTACATTACATTACATTATTGTCATTTGGCAGATGCTTTTTCCCAGAGCATCTTACACAGTGCATTTGATAAAGTGGCATGAAAAATGTATGTGTACCTAATGCTTACTTAAAACCCAAATGCTTCACATGTTCCTCTGGGATTCGTTTTGGTTTTGTGTACATTATGTACACATCAGTGTATCTAAAGCAGGGCAACCTTAATTCAATATACAATACTCATTCAGGTCAAATGCAATTTGATGCACTTTGATTACATATGAGGATGGCACACTCTATGATTTCAAGTTCCAAGTGAAGATTTAGCAGGAGAATTTTCAGACAATCGCATAACATTACATATTTGTCATTTAGCAGACACTCTTATCCAGAGCAACTTACATGGGTTACAATTTTATCCATTTGTACAGCTGGAAATTTTGTGAGGAAATTTAATGTGGGTTAAGCACCTTACCCAAGGGTACAGCAGCAGTGCCCCAGCAGGGAATTGAACAAAAAACCTTTCAGTTACAATCCCTGCTCCCTACCACTATGCTACACTGCCACCCTATCCATGTGTAGTTACCCTTACCCAGTTAACCAAACCTAGACAAACCGGTCCCATTCATGGCTCTATAAAATTACACTTGTCACTTCCTTTCCCTGTCAGCTGGTTATGGCATGCCTTCTTCACCCCACCCCTTTTCCCTGTTCATGGAGTCCAAATAGGGTATCAACCTCAGTCCATGGCCAGGTGTAATCCTTTTGTCAGACTCTTTCATCAGCACTGCTATACCCACACACTCCGATTGTATGGAAATTCATACCTACTGAAATGATGTTTAGCCGCTATTGTTTCAATTGTCAGGGGTATCCATGAAATGCACTGTGAAAAAAAAACTAATAACAGTAGCAAGATATGCCTGGCTAACATCACCCCAGTGATCAGTTTTCAATTATCACATTTCCAAAGGGGAGTCAATTTCTCTTGTCACATTTCATCCAACACTGTATTAATAGTGAAATGAAGCTCCATCATAGTTTGTCCTGTGCCTCTTTGCAGTCTTTCCTACCTTTTGCTCAGAACATTTTGATGCCTTAAGGACACTGAGCTGCTCTGTGGTATACTGGTTTCAGTAGATGTTTGATGATCATGAACAGGGAAAAGAAAGAGGTGGAGATGGGGTGGAGGAGGGATGCTGTGAACAGCTGATGCGGAAAGGATAGGTGATAAGTGGGATTTTTACAGTTGTACATGTTTAGATTCATCTAGGTTTTTAGTTAATTGCAGTTGTCTGGAAATCGTTCTCACAAATATTCATTGACAACTTCAATTAGGGTTTCTTCAGAGGAGGCTTTCGAATCTCAAGCTCCAGACAAAGCCTGTAAGCTCAATAGCTAACTGCCCCCCCAGCACTGTAAGTCTACCTGACTGTTTGCACCTGTCTGTTTTCGCCTGTGTGTCATAGCGGCACGGCGCTATAGAAGATTCTATCTCATCTGCCTCATGTTCGTCTCCATGTTTTTTATGTGCTGCACTTGCTTAGTCTCAGAAGCAAATTTTACAACCACATGGATATAACCAAAACTTCAAGCACAATAATGTGCTGTGCACTGCCAACTTGGAATTCCTAACATTAGTTACAGTACTGCCTGGGCTGCAGATGTCTGTGTTACTAGAAGCCACGGCAAGAAGCTATTGTTGTCCCCTCTGAGCACCATACTCTTTTTCAGGCTGTGCTGCTGTTCTCACAGATTAAGATGATGTCATGGGCAGTTCTGAGGTTTCTATAACTGTTATTTTAATAAACTGCATACCAGCATAAACCCACACGTTCATGATAAGTAACACGTATCTACTTGCTAGATATCGTACAAATACATTTGGCATGACCACTGGAGCCTGTGCTACATCCCTGGGGAATCCCCACTATCCTTGTGATAGAGAACCACTTCACCAAAAGTGGGCATTACACACACACACACACACACACACACACGCTCTCTCTCTCTCTCTCGCTCTCTCTCTCTCTCTCTCTCCCTGTCTCTATCTGTCAACACTCTCATAATAGAGAAACCACAAACAGCACAAAAGAGTATGGTTCCTCAGCTGTTAAGTGTGCCGGCTAGCCCGAAAACACTGTCCAAAACAAATTAAAAGTAAAACACGATGTCCTGCTTCTTCTTGTTCTGGACAATATGTCAGCAATCTCAGGTTAGGCGCCGCCAGTGTCTCCACCCCCCTGCTGCTACAGCACTCTATACACCACCCTTCTCTGGCTGGCCGACGATAACTCAAAGGCTACAACATAAGGCCACAGTCCACCAGACAAAGAGAAAGAGGAAGGAGAAATGAGAGAAACATGAGGGAGGGACAGTGAGCCACACAACCGCTGCGCCCACGGGGGGGCCTCTCCAGCCAGCTACACGTGCTCCAGATCAAAGTGAGTAAGTACTGGACCTGCACCCTGCTAATATGTCTTGCTCGCTGCCAACAGCGTCCTGCTCAGTCCAAGGCCCTCAGCCCATGACAAAAAAAGTTATTAAAACATAATTAACATTAATGGCAGTACTTGTGCAGGACATCTGACTTAAGGACAGCATTGTAAGCATTGTAAAATGTCAAGTAATGCTTTCCAGCTTTGACTGGTGTTCCATAAGTATTCAGTTATAATAACAGGAGTCATTTAAAAGGGATGTGTAGTTTCTGCATTAGAATGTATAGTGCAAAAGTATCAATTAATAACTAATATGAATAACAAACATAGTAAATAATTATTAGTAATTATAATAACTAATGTAATGATTAGTAATTAATGTTTATTTTTTACTAATAGATAACAAATTGGGACACTTAAAATAGTTACCAAAGTGTTACCAAAAAAATCTCAAGAGTTGAATGAATACTTCTTTCAACATAATATGCCCAGTATATAGTCACTTGTTGTACAGTGGCTACAATGACATATGAATTGTTTGACTGAATTCTCAATGGGCACCTTCAATCACACACTGCAATTACAATGAGGTTTCCTCACTGACATAGGACTGACCTCACACTATTGTATCATTTTATTGCTCATGACCTTTGTTGCTTTGTGTATGGTCTTTCCAAATGCAAAAGACTGTCCCATCTTTGTGAAAAATTAGGAGGCCTTAGGATGGCTCCTACAACAGTATTCTTTGACTTACTGAATGGATCATGGGGCAACACACAAACCAGGAGAGGAATCAAATCTCTAAGCATGTTGACATGGATGGAGAGGTACAGATTTGGGTGAAGATCAAACACCCCATCTTTCAAAGGTGGAGTTCTCCTATAAAAATGATCAAATGCACCTGTAAGATCTCTGAAAGGTGGAATTTCTCTTTAAATACGAATGGTCCATTAAACAGAAGAGGGAGATCACAACAGCCTGCCGCTCCGCCTGCCAGCTGTATCCCTAGCGATGGCTCTTTAAATGTCTCTGCTGACGACTGGGCTCGTGAGAGCCTCCAGGGGCATAACCCTGTGATTGACAGGCGGGTGGAGATTCTTCAGCGTGTGTGGATGGAGGATGAGGGACAATGGGCAAGGCCGCAGAGAGAGAGGAGCACAGAGAAAGTGCAGCACAATGTTCAATTGTCGAAGGACAGCCCTGATCGGTCATGCTCGACCAACAGCCACACACAGAATCATAGGTGTCCTACGCTTATCAGTGACATTACTGTGAGAGTGCAGGACAGAAGACAAGATGCTTATCAGGTGCTTTCCTCTGGGGCAATGCCCTGTACATGTCCTGCATTGTGGATATTCCTGTGTGCAGCTGGATATTTACTGAAGCCATTTAGCCAAATTAATTTCATCATGGGTACAACCGCAACGCCCCACCTGAGAATTTAGCCTATGACCTCTATGTTACAAGCTCATTGCCTTAATAACTACACAACCAGCAACCAGAGAGGCATTACTGATTAGAGGCATTCACACAGGTATGTCTACTGTTGCAACTCTAACCCTAACTAGTAACATTCAAAATAAACATTTGGCACACCTCACAGAAACCAAAGGTTTGCCTCTCTGGCCCTAAAGACTAGAATACACAAAAAATTAAAAACTATTTCTCTTGTCCTCTTCGTCCCCTTCTCTTCATTTCAAGTTCTTTGTTGCATTGTGTGGATTTTTGCCCTCTTCATGCCATTCAGTTATCTGTGGAGAATAGTTAGTAGAAGGAAAGGACACCAACACACCTTACTCTCAACAAAACAAACATGCTAAGTATTATTTTCATCAAATAAACAGATTTCTAAGTGAAAGGGAATCCCCAGTGTTAAAGCAGAGAATGTTCCAAAATAACAGAAATGCACTTCATCAACACAAAAAGTAACACTGCTTCAGCAATTAATGGCAAAAAAATGTTTTCTTACACACCATAAAGGGTGTTAACAATCCGGCATAACTCATGTTTATAATTAAGTAACAAGGTTTGAAATCCAGTGTCCTACCATATACAACACTGTTTAATTCATTAATTAAAGTTAGCGTCATAACAACTTTCAAATCCCTTAGATACTTGCCCAGGTTCAATACATGCTAGCTACAAGCTGCCGAAATGCTGAAAGCACACTGTCTGCCAATAATGCAGTAGCATTAGCAATTTTGACTTGTCTGAGAATAAAGCATGAGTTGCATTGGCCTGAGGGGTGCATTAAAAATTACAGAAGTGTTTCATGAGGTTAAACATAAGAACATGTTATAGTGAATGCACAGAACAGTATATTCTTGAAATGTAATATTCAGAATCATCAAAGAAAATACCTCCACCATCCTCTTGCAGTCTTTGAGGCTAAAATTTAATTAATAGGCTTCTAAACATGCAGAGGGTGGCTTCTATATCAAAGGAGAGCTACTTGACAGAAACCAAAGATGTGCCACTTTATTATTGTGTACACACTTGCGCCTTTCTTGGAAAAACATCAATTGGCAGGAGACTCTATAATAGATTACAGAAGACGAATCCATCCCCCGTTCCCACAGTATCTGCCTGACAGCCTGCTTGCTGGCATAGCAAAGGTGCCACCAACACCAGCCCGAATTGTACAGCTCGGACGTGCCTAAAGGGATGATGTGATAATCCTTATGGCAGAGATGCTATGATCGCAATCCCCCAAAGACGCCACTCGCTGTCCAAAGACATAGACGCACCCTGTCAAAAGCTGGGGAGCACACATGCCCCCAGAAGCAATCCACTGGAAATAGGCCACACACACCTGCCGGGAGGCGGGGAGTATCTAGGACAAAAGACGTCAATAACCGACGGGCGGAAAACGAGGAGTGATGAAGCGGGCCGCGGAGTATCGGGCCGAGGTGGTGTGGGCCGCGCCGCGGGGTCGTATCGACAGTGACACAGTCATTAACAAGAGGCGGCCCCCCCCGGACGGTACCGTGCCTCCTAGAGATCTTCTGATGGGTTTGAGATAAATTACTCCTGTCTGACTCCTTCAGCTGCCGAGGGAGGACCGGCCAGACATCCCCCTGTCTGTGACCCCGGCAGCGAACAGGTTCAGCAGCGTTTGCAGAAGTTAAAAGCTTTCAAACTGCTGCCAAAGTACCTATTTCACTTTGGAGCAAGGTGTTTCTCTTAAGACCCCAGCTTAGACCCTAGACTGACAGACTCCAGTCCCTCCCCCTGACACAAATAAGCTGCAGGTCTGGCTACCTACACTAATTGAAGACAGAGGTAAAACACAAACCATACATATGGTATATGTGTGTATGTATATATACTGTATGCATACTATATGTATATATATATATATATATATAAAACACTAAGCACAAACAAGGTGTAAATATGCTCGACATATGCACCTTATCCAGGTCAGACCAGATTTTTAAACATCACCTACTCTGCTGACACCTCAGCAAGTTTGGTGATTATTGCTGAACAGGGACTGTTACTACTTGCTGAGTAAAACTGTGACTATATGTAGTGATTCACCAAAGATACTGTGTATAACAGAAGAATAGAGCCTGAAGCCTGAATGATTCTACCCCTTCTGATATAACCTTTCAGGGGAGCACAATTAGAATCTGTCCTGACACTCATTAAGTATGGAAATTCATGCAAACAAATGGTTGTCATGTGTTTGACCTGACCAAGGACAGACATTGCTAAAATATGAAGCTTCACTCATCAAGGAGGCTTGAGATATGCATGAAAATGGATATCGCTCATTAATATGCACACAGATGCAAATGGACACATGTATATATGAATACAAAGTCTCCATCCTTTAACAATCTTGTGTAACAACACTTTCGAAAAGGAATGCAAGCATTATTCATTAAGATGCAAATACATGCACCTGCCTACACTTGCATACAATACTCTGAGGCCCAACAAGATGCTGACCTCCAGCTGTAGGGGCACCTCAGCTGTAAATGTGTCCAGTCTAATAGGCACTCATTACGATCTGTCACATGAGTTGACTTTTACTGTCACAAAATGTGAGAGAAGCGTAGAAAAAGCCACGTGTAACTGTACACCTCTGGCCACTTGCACGGGATTTTGTGTGCCTGGTTTATCACCTTGTCGATGGCAGAGTTTGTTCACAGGTCAGCCAGCTGAAGCAAACTCTCCCGCTGAGACGCGGAGGGACGGCGGATGATTGAAAAGCCTCCCGCGGTTTGGTGACACATGCGAGGACGAGGTGACGGTCAAAAAATTTTCACAGCCACAGGGACCGACCCTAAATGAGGCGTGCATTTCATCGGCCAGCCAGCGAGAGATGGGGGGCAGTTTGGGGGACGGGGGCCGGGGGCAGAACGTCCTCCTCTCCGGTCACTGTGGTTGAACCAAGAGATCCGAGCCCTGGCGGACGGAATGGAAAAACAACCCCCCCTCCAAAAATACCGCCAGAGCAGGGTAACTGTAAAATAAACCTGCGCAGCACATCAAACCCCTTGGTCCCACAGTGCTGAACCCCTCAGACAAGCAGCAGAAGCCTGCAGACTGCCCCTCCGGAATCCGTGTGCTTCAAAGCTGGATTGGTGTGCTTTCATGTTTGGCCAAAAGAGCGACAAAATACCTTTTCACCAGGCCGCATCTCACGCATGTTGGCTTGTAAATCTAGGCTGTGTGGAGAGAGAAGACAGAGGAACGTCACTCTTCAGATTGTTTCCATCAGGAGGAACGCAGGCCTGTGATGACCCCACACCTCTCTCTGACAGCATTTGCACATATGCGGTCATGTGTGTTCACATGCACGCGCGTGTGTGCACGCTTGCTTGTGCAAAACAGCTTATCTTGCAGCTCAGACATAAGTGAATGGCTCTGGAGTTCAGCGCAAGTTTAGCTGTTTTTCGTTTCTCTGCCTTTTACTTTGTGTAATTTGACTTGCACAATCGCGTAGCTGTATTTGTTTTGATAATATGTTCCACATTTTTCTATCAGGAAAAAAACACATTACTTTGAAATTCATCCATATTTCAAACAGAGGAAATGAACCCCGTTTATAAGGACAAAGTGTTCACATGCACTGGCCATCTTCCACCACATTCCAGCACATACGTCCCAACACTCTCATTATAACACGGTGACTCTTAACAGCACCTAGGGCTGCTCACTGACAATTTATCAGTCATCTGTTTTAAAACAGGGTTTCTCAGCTCTGGTCCTGGGTGTGCTCTGTGTTTTGATTCCATCAAAAGACTTAACGACCTTATCCACCCAACCATCACCTCGACTGAACCAGTCCAGCTTCTTCCCCTAGGCTCTGAGGAGTTAGTGGGTTAGGAGGAGAGCAGGATTGCAACACTTAGGGACCAGAATCAAGCACCTCTTACAATTATCATTTCATGTGCAAAGGTAAGTCTAGTTTGAACTGATTTTCAGTTCCATTTTCAGTGGAAAGTCGAAATGCATTTCAAAATTAAACCCAAAAATTTCTATAAATATTTCATAATTAAACCTATGGAATGTGCTCAGGTGTGAAGAATACACCATACAATAACTACTATCAGGGTCAGGTTACGAATATTTGGTGCTCAATGCCCATTAAAACGCTTTCCCTCTCTTTCATGTTTAACGTAAAAAAACTAGGCTAGGTCCCTTTTAAAGCCCTATGTGCCAGGTGAGTTTAGCACTACAGGAAATAGCAGTGGGGCAGCAAATGAGAGCAACAGTAAGGTAGAACCTTCAAGCAGGACCTGGGTAAGGTCGAATCAACAGGTGTGCAGGTGAGTGAAGGTGAGAAGGTTACGTATGACAGCGTGATGACGTCTCCTGGACCAGCAACATGCCATCGGTGCAGCTGTTTTTTTTTTCAAGTCATGTCATTCGGCTGCCCAGATGGAGCAAGTGACTGCTCTGTTATGCACTGCCAATGTTTAAGGACCAGACACTTAAGGGTTAATTGGCTGTGTTAAGAGAAAATGCAGTAGTGCAAAAGGAAAAAAAAGGAGCTAAGTGGCTTTTGGTGTATCATGGCTGAGAATATGAACTTTAAATGGACTGTATCATTATTCCACGGCGTTCTAATGGGAAAATGATTTGAAGCCCACTGAACCCCATTGCAAAACGCATGCAAACCCCCCCGCCACACCCAGCCGATGCTAATCTGCGAAGCGGCGGGGCGTGCCGCCGGTGGCGAGGTTTATTTATGGGCAGCTGATTGCAGCGAGCTGCAAGGAGCGCGCAGGCGGCGTGGCATATGGGGAAAGGAGGTCTCGGTGTGAAGGAGCGAATAAGGAGCTGTTACCGCAGCTGTGAGGGATGGTGCGTGCGAACGCAGCGCGTGCTTGGCTCAGAGCGTTCAGCGCTGTGTGTTTAGTGGGGGGGCGTCTGAGCCTCATCCTCTGGGGCCGAAGCCCAGCATGCGCCGGGGTGCGGTGGCATCGTCTGAGCGGGCAGGAGCGTCTCTGAGCCCTCCGTCATGGGGCCCCGGGTTCAAACCGAGGCCGGTCTGACAGACAGGATGAGCCCGCAGACTCACGCGCCGGTCTCAAAAATCGAGGTGTTGATTGTTACTGCCCTTAGCCAAATGGCTAGTCTGAGCCAGCGAAGTTAGAATATGCAGAGGGGCGAGGCACCCTCTTCTTCACCCTAACATGCAACACTCCGCTCTCACCCCGATAGTACATCGTCAGCTGACCTGACAGATGTACGCCAGCAGTGTAGGAGAGGTGAGTAAAAAGAACACAGTCCAATTATAGAGCTCCTAAAAGCAAAACAAAACAAAACAGCACTAAGCAGCAGAAAACTCACAAAAAGAAACAGACAAAAAATAACAATAATTAATGCAGAGATACAAAAACCAGACTGAAGTTCAAGAGGAACGCTGGTGTTGCAAACAACCTACATTTCTTTATGCACGGTAAACATAGCAAATTAAAAGGGAAGGCTGACAGAGTTGGCAAAACATGTGCAAATGCTTTTGCTGTTAGCAGTTTTAGTCATTTTTGTCCCAGTGATCTCTCACATACATATTTTCTACTGGCAAAACTGTACAACATTGAAATAAATCATGGGTTTGATTATCGTGTGGGTGCAATGTCTTCTTTTGAACCTTTCTAAACAGTATTGAGCTACTAAGGAATGTGATCGATTCAAAAGCTGCCAGTTTCAGAGTGTGAAACTCCCTCTTTATTTTAATGATTTAAAACTGCATCTCTTTCTATTTCTACATAACAGTTGTCTATTTTTCAATTTGCATGTCAGATGAAATTCTTCTTAAGTTTTTTTTTTTTGAAAAGTACAAGCTGTTTGCTCTAGCACAGACGAAGTCCAGATAGTCCTCAGTTCACAAATCCTGGCACTTTTTCAGGCTCCTTCAATAACACACACAAACAGGGAGGTCTGAGGGAGAGAAAGAGAAGGAGAGAGAGAGAGAGAGAGAGAGAGAGAGAGAGAGGGGTGGGGTGGCGAAGGAGGGGAGGTGTGTGGGGGGGTTTACTGTACCGTCTCCCAGCCTTGGAAGGGTATTTTACAAGGTGCGGGGCTTGGTATCTCCATGGCAACGCGGAAGCGACCAGGAGCAGACGGACGGAGAGGAATCGTTCGTGGCCGAGGAAGGCGCTTAGGAGAGATGTGACATTTCCCACCGAGATGAGAGCCATAAAGCACGCTGGCGGCGTCTCATTCCCGACAACGCGAGGCTGCTTTTCCACGGTGGCCCGGGGACGAGAATTTATGTCCAGAAGGGGACCGGCCACAAATAACGAGATGATACAGACACAGAGCGAGGGGTGACAGTGTCTAAGTGAGAGGTTCGTCCTTCTTTTTTTTTTTTTGCAGAGGCTGGTGTCTGCTCAGAGGGGACTAAGACAGAGAGATCTCCAACTGTTGTTTTGTAGGAGATCTAAGCAGACATGCCGAGTCCACTAAGGACAGCGATGTCACACCCTGAAGTCCAGACAAGGGTTCAAATTGTCCCCATGCAAGGGACTTGGACCAATGTTCAGCAAGCTTTTTGTGTCTCTTGTCAGGACTGGTACTCCGCTTCCCGAATTTACAGGAGTCCTTCCCGGGACCGTTGGAAACAGCTTCAGCAGTTTACCTACGTATTGCCATCCTCTTCCTGGTCATGCCTGGCCAGAACCTTTACTCTCCCTGACAGGAGGCTGTTGCAGCTGACATATTAAGAACACTCCCACTCGAGGTCTCTGCCCATCAGAAAAGCAGTGGTATGAGCTCCAGCCCAGCGTCCTGCTCAGATTACACGAGACAAATAACTGCTAAACATAACTGCAAACTGCTGTGGCCGACACAAAAAGGCTGAGGTCCAAGTAACCTGCAGTCAAAATGGGACACGGGCTGTCTGACCCATGTGACGGGACAACAATATTATTCCCAATAATAGGATTCCCAGATCGATGGAGCAAGGCACCAGAGTAACCCTATAAAGATCTGCCTTGTCTCATGGTCCCCAGAGGAGAATGCCTCTCTTTCAGGCTAACCCCACTGAGTTCCTTTTAGCAAGAGCAAGAGTACAGTATTGTACAAGCAGTATACACCATCAAAGGCATCAGGTTTGCCTCAGTGCTGTCCCCATGAGTTTAGGTTTGGGAACCACTTCCTGACTCCAAAACTCTTAATGAATACAGCATACTCTCCCAATTTTGATCGAAAGGTGTTTGAGGGAGGCTTGGCAGCCAGCTGTTGGGATATAGCAGATGCAGTCACCAGGGGGGTTATGCAGGGGTCAAACTTCGCCAAAACAGGTTTTGGCTGGTGGTCTGGGTGTGGGCTCCGCACAAGCTGTATGTACTGGTGTGTACCCTATATGGAATCACCGGCCATCTTCTGACTGCACCTCGGTCCCACCTCAATCTCTGCCCCCTAACACCTGCTACTTGCATTACTTGTATTACTTGCTGTTTATTTTATGGGTAGTATGACAGTGTGTTTTGGATTCTGCAATCTAGTAACTGTGATGTATGGTAGTATACTTAGCTTCCCTTGTCTAGTCAGGTTGCACAACTTAACTTGTGGTAGGGCTTGAATAGTGTTATGCTCATTGGCTAGGAAGTGTTGTTACCCTGGTGTGGCACTGTTGCTCTTTCAACTTGATTGGATACACTTCTGTTCTTTTGTGCTAGAAGTTGCACTGGATAAGAGCATCTGCTAAATGAATGCAATGTAATGTAATGTAAAAGTTGCACAGGTGCCTATCAGCAAAACAAATCAAGGAAAGACTTGTGGGGGGTGGATGAGGGGGTGGCAGTGTCTGTACCTGGGCCAGGGAAATGTGCAGGGAGGCAATGATTGGCTGGCATCAGTGTAGTGTCACCCTGCACAGTTCTGTGCACTCAGCAAGATTTCACGCTGCCAAGGCGGAGTATGGGTAATGCTAAATGGACACAGCTCATAACAGCAACAATAATGCAATTGCTTTTGCAAGACTGTTGGCCTGTTCCCAAAAGGTTCCATGTTAAATTCTCAGGTAGGGCACAGTCATTGTACCCTTGAGCCAGGTACTTTTCCTGGATTGCTTCAAAAGAGGAGCAAAATGTCAACCAATCTTTTTTTTTCCATCGTTATAGTTTATTTGTTTTATATATATTATGCATTTATACATTTATACAAAGCACTGAAATAGAGCTATCTTCCAGAAAGAATATGAAAAACAAGAAAAACAAGGGCCAGTTTGGAAAAAGGAAAATTATTCTCTCACCCAATAAAAGAGCGGGGTCAGGGAACAGACTTAGAATTGGTTAATGTGTGAAAATGTAAGACACTAAAGTGGCCCTGCGAAAGGGCGTCAGCTCATGCAACTGCACCGAGCGATGCCACGGCGTTCAGTCCGTCGGTGCTCGGTTTGTGTGAGTTCCGTTTAGAGACACAGGGGGAGCTCTTGCACCAGTAGTTTTGCTTGCTTAGCCGTGCAGAGAAGCTGAGACACAAAAACTTTATGCAAGCTATGCAGAACTGCGTGCCCCCGAACGCCACCGAGACAAGGGATCGTATGAGGCACAGCGTCCTGCGAACATTGCTGCCAATGGGAGAAAAATACAGCGGAAAGGAGACACATAGATTTAACAATAATACAACTTTACTTGTATAACCGTTCAGTGCCGGGAGTACTACAAGGAATCCTCACATATTTTACTCACTTCTGTAAAGTTGTCAACGATATGTCAATCAGAGTGACTTCACGCACAGCACGCCCTTGAGTTTTTCTTAAGTGTTCTCTCATCCTCTCCGCTTCCTTGCTCTATTTAGTGAGAGAATGTGTGGGCGCGTGTGTGCGTGGACTCGGGAGTAATCGGAAGGCACAAGCAAGCAAGGGGAGAGAGAGAGAGAGAGAGAGAGAGAGAGAGAGAGAGAGAGATCGAGCGATAGGGAGAGAGAGAGAGAGGGGGGAAGAGAGAAAGCCAGAGAGAGAGAGCGAGAGAGAGGGGAGCGCGTTCCCTCCCGGTGCACTTTGCAGTTAGTTGCGGGCTGCTGTTGCTGGTGTGGCGGATTGCTGGTCGCGGGGAACTTTACCACACTGGATCCCAAAGTCCGTCTCTCTCACGTGCGCAGTTCGGAGCTGCCATGGATCTTGCGCCTGGATTTGCATTCTTAATTATTTTGCCGTTCTTTCTGCACACGAACGGCCTCTATATCGCCAGTAGCATAGGTACGTGGGATTGTTTATATATTTGCACTTTGTATTAGCGAAGTCTGTGGTGAACCTACCTGCTATCCACCCCACACCCTCGGCCAGTCATTTGTCATTATTTTTACACAATTATTTCTCCGTTTCAACTTCTGCCTCTTATGCATATTTAGTTTTTTTCCACGATTCCCAGGACTTTCCCAGGAAATTCTTCTGTCTGCTACAGTATGCCATGTCATCAGCCTTCGTTGTGAAGCGTGCATTTTTTCCACATCCTCTCAGCCGCCAAAGCATTATCAGCTGTGTACTTTGTGCGCGTGATTCAGTTTTGTTTTTAAATTGCAGCTATATCGGTTCGCTAACTGCTCGTGCCGAGAGGCAACCCCATTTGTCATGATTGTGATGACAGCTATCGATTTGTCACAGAACGGAAGAGTAGCAGGGTATCGATTATAAATCAAAATTTCCTTTCCTTTCTGTTTCGTTGTCTCGCGTTTCCAGCGTGGACTCCACAGCTGGTGGAGTAACAAAACCGCTCCGCAACTACTTAAGTTACACATAAATATCCCTTAATCGTTTGATGATGCAAAACTTTCTTAATTACAATAAACGTCCAGTTATTTCAGAGTGAATTGTTTTATAGTTATCGGTCTGATACACATAAACAACAATACCTGCTAAACAATAAAGCTACGAACAACGTGCAAAACGCATTTCTGTTAATATCTAAACATACATGTAGCCTGTATCTTTGATATGTTTGGTATTTTCATTACGTTAGCACCAGTCTTTAAATTACAATGCATATACCCATCATATTTACAAAAGAAACCATACTCTTGTAACCTACAATGAGAAGATTACGAATTGTCGTTGCCAGTGAAGATGTTTTGAAAATCATAAATCAATTTTGATGCCAGCTTAAAAAAAAAACCAAATGTCATACAGTCGGTCGGATCTAAAAATGGTCTGGAAAAAATTGCATTATCGTGCACGCTTGCTCCATGTTCCCCTCTCGCGCTAGATGCGCGCGGGGTGTGAATTACCACCTTTCGAGTTAGTTTTACTGCCGTCTGATGCTCTGAGCTTGATGTGATGTGAAATCTACCAATTACAATTGTTGTAACATTAAAGAGAGAGCGCGTTTACGATCTGAGGAGTTATTTTTGATGTAAGTTGTCTTCACGATAACTTTGAAGTAATGATTCGCCTGGTTCAAAGCGAAAATCAAAGTTGACAGCCGGCATTGAAAACTACGAAAAGGCTGAAATGGCAGTTATGTTTATGTTTTCGTTTTTCGATGTTGCGCTTTACTTCCGACTCCCTGGAGTTAAACGCTATGCTTATATTTAAATATTAATAATAATAATAATAATAATAATAATAATAATAATAAAAGTTGAAATTACTAAGAATGCTATATGTTTTTTCCCCTCAAAGATTGGTACCTAACTTGGTTTTAGTAACCCGAACACGCAGGTAGCTCTCAATTCTGAATTCTACAGTGGGAAGCAGCTCTCTGTACCTTCCCGGCAGTTTGCTGGCAGTGAGAAAACATCATTCAGCGTGTAAGAACCGCAATTATCACCTTGATCTTATTAGCCGTTCTGTTTTCTGTTGCTCTCGGGGCACAGAAAGTGACACATACAAGCGGAGGTTCAGCGCGTGCTCGTCTATTCCTTAATATTTACAGCCTGGAGACATGGGGTTTGAGTTCAGCGAGGGTGAACTCCCTCATTTAAGGTACCTGGGCCAGATAGATCTACTTAGGAAACGTTGACCACAGGTCTCTGACATCCTATACCTCGCACCTGAAAGATTTTTTAAAGACAAAAGTGTGAAGTTTCTTTGGAATAGGGAGTACTACGAGCTCTAATATTTTAATCAAATGTTATTGATTGTGAATATGAGAATGGCAATATTATTTCCCGTTCACAGCAAGTGTTAATATGGTTATGATTATTATTAGCATTAACAGTAATTATAGTGCACTAGTCCTTTGACAGTTCTTTCCCTCTGTCACTCTGTGATTCTGTGCATATGAGTGTGTGTGTGTGTGTGTGTGTGTGTGTGTGTGTGTGTGTGTGTGTGTGTGTGTGTGTGTGTGTGTTGGCGTTTGTGTTTGAATTTCTCTGTCCCTCTGTGTCTGTGGGCAGCATGGTGCATCAGGTGTCTTGTGAGCTTAGTCCCTCCCAAGGTGTCTGGCTGCATCCTGTCTCTCTCTGTGAATCTGTCCATTTGTGTGTGTGTGTGTGTGTGTGTGTGAGTGTGTGTATGTGTGTGTGTATGTGTGTGTGTGTGTTTGTGTTTGAATTTCTCACTCTGTCTGTGTATTTGTGTGTGAGTGTGTGTGTCTGTGTGTGTGTGTGTGTGTGTGTGTGTGAGTGTGTGTGTCTGTGTGTGTGAGTGTGTGTATGTGTGTGTGTGTGTGTGTTGGCGTTTGTGTTTGAATTTCTCTGTCCCTCTCTGTGCAGACTCCCTGCAGGACATCCTCGGGGAGTATGGACTGGTCAGGCCGGTGAGCACGGACGCTGAGGGCAGGTTCCTGTCGCACGCCGTGTCAGCCGGCCGTTCGGGCGGGCAGTCTCGTAGGCGCTGGAGGAGGGAGGCAGGTGCAGCGGAGCACGAGGAGGAGGAGGAGGAGGAGGAGGAGGAGGAAGAGCACCACCACAGGGAGCCCCGGGACCGGCTCTACTACAACGTCACCGTCTTCGGCCGGGAGTTCCACCTGCGCCTGCGTCACAACTCGCGGCTGGTGGCCCCCGGAGCCAAGGTGGAGTGGCAGTACGACAGCAACGAGACGCGCTCGGAGCCCCTGCTGAGCGACTGCCTCTACGTGGGCGATGTCAGCGGCGTGCCGGGCGCGTCCGTCGCCATCAGCAACTGCGACGGCCTGGTGAGTCCGAGCAATCCCAGGCTGCATTTCTCCGTCTGAGCAGAGGGGCGCGCGGAAGACTTCTGCCGCTCGATCTCCTTCTGCTGTGTTTGTTTTAGATTATTTCCGTTTTTTGTTGATCTGTCGTTTGTTAAAAATGGCTAAGACAGGGTACAGGCAGATGGCTAAGCTGGTACAGTGGCTTCTTTCAAGACCGAGTCCTATCGCCCAGACACCACTAGTTTGAAGCCGGGCTGTGTCTGCAACAACAGAACATGATTGACTTCATTGTGTTAGGGTAGGGTAGATTTATGTCAGCCAGGTTTCCACTAATTAGTGCCTCCTAGCAACTCCTCAGGTGCCCCTGACTTGCTAAGTTGTCGTCTGTGAGAGATGTGGTGAAGCTCCAGTCGGTGTTGGTTCTCCTGTTGCCTGCTGTCATGCTTGTGTGTCCAGTCTGCATCTGCCTGTCCCCTGTCTCTTTGCTCCATCTGCAGACCGTGTGTTAGGAGGTGCATTAAAACGTGACCCTCTCTGGGGTTGCACCCTGGGGTCAAGTGGAGGTCACGGCGGTCAAGCTAACGTTTGCTCTGCAGTTACCCCTTGTTGCCCTGACACGGTCGCGCACACGTGGCCTGTGAAAAGCTTGCTGCCAGTCTGTTTACTCCGACTGTCAGTTTGTCAGTGTTGGCCCTATCAGAGATGTATCCTTTACAGAGAGAGGGAGGCAAAAGAAAAGCAGGGGAGGGATTTTGAAGAAAGGATGTGATACTTTGATAGCTGTTTCTTGGCTTATGGGCTTTGTACTTTGAAATAAGCGGTTTCCAGCCTGAGGAGAAAAGACAGTTTCTGCTGTAGTGTTTGCGGTTTGCGCCACGATGTTTACTGGCTGAAGGAAGATATGTGTCCGTTCACTGGCTGTATGAGGAGTTTAACGAATGGGAGAGGAGTGCATTTTTGTGTTCCGAACTGGTCCAATGTAAACACGCATCTTGACAAAAATCCATGCTCACCCACACAGTTCTGGAACAGTGGGAACATTAATCTGCTTGATGACCCTTCTTTTTTGAGTGGATACAGGTGTAATGCCACTGGACAATGGTCTTGGATCGGCTTCCAATATTTATTAAAATGGTTTGGTGTTACGATTATGGGTGGGAGAACTGATCCTGGATAAGTTGTTGTGGGCAGAGAGTACACAGAGAAATATGGAATGGGTGGGCAGGGGGGGTGTACATTGTAGCATTCTGGGATGGGAGACAAGGCAACGAGTCTTCTCCATTGTTTTCTCCTTTGCTTGCATCTGTGAGACTCGACAGTGACTCTCTGGTGTCTTAGGCTCTTCCTCTATGGCCAGTCGCGTCCAGGCCTGTGGATGCGAGGGGGAGAGCCCAAACTACCGCTGCATTAATTAGAAAACTATTCATTATTTAGACGTAACAACTGTAACATTTTAGATGCACTTGAAAATCATACCAGCCAGATGAGAGGTGGGCGTCTTGCCAAGCGAGCGCTAGGACTGAGAGCCGACCCCCCTTTGGCCTTGGCAGACGTCCATGGCTAGAGTGCCGTGGAGATGAATGGCGTTGCGAGAGAATTGCTTTCTTGCGGAAGGCGGCGGTCAGGCGAGGGCCTGGTTTGTTTAAGGAGAAGCGGTGCTGAAACAGGGCTTCAACAAATTAAATGGCAGAGAGATGGACTGGCCTCCACACTCCACACTCCCCACTCCTCCACCCCCCCACCTCATCACAGGAGCTTTTCCCGAGGCCTGAAGGGACGGGGGGTTACGTCTGGGGTGAGATGGAGTGATTGGTCAGGGAAAGGACTGATCCTGTGAAAAAAAAAATAAAACTGTAGAGTCATAAATAATATCATTAAACCATAATGTGGGGACTGACCTGAAATATAGTGTGGATCTCAACAGGAGCTTTAAGTGAGTAGAGGTTAGGTGACATTCTCTGCTGGAAATGGACAAGGGTGTGTTTTGTTGCTGTTTCTAGACAGTATCATATACTTGTTGGAAGGATGTAGATCTCACAGTTTACATGGCATTCCTCGTGGGAATAGACATGTGATTTCAGGGTTCGTACAGACCTCATACAGTTTGCCTAGGAATCCTCTGATTTTGAAAACTGATATTTGCAGTATAGTTCGGCTTTTTTAAGTCATGTTCTGAGGTGCATCTCCACAGTAGTGATGCTTCTGCAGGGTTAGCTTGACTGGCCACATATCCGTCTTCCTAAACTAGAGCGTGTTGGTACGTCAGTGTCTTTCCGCGTGTCTTAACTCTGTCTGTGTGTCCGTCCGTGCAGAGGACACGCCCGTGTCGGTGAATGCGATGCCTTGTAGGGTTAAGATGGAGCAGCCATTAGCTGTTGGCTGTTGAGCACAGGCAGGGAAGCAGCTGGAGCTGAGGGGATCGTTGTGACTGTGTGGCTGATTGCCCTCATGACAAAAGACGTTTGGGAATCGCAGAACAGCGGGGTCTGAGTGTTTGTGTGCTTTTGTGTATCTGTGACTGCCGGTGTATCTGTGGAATGCAGTGTTTGGAGCATCAACTGAGGACAGACCCGACACACACACACACACACACACCCCCGTCCTACTCCCACCCACCCTCTCCTTCCCAGACGTCTCCTACCAGCAGAAACAGCTGGCCATGGTGAGCTGTGGGAAGATAAAACACACAGACAAACACATGCGCACGCACACACACACGCACACGCACACACACGCGCACACACACGCACACACACGCACATACACACACGCACATGCACATGCACAGAATGTAGCCAGCGTAATTATTCAGACATTTCATTTCCCATCACTGAGACCACAGGGGACTAGTGTCTGCAGATGCCTGAGACAGGCTACCTGTAAGATAATCAGAGGGTGTGGCCTAATGATAGGGCATGCAGGACATGCATGCAGTGAAGGGGGGGGCGGGGCTAAGTGGAAGTAGGAAGGTGGAGCAGAGGGATTCCCATTGGTCCCTGTCCAGATAGGGCGGAGTCTCCGCACGCTGCTCCGAGCCTGTCAGAGGCATGTCTCAAGCCGGCCTCCTGACAGAAGATTGTCCAACCCTGTTGCTATCCTTTCTGCCGTAGCAGCAGGCAGACGTCCCCCTCGAGAGCGAGCTCATCACGGCCCGCTGGCCGCTCTGCCGCCGCCGCTGCGCCGTGAAAGTGGGGGAGAGACAGGAGCCTGGCGCAGACGCTCCGGTGTAGAGATGGACGGGCCTGCAGCCACGGCGCCGAGGCGCGAGCGGGCGGGCGTGCAAGCGGGCGTGCCGCGTTCCCCCGGGGGATGCGCTCTCATATAGGAGTGCCGGAGGAGTGTGGCCGGAGCGTAATCCTTTCTACACACTCTGCTGCGCCGTGATTACACTGTCCCCTCCAGAGGTGCGTTTCAGTGTCCTTCAGGTGTTTCATCATCACTCAGCCCCTCCCTCTGTTAATCGCCATGGTGACCATGACTATGCCCGTGCCTGTGCCCGTGCCAGTGAACTTTGCAGAGTTCACCTGCTGCAAAACTTACACACCCTAAAAAATATCCCATTCATATCTTGAATAGGTACCTTCGATCTTACCAGTTTACTTTGAGTTTTGCTAAACACCTGCATCGGTATTTGGCCGCAGCATATTTAATAATGGCACAGCTGTAGTAGTCACTGTTGTGCGTATAGCCCTGCATTTTGACTCGTCCTTCCCGAGGCCTGAGGTGAGTTTTGGCTGGTCTGAGGCAGCTGGCGAGTTTTCTGTAGGAAACGGCAGGAGCACGGATGACCGCAGAGTCCCGTGACCTTGGCTGTCAGCGTGGCGTATTGGGGTCGCAAACACTGTCCTTTTCACCTGTCACCGTGAGAGGAGGTACAAACTGTGAGAGTCCCGTCAGCCTGCACTGCCCCTGTTGATTAAAAATAAACCCAGAGATAGATGGCTGCGTCTGTCCATGTCAGGAAAAAAAAAAACGTAAATTCACTCTGGATAAGAGTATCTGTTAAGCGACAAAAAAATGTGCAACGTAAATGAGACGGTAGGTATGTCTCTCTCTGCACTTTCTTTCCCCCCTTCTGTACGGTGCTGGTGAGATTCCAGCACAGTCTTGGCAAGGCAGAATTTGGTATTCAGGGCTGGGCCACAGGGGAGTACGATCTTGGAAGGTTAAAAAGTAATATTTAAGACAGCTGCCTGCTCTCCCGTCTGCAGCCGGCGATGGTAGACAGCATAATAAAACCTCTCTAATGTTGACACTGCTTTGTTGCAGACACGTACGGATACGGGGTGGGGTGTGCGTTTGGGGGGGGGTGCGTGTGGGTGGGGAGCGTTAGGGAGTCATGGTGTCATGGGGTCGTGGGGAGAATGGGGCTTTTTTCAGCTCCTGCCTCTTTTGCTCTCCCAGGCACTGCTGGTTTATCCTCTCATGCTGGGACACCTGTGTCCCGGGAGAGGGAGGGGAAATGACCACATACTGTGTTGTCTGCTCCAGAGATGAGAGGGAGATTCCAGCCACTGTCGCTCGTAAAGTTGTGTGCGTGCATGTGAACGCATGCCTCTCTGTGTGTGTGTGTGTGTGTGTGTGTGTGTGTGTGTGTGTGTGTGTTTGTTTGAGGGAGACAGTGTATGCGTGTGTGTGTGTGTGTGTGTGTGTGTGTGTGTGTGTGTGTGTGTGTGTGTGTGTGAGTGTGCAAGTGTATGTGTGTGCATGTGTGTGAGTGTGTGTGTGTGCATGTGTGCGAGCGTGTGTGCGTGCGTGCGTGCATATGGGTGTATGTTTACTTCTGTGTGCAGAAGCATACTTTTTGTGCTCCCTTTAATTTGGATGAGAAAGTTGTATTTTACCATTGTATGTTTACCACCATAAATATTACATGTTGGAGGTACGGCACTGTGGTTAAAGAACTGGGCGTGTAACCAAAAAATTGCAGGTTCATTTCTCAGGTGGGGCGCTGGTCTTGTACTCCTGGGCAATCTGAATTGCTTCAGTAAATACCGGGCTGTTTGAAATGATGAAATGTAGGTTGCCCTGGATAAGGATGTCTGCTAGGCAAATAAATAATGTATTCATTTAATCTTGGAGCAGATTCTGACTGTAGTGCAGGTGTTTGTTGCCCTCTCGCATTCATCCAGAGCAGACGTTTGTGTGTGTGTGTGTGTGTGTGTGTGTGTGTGTGTGTGTCTGTTATTAACCTGCAGCATGCATTCAGAGTTGTGGGATCTGTCATTATGTTTGAGTATTAGAGTTCCAGGACTCTGGTCTACCTAGGCATTTGTGATCAGATCAGGTTGCCGGAGTGTAAGGCATAAACGTTGATATTTTCAGGGTGGGTATTTGCATGTCTAGAAATGGACTGATAGACAATTGGACGGTTAATGGAAGATTATTTAATGCCATCTGATTTGATGCATTGCAATTTGATACAATTTAAAAAGCAGAAAATAAATTCTAGGTGAAGCAAGAAGTTGATATCAGTTGCCTTGGATTATGGTGTATGTTGAAAGGCAGCTTACCTAAGCATAGTGAGTTCCTTCATTTATGCAAGTTGGAAGAATACTAAACAGTATCGTGCATTCACATTAGAATTCTTAGTAGATAAACTTTGCATTGTCATTTATGTCTCAATATGAATTTAGACCTACTATAGCAGTTCAAATGAATAGGTCATGTTCAAGAACTCTGGTGTTTTCCCCTTGTTACTGTCCAGACTTCTAATGTTGTTCTGAGGCACATTCCAAAGCCAAATATCACACAGAAAAAAACGTGATGGACAGGATTTTGTTATTTGGATATGATTTGGTTCTGGACATCATCATGTTTCAAAACCACCTCTAAGTGGTAGACTTTCAGTATCTGAGTGATGCGGCTCATTCCAAAAAAAAGAGTTTTTCTTTCAGACTGCAAGGGTGGTATAGCAGGTTGAGTAATTACAGCATAAAACAGTCCTAAGAGTGGTGGCACCGGTGTCTGTGCCTGGCATGACACAGTTTCACAGGAGTCCTCACTGCCACATTAAGATGTCAAAAAAAAAAGTCATGGCCCCCTTTTCACCATCAGTTGTCACTGGGCTCATTTTGCGGTGGTGCTCTCACAGTCTGAAACATTAAGTGGTGCTCCAGTGTAATCAGCTTAAAGCGAAATGATTATATCAATTACAGATTACACAGGCGTAATTGACCGGGGCAGTGGGTGCCGTGCCGGTGTGAGCGGGACGGGGGATAGAGGGAGTGAGGGATTGGGCCGTGATTACACACCCCGGCGCCGAGGCGCGCAATTACTCAATCTCAGAGCTGCTACGGGGTGAGATCGTGCCCCTCCCCCTTCCAACCCGGGAACGCGGGTTCCACCGGCGCCGTAATTAGAGACGCGTTCGCGGCGCTCAGAGAGTGCAGATTCTGCTTCTCGAGTAGGTACGGAGTGTGAGGAAATTTGAGGATAACAAAATAACAACAAAAAAAAAAAAAGTTGACTTGAAAGAGTTTGGGAGTAGCTGTGGTGCAGTGCTGGGTCAAACGTGTCATCGCTGGGTCCTGGGTGGAAGGGGTTCCAGCAGTCAGTTTGATTGGTTTGCCAGATAATTACCATGTCCACGTTTCATGCTCAGAGGTAACAAAAGCTGGGACAACATTGCAGTTATGCTGTTATTTTCAATTATTTTGGGAGCCCGGCCCCCATGCAGTACCACATTAGTTGTGTTTCCTGGCTCTTATCTTCTGCTTTTCGTGTTACTGCTGTTCATGTGTGTAAAAAGAAATGAGGTAGCAGCAATACTTGATTTGCATCATGACAATTTAGCAGCACAATCCAGGGCCTCCTGAGAGAACCCTCACGCTGTCTCTCCATAGTGGTGCTCGCACTAGGACGCTGTTTGTGTACTGCGGCACATGGAGATGAGCATCTTTGTTCTGGTAAAGTCTCGATCGTCTGGGTTTTTACAGCACCTGGCGTACGTGCAGTCTCCACCAATGAAGCTCAGGGACGACGGGAGGGACGACGGGGGGGACGGGGGGGGGGGGGTTTGAAACATGGTGTACCGAACAGCTCCGAAAAACCTGGGCAGCAACACCTGTTCTGCTGCTGCCGCCTCCAAACCGCGATTTGATTACCCGCTCGCCCAGGTCCCCGACTTCCTCCTCTTCCACAGGGCAGGAAGTGCTCTTCCCTGTTCCCGATTCGTCCGTTGCTTTGTCCAGTGACGCTCCACTCTTATTAGGTAACTCCGCCGAGTCGCGGCGTCTGTGGGCAGGAGCTGTCTTGACAGCTTTTGTGTAAAGCGGCAAAGTGGCAGAATCTCACATTGTGTACACATTCACAGCTCCCCTTTCCAAAAGCTGTTGTGCTTTGTTTTGTTTTTGTTTTTGTTTAAAGGAAATATGACTGAGCCTATTATTTTGGCTCATCTTCTGTGCAGTATTAGTACCAGCATCATCTCTTATAATGCGCCCTGTATGTGTGAATGCCAGAAAAAAAAAAAAAAAATCTGTTGCGTTTGTTTGTTGTTTATGATTGACAGTCTGTCTGTCTGCGTGAGTAAGCTTTTGAAGCCGAGTACAATGACAGAGAATTTGCAATGTCCTGAAGGAGATTTGTGCACATATTAAAAAGTGAAAGTCACTCATTTATTCCATCAACAAACTTGGTCCTTTTAGAGACAGAACTGGAATGCTTCCAGATTAAGTGTCTCGTTTTGAAACCCCATAAACTTCCTCTCCCAGATGAAAGCAGGTCATGACCTCTGCACTAATCGCTGGGCTAAGGATTGATCAATGCATTGATTTGATTTGATTGATATGAGAGCTGAGAGGTTATGAATTATAAGGTTACAATGCATCACTATTAGAATCTATTGGAAGATGTAGGATTTTTCATGTTTTTAAGTAATGTTTTTTCAGATGCATGCACACACACACACACACACACACACACACACACACACACGATTATGTGAAAGCAGGAGCCGTTTCCGAATGGAAAGCCACCATTTCGGCATGCGTGTCCCGCAGACCCGAGACGCCCTCTGTCATGTCGAGGTCAGACAGGTTCCGCTCCTCACATCGGACCAGCCGCCGGACGGACTCCTCAGACGAGAGCCATACGGAGCCGTTTACGGTGGGACCGTCGCCATGGCGCCCAGCGCTTCCCCCTCTCGGTCGGGAGCAGCTCAGGGTAACTTGGCCCCGGGCGGGGAGAGGGAGGGGTCGGCAGCGCGGCTGTCTTTTTCCAGGGAGCATGACTCCCGCGGCAGTCCGCGCCAGTGTTCCATGTGGAAACTGTTACCATGCGTACATTCCAGCCGCTGCTTCCCTCACTCACTCCCCGACCGCAGCCACCCCGGCCGCTTGGCTTACTCACTCGCTTATTTATTTATTTGTTTCCCTGCGCTTTTTATTAATATAACTCTGCCCCCGGGTGGGGGGCTGTGTCGGGGCTCGCTGTCCCGGGCTCAATCACGAGGAAGAGTGTAGGAGTGCAGAAAGGAAGAAAAAAACAAAAAAAGTGAAAATAAAGAAAATTCCATTGGCGTCTGAGGTGTGGGCCGGCCTGGCTGTCCCTCAGACTGGCCTTCCCAGCAGGCACATGGCGCCGGCCCTACTACATCATTAGATGGGTCAGGGTGAGTAGTCAGGTGTGCGCGGGTGATGTCATCAACCGGGGACGACATCGGGAGGTGCTTGTTGGGGGAGGAGGATGAGGGAGAGCTAAAATGGCGTTCTCGCGTTCGGAGCATGGCTGGAGGGCCCTGGCCTTGCCACTCTCACCCTGGATGGGAGATTATCGTGGCCATTCACGGCCGCTTGCATGTCCGAGGCGATTGATTCTTCTTTTATTGTAGCATTTTAAAATCTCGCCCTGGGGCGCCTGGCCCGAGTGGTTTATGTGGCTCAGTGCCCTTATAGCCCACTGATCCTCTCTTTCCTGCTCAGGCAGTGGTGGAGCTACTTGCCGTCAGTGTATTCTCTGTCTTTGACGCCGATTGGACTGGATGCCTCTCTCCTGACAGTCTTTTCCCTCCTTGTGACAGCGTGTTGCCTGCATCCACCTCTGTCTCTCTAGGAAACTGCTTCTGGCATGCGCATCTCTTCTTTCTTTGTAATTTTTTTTCCCTTCCCTCTCCTCCATAACCCCCCACTATGCATAATCCCCAGATGAGTATGATTGTCTCTGGGCATCCCCTCAGTCTCACTGTCCATCCTTGTTCTGGCTGGCTATCGGACCCTGTTGCTATGGGTCGGGCCTTGACTCGCCTGCCCCGCCCAGAGGCAGAGGCACTCCCCCCCGCCCTCCCCTCCACCCCCCACCCACGCAGACAGGCACACGAGGGCGAGGCGGAGGGGGGCTCGGCGATGTGGCGGGCGGGCGGGAG